>JAJJMC010014301.1:8258384-8279785 GCA_023531435.1 Papaver californicum | reverse complement strand
GGGGGTATTTGATACATGCATAATTTATACATATTTACCTCCTAATTAATATTTGATAGTACTTACTTTTGTGTTAATATTATTTTTTTTTGTGCGTTTACAGATATTATATTGAAAACCCGATGTTACGAATAAACATGAATGAAATTGCATTTATAAATGGTACCCGAATATTAATACCACCGAGAGAGCAAATATGGATGGATGGCACGTGAATTAAGAGTTGGCTGGTGGAGTTGTGTGGGGCAGAAAAGAAAACAAAAGACGAAGTGAATAGTTGTGTGAGTCTTCTAGTTGGTGTCAGATGAAAGAGTAGGTTAAAGAAGGGAAGACCTAAGAGGAAGAGAGACTGCTGAGGTCTGACAACAATTAAAGGGAGAGTCAGGGAGTGTATCAGGTAGAGTCAGAGCACAATAAAAAAAGTGAGAAGGTGTTGGACATTGACTAGTAGCCTAGGAGTCTGTTGGAGGCAGAAAACAAAAGAAATGGAGAGTAGTCAGGAAAGTGGTCGGTGACGTCAGAAACCTAAGCCTAGCCTAGAGAGAAGTGACGTTGGGTGAGAACTAAAAGATAGAAAGTGATAGGTGGTGAGTAGTTCACGCGGGAGAGAGGAACATGATTAGGATTAAGTGTTGGGTATAAAAACTGATTGAAGAGGAAAGAAGGGGAGCTTTTTCGTTTAGGTTTTTGGGGGGAGTACGGTTAGATACTTTTCTTTGAGGTTTTGCTTTTAGGTTTAGGTGGAGATATATGCTAGGGAGAGAGGGTGGTACGGTGAGAAATGAAGGGAGAGAAGGTGGTGAAAGAGTATGTGGTAGGATGTGGTAGACAGAGGTGAGAGGAATTGAGAAGGGGTGCGGCTGAGAGAGGAGGTATGACAAGCGTAAGAAAAAGAGGAGAGGGGCTGAGGCTGATGGGGGGGAGAGTGATTGAGAGAAAGTGAGAGGTATGCGCCTAGGTTGGAAGGGATAATGAGAGGACAGTTGCTTTAGGTTTTCGGTGAGAGAAGAGGAAAGAGGGAGTGAGGTTGGTGGTCTTATGAAGACGTGAGAGACAGAAAAGTACGGAAAGGGGAGAGCGGCAGAGTAGGTGGACAAAGAAGACCTTGGGAGAAGTAGCTGGAGATAGAAAAGAAAGAAAGTGGAAGGGATCAATCTCCAATAACACAGTGAAATCTCTATATCTTTCTCTTAATTTATTTTTTATGGGTTTTAAGAAATCCATCTCCATGTTTTGCTAGATTTTGTGACTAGGGTTTTGGGTAGAAACCAATTTTGATTATGGAAAACTCATAAATAAATGGTTTAAATGTTTAGTAATTTATCTTCATTGTTAGCTTGATTAATTATTGCATAAATAGTAGAATTGTTCATATATGATTTCCGTTTGATATGTCGTGCTTGGATTAAATTCTTTGACGGTGTATGCTCACAAATAGATATTTGATTCTTTGAAACTATATATTCGTTAGATATCTCTATTGATTGTTTATGCTTTTAAATTGATATGACATGCTTAGTAACATTTGATGGGATATACTTTTCGATTGATAAGAAATTCTTTAGAAATGTCAACTTGGAAGCGAAGGAAATTACAGTGGTGAAACGATTATTTTGGAGATTAGATGTGAGTTCTATATATCAAATTGGTGAAAACCGAAAACCCTAGTGTCCTCTCTACTTGATCACATTGTATATTTTAGCTAGTTTATTTCATTATTTTCTCGTTCATTAGAATTTCTAAAAATTCAAAAATATTGTTTCTGGTTAGTTTATTAAGAATATAGATTGCAGTATTGTCCCCGCTCCCTGTGGGTTCGACCAGTACTTGCCGATGTCTAGTAGTTAGACGCCGTGCGATTGTGATTTTTTTATATTGGGTATTCCGAAATCCTATCAGTCAGCTAATTGATATGAGCAAAACATCCAACTAAGTCGGAGCTGGGAAGTTCCTGAATTCTTTATGACCTCTGTTTGTTTCGCCTTTTTGAGCCCCTTAATGGACTCAAAACTCGAATTCCTCTGCGCTAGGAGATAGATCATCAAAAACGGACTCTGTATGAAGATTTTACAACGTTTTCAATAAAAACCCTAAAACTAAAATTTTGATGACGAGATTTTCATTCATACACATAAACTCCATTCAGTTATTCATCTCGATAGGACAAAGATGCTATTAGAATAATTAAACAAATATATATATATATATATATATATATATATATATATATATATATATATATATATATTTATTTATCCAAAGAAATTTTGGCTTAACTAAAAGATGAATAAAGATACTTAGTCCTAAAAGAAGTAATTATAAATACTATGAAAGCAAAGCTCCTGGCATTAAGGAAAGATATGGTAACAGCCACATAAGTATTTCTAATCAGACTCCGAATCATTATCTTCTGAATCATCATCTTCATGTCTTTCAGAGTCTCCCTCGGAATCCGTAAGTTCCTCAGATTCTTCTTCAGAATTCTTTTCAAGTTCTCCATCTTCTTCTAAGCGTTCTTCATGACCCCCGTCATCATATCTAGGTATTCTTCTTTATCGCGTTCAAGTCAAAAATAAGATCGATAGCGCTTATCATATGCTTCATTAGGAGGATGCACACAGATGCACTAAGATGAAACACTGCATGTTCGTAAGTCATTGTTATGTCAAATGGAAAACAAAATGACTATTCGAGCTTAAATAACATAATGTTGGTTGCATCATAAATCCCAATATTGGTCGAAATATAATGAAACCCTAATTTTGATTAATACCCAATTTGACACATCGTCATATGACCTTGCAAAAATATGACAATGGGTGTGGAATGGGGCAAAAAATTTCTAAAAACATATATTCCCATATTTTTCCACTACAACATACCAAAAGCGCATCCTATTCCGAATAACGTTCTAAGAGACATGATTCAGCCCCTAGATAAACTACAATCTGAAAACTGTCATAATTTCATCTGAAGGGTTACTGTTTGCCCTGTTTAATGACCGAATCATTCCATTTTGGATGTAGTCAGCGATCTCAGGATTCCGAATTGGGGTTGGTCATCAAAAACGGACATCGTATGAAGAATCTACATCGTTTTTACTGAAGTACGTCATGTCCAAAATTTTCACCTACGGGTATAAATAACAATAATGCTCTTCCAAGTTTTGGTCGAAGAGCTTCGGTCGAAGATCTTCATTCAGAAAGCTTCAGTGGAAGAGCTTCATTCGAAGAAGCACAGAAGGGAAAAAATAAAATAGGGATGTGCGGGACCGGTGCCAACCGGCTGTCCCCCTTGGACGGTCCCACTCCCTATATTCTTTTACCCCAAGCTTCTCTAGTTAGTCTCATTTGGTCGCTCATATGGCATCGCTTATCCACCATCGCTCATCCACATCGCTTATCTACCATCGTTTTGTTCACTTACTATTGACTTATTGCCATATTAAGGTTTAATTTAATTGGTTCCGCTACCAATAATTAAGATAACCTCAGTTTTGTCCTACTTTGACGAAACTAAATATTTTAGAATTTGCTAACACTCACTCGACTAAGTGCTTGCATGACCAAGCGTTCACAACTTAGTGCTCGCACGACCAAGCGTTCACGACTTAGTGCTCGCACGACCAAGCGCTCACACGACTTGAGGTTCGAACGACAAGCATCATTCGAGTATTGTTGCTCTTCAGCTGACATGATGATACGACACAACTACCAGTGTCAACATTAATCAGACTCTCTATTCCATAATCTATTAAGCGTCACTGCTTGTCTCAATATGCAAATAGTGCTTCGTCCACCAGTGAGTTAACATACAAGACTCATCAACATACTAAAAATTGACAGTCTAGCTCGGTCAACGACTGACCAATCGTCTAAGTCGTGAGTGCTTGGTCGTGTGAGCACTAAGTCGTGAGCGCTTGGTCGTACAACTAAGTCGAGTGAGTGTTAGAAAATTGTAAAATATTTAGTTTCGTTAAAGTAGGACAAAACTGAGGTTATTTTAACTATTGGTAGCGGAACAAATTAAATTAAACCTTAATATGGCAATGAGTTAATGGTAAATGAACAAAGCGATGATAGATGAGCGATGGTGGATGAGCGGCGGTGGATGAGCGATGCCAGATGAGCGACCAGAGGAGACTAACTAGAGAAGCTTGGGGAATAGAAATGTAGGGAGTGGGATCGGCCAAGGAGGCCGGCCAGCCGGCCGGTTGGCACCGGTCCCGCACATCCCTATTTTATTCTTTCCCTGATGTGCTTCTTCAAACGAATCTCTTTTACTGAAGCTCTTCGACCGAAACTTGGAAGAACATTATTTTTATTTATACTCGTAGGTGAAAATTTCGGACATGACGTACTTCGGTAAAAACGTTATAGATTCTTCATATGTTATCCGTTTTCGATGATCATCCCTAATTCAGAATTATGAGATCGCTGGCTACATCTCTACATGGAAGGATTTAGTTTTTGAACTCATTTAGGTCGTCAAACGGGACAAACAATAACCCTTTAGATGAAATTCTGACAGTTTTCAGATTGTAGTTCATCTAGGGTTTGAATCATATCTCTTAGACCGTTATTCATAATAGGTTTCCCTTTTAGTATGTTGTAGTGGAAAAATAGGGAAATATATTTTGTTTAGAAAATTTCCCCCCATTGTCACGTTTTTGCAAGGTGATATGACGATGTGTCAGAAATTGGATATTAATCAAAATTAGGGTTTCGTTGTATTTCGACCAATATTGAGATTTTTTTGATGCAACCAACATTAGGAATATGTTATTTAAGCTCGACTAATCATTAACAGAGATTTGGGTTTTGCATTTGATGTAAAGGTGAATTACGAACACACAGTGTTTCGTCTTAGTGCATCCGTATGCAGCTTGTTATGCGTTATGATTAATCAATGATATTCAATTAGAGTTTGAATATTGATGTAAAACCACACTAAATATTCAAATAGGGAATATAAAAAGGATTTAAGTTGCTTTGTACTAGTAGGCAATCTATCTAGGAGCATTAACATCCACTCATGAACAAAGAGGTGTTCTGGATGCTTATTATGTATAGTGAGAGATCATCTGGGAAAGAATTGTAATCAGAACCAGTGATACATTGAGGACAATGATGCTCTATACTAGTGATTAATTCATCTAGGAGCTTCCCTATCATTGTAGAAGAGTAAGCACTGAGTTACACAGTACTAATGTTGTATGTGGAATATTGAGAGCTCAGCCGGGTGAGACTCTAATATCATATGTATATATTTAGAGAGAGTACAGGATCAGTATGAGATTCCTGTAGTGAGTGTTCGACATTTCAATTCTCTTGTGGAATATAAAATATGAATTTTTTATACTTTTGACGTCGGGTCAGTAGCATATACAAAGTTTTATTATTTCTTTGATTCCAATGCTGAATAAAAACGATTTTACTATTTTATCCTTTGTTAAACATCCACCATCTATGTTAAGTCCCATGCTTAGTGAGATACAGTAATGTGCCGCTGACCTGTAAAAGTTTCCAGGATTGTGCCGCAAGTGCAGGATGCACTACCTTGCGCCAAATCAAAGTTGTACCAGAGATTCTGATTTGGTGACATTGCCATGATATCGACTCAATCGTTGAAGGAGCAGTAGTTGGTGTAGTGACACTCGTAGGATGATACAACATCATCTAGAGAGCATGGACCGGTGAAACATGGTTGATTTGGCATGATAGAGAGACCAAAATTGACCCATGTGCAGCACAAACGCATTATTCCAAAAAGAAAAATTCTTGTTGGACTAAGATTTGGAAATCAATTACTATAAAAGGGGTAAACCCTATTATTTTTTATACTTCTCCCTTCATCGACCGACCACCCTTTTCCTTTTTTTCATCACCCAACAGCAGGTCTTCCTCTTCTCGCTGTCGGCCAAATTCCAGCCAAAAATCCGGTAAGTTTTTTTTTTATACGTGAGTGTTCAAGTTTTTTTTTTTTTAGTTTAGAAAATATTGCACTGACTATTAATTCATCCTTAGGTCTTCAAGCATCCTTCTTACAGCTACGGGAAAATCTTTAAAGTACTAATTCTTTTGTTGGCATCACCGATTGCTGGTGATACTACTAAAACATATAAATTTTGGCTTTACCATCTTTTATATATACATCATTTTGGTAGATATATATATAGATTCATGAGTAATAGAATCATTAGAAGTACTGCTTTGCTGCAATACTGCTACTTTTTCTGAAAGATTTGTGTCTCTACTTTTTTTTACGGGGCATTAAAAATAAATATTGTAGAATTTTTTGTCGTCTTGCCAAGATGTCGTATGATGGCGATGATTATGGTTCTAGCTATGGTGAAAATGTACCTCAGTGGTTAAGAATACACCTAATATGGATGATGATTTTTTTATGGTGCTTCATAAACCTGTTAAAATTCTGTCTGATTATCAGTTTCGTTTGCTCATAGACCCCAAGGATATTACTATAACAAAATTAATTTCTCCACAGATGATAATCCGACTTTGTTTGCAAGGGGGACATTATCCTGCTTCTCCAATTGACTTTAAAATTGCTCGAAGACCTCTGACAGATTTTTCAAGATGGACAAGACATATGCTTGGTCGTGAACATGTTCATACTATGCTAGACATAACACAAATTACTGAGGCTGTGAGAGCATCTGGAAAACTCTTTATTTATCATGACATTCAGGTCTTGTAGCTTTAGCTTCTAGATGGTATGTGCCTACCTATACATTTATATGTAGATAGGGAAAATTTTCTATTACTTTAGAGGACGTAGCAGCTCTGTTACATCTTCCAGTTACAGGTAACCTTTCTATTGAGTTATCAGTGGAGGTACAAAAGATGAGTGCCACTTTAGTTCTTAAGATGGTTGAACTTAATAATGCATCGAGTAGTCCAAGTGATTGTTATGCTCGATGGATGAAGTATTGGTGGTTAGTGAAGAAAGATCTGAATTGACCTGATGACGGTACATTGACTATAACTGCTTTCTTGTCCTTGTGGTTATCCAGAAACATACTTGAAGAATGTTCTCGGATAAAACCGTTTATAGCTTCTATCGTTGTTAAACTAGCTCAAGGCCATAGACTTACCATAGGTAGCTTGTGTAGGCTCTTTGTATTCTCATGTGGATTCTCTAGTTATTGATACTAGTGTTTCCAACGGTTACATGAAAATTGAATCATATGTTAACACATTGTTCCTTCAAGCATGGTTGTGGGAACACTTCAGCATCTATGCACCTTCTCCTCGTACTTTTTCTCCAGGGAATAAAGTAAACTCTCGTAAAGCTTTTCCAGAGGGATGTGATAATAATTCTAGGATATTATGCTGGTCCAATAAGATGGTACGAGCTAAGGTACGGCTTATTGATTTGTTAGACAATGAATATGAATTTGATTTCCGCCCATGGGCATTGATTTCTCGACATGTTGCTCAGTTGACTACTTTTGCTGCTAATCATGGTATTGAGTTACTCTCTGGTGCAAACCTCAGTGATGGTGAGATCACTTTTATGCTGAGTAGTACACCTGGTCACATATTATCTGCGGTGCTCAGTAAATATAACGTAGAAGAGTATACTATCGATAAAGCATCTCGCCATATGGGTTTCGATCAGGGTACTCCGTCTTGTCGAGCTGAGCAACCTTCTGCAGAAGAGCTTATATCTCGTCTTGATCAAACTCACGTAGAAGGGAGTAAGTATTTATTTCTACCTCCAGATCGAATGACATTCGTAACTTCGAGTTATATAAACTTCTGGAATCAGCAACATGAGCGTCTTCGTGACTTCGCATATGCGGCTCCATCACCAGCATGTGGTATTCCTACTCTAGAAGTAATATCTAGTCGTCCAAGATTGAAATTAATCCCTAGTGATAAGCGTAAACTATTATCAGCTTCCCCATAGGTAAATGTTTCTTTTTTATTTACTTTTTTTACAGAAATAACATGATAACATTTTTGATTAAACTGTCAATAATTATATTAGGATAACCGTTTCATGAGACCCCGCAATAGTGGGGAGTTTGTTGATGTTGAAGAAAGTCCCCATATTAGAGAAATAAGGAGCAAAAATCGGGAAGACAGAATGCTTTCAAATATTATGAATCCTTCTTTTACTTCTTCGGTTAGTTGTAGATATTTGGATCTTGTATATATGGATCTCTTCTTTTCATATTGAAGAGTGTGAAACTAATCTTAGTCATCTTAAATCCAGGGTTCTGCTCGTTCGAGTCTTGATGGTCTTCGGTTTGCTCCACGAAAAGAACCAATTGTTGTTGACGACGAGAGTCCGGATGTAAGTACCATGTTTGTATGATTGTCCTTCGTGATATTCAGGAGAAATAAACATACTTATTATTATTGTTATTTGTAGGAGGAGATTCCATTTAATAATCAAGACAATGAATGTCTCCAGGCCTCCTCCGAAGACGAGGAAAGAAGCCAACATGATTCCGAGACGGGAGAAGAGAACGATGAATTGAATCGTGATAATAGGAATTATAGCTCTCCAAATGGCTTGAGAGACACCCAAGTAAGTCCTCTTTTTTATTTGTCTTCATAATAACATAAATTTATTCCTTAGTGGTACACTGAATGTAAATTCATGTGAATGAATGAATGAAAATTTCGTTATAATTCGTCGTCAATTTTTTTTTCCGATTTAGGTCTTCTTGCCGTAACGACTGTAGAATCTTCGTCCGAAGTCGGAATGAGGTGGTTGACCCTCATTATTTATATAATAGGTAGATATAACTTCTTAAAAAAATTTCTTAATTTGGAGTCCGTTTACTAGGTGAAAAATACCTGAAATTGAGCATCCAGAACTTTTCCAGGTAGAATTTTGTTGGTTTTCAGCAATCATGTAGTGAATTGTTTTATCTTCCCTTATTATCTAGCTCCTCTAGTTGGCGTGAAATTTTGATATGTTGTAGAGGACATCCATGAAACGAGTTTGGTATATAAAGCATCCCCTAATTCATCACCAATTTCTCCTACTTTGGAGTTTTGTAGAGGGCAGCGTATAATTGCGGCTGACGGACTTGTTGTAAAAACACCCTTTTACGTGCTTAGACCATTTGCTTGTGTCTTGAATGCTTGATAATGAATATTTATGTTATTAATACCTTTTTACTCTGAAATTCTAGTTGATGCTTGTATTTTATGCTTGGAATACTCTAACTCATGAAATTGCCATATTAGGTTGAAAATGGCGAAAAACCGAGAAACAGTCTCGATAATAATGATGTGAGCATTCCTACGAACCAAGACGGTGCTGAGGCCGTTCAAAATTTTCAGAGTTATGATAGTGGTGTTCCCAGGATTATTGTTAATACCGAAATCCGAGTTGTTGCTGCTTCAAACGTCCAAAAGAGCGCTATAGTGATTGAAGAGGATACAGAGATGATCGATTATCCTGGTACTGGTCATCCTTTTAATACCTCATTTAGTGAGCCTATTACCTATCATGTATTGGTTGGTGGATTCAGTATACCTAGTGAATATTGCTGAGTTGTATACTCAAGTGTGGCAAAAATGTGGTCACATTGCTTCTGCCCAAAAGAGCAAGCTGCATTCTTTTCTAACGAGACGGGTAGAAGATGTATTAAGTGTCGTTCATGAGATGCATATTGCAGCGAGGACTAGTATTTCATATGGGATACGGGATTATTGGGAACTTCACTTAGAGACCTATGATATTTACGGCTTTCATCTTGAATGGCTTCATCGAGAGATTGATGCTATTATAGAGTCTCGGGCTTCTGTAGTTTCGTCTCCTTCCAGTGATTCTATTATGCAAGCAGAGGAAAAGGTCTTGAGATTGTCTCAAGAGTTGGAGTTGGATAAGAATTCCCTTGACGACATGAAGAAGGGTTTCGATGATGGGCAGAAGCCATTCTTAGCTAATTTTCGTTAGTTATTTTCCTTATTTTTAGAATTTCACTTGCTTTGAGAGACAAATGATTTTTCTTAGACTATTCATAGACGGGAGATTTTATTTAGTTTGACTTTACTTTTGTTTTGAAATTGAATAAATAGGCTTTTATTTGGGATGATTGCAAATATTTTCTTTTGGGAATGATAGGGATTTTCGGATGAGTGAAATTGAGAATTTGATTACTGAAAGGAAATTTGACTACTGAATGAAAAATATATTGCATACAATTTTGAAGGAATTGAAATTACAAATAAAAGAAAATCCCTAAGTGTTTACGATATTGCATGTCTCGAGCATCAAATGCTCAGAACGTCAAAAGACTTAAATGCCAAATGCATCAAATGCTAAATGCTTCAAACGCCAAATGCCTCACGGTCAAATTCTTTGAGCCATTTTTCCTGTATTACCGCCTCTACGATTTTCCGTCTTCATCAATTAGCTTGTAGTATCCACCGATAGCATCTTTAGCAATCATGAATGGTCCCTTCTAGTCAAAGCTTGTCTTAGAGCGGCGACTGCGCTTCGATGCTTTCATAACCCAGTTTCCTACTTGAAAAGCATTAACCCTCACTGGCTTAGCTCTGAAGATGTGTTGTTGATAAGGCATTTCCTTCACATCTGTGCTAGCTCTTGCGTTCCACGCATATGGACGTGTAGGAGTCTTCTTAGAAGGGTTCTGTGGCACATGTGGACATTCTTGTAGTGTCACAGAAAAATATCTATGATGTTCCTTGCCGTGATTAGACATCAGATGAGTGATGAACGACTCAATATGATGTTGAAATTGAAGAGGAGTTTGATTCATCCATTTAGAAAAATATTGAAGATGGGAGGTTATCCATTCATAACGCCTGACGAACAGAGAGTTGAGTTTTCCAACAAACTCAAGTCCTCGGTCATAAAAGGTGTGAGGGACATTGAATGGTAAAGAGATGAGTTCAATAAACTTTAGTTGAGTACAATATCTCTCCACATATGATGTTGTACTTTCTCCTGGCTCCTGCTTCATACCAGCCAAGTCTTGATACTCTTCTAGGTATATAAGAGGGTTATCTGTCATAAACTTCTGCTTAGGTAGGGAGCTGTCTGGTTGAGGTGGATATGGTAATGAAGGTGCCTTAATGGATGCAGTCTTGTTTCTATGTAGCCATGGACGACCCAAAACCATGTCATAACCCAGATCCTCCTTAATTATGTAAATTTTGGTTGTAGCACGTGCAGAGCCCATTTGAATTTCAAGATCAGTGTAGTCATAAGCGTTCATAGGTCTTCCTTCAGGACCTTGGATAGTAATAGGTGCATGGACAGCTTCGTTTTGTGTGATCCCAGTGGGTATGAGTGTCTTGATAGGTATAATGTTGACATTAGTACCGACATCAATCAGGGTTTTCTTAAATTCAGCGTCTCTGAAGCTAGATGCAGTGAGAATTCCCCAGTCACACCTCTCTTCATCTTTGGTCATATGTGTGTATTCGGTGCATACCTTGCCTTCATTGATCGGAGGTAGCCTTCTGCCAAACACAATGTGATTAAGATCCGCGAATAAATCTTTGCCTTGCGCCTTCGAGAGGTAGAGAATTTCACATACACGTTCCATCAGAGACTGAACTACTTGATTAGTGGGTTCTTCGGACATAGTGAAATTCCTGATAGGGAGAGGGTTTCTGTGTACACCTTAAGTCCCCAAATACAATTCTACATATTCGATCTTTTCTTTGAAGATCCTCTTTAAGACATTAACATCACTTGTGGGGTAATTAACAAACATGTGGAAAAGATAATATTTAGGGTCTTCTATTTCTTGTTCAGTTGGTGGATGTTGGACAAGAGGTAAGTTGATAGCGTTGTCATGTATCGTATCCAGATTTCCAAAAGTTCAATAACTTCCTCAATTGGAAGTGGAAAGTCTGTAGTAGATGGAGCTTCTCTTAGTTGTTGCTGAGGCTGGTGTTGAGACGGAGGTGGTGCTACGGATTCTTGGTTGGCGCTCCATGGTGGTCGAACTTTTGGTAAAGAAAGAGTAGGAGCCAGTGCTGGTGCTGCACGCTTGGTCCGTTGTTCTGGCATTGGAGCCTTCCTTTTTCCTCCTTCAGTCATAGTGTTCACAGAAGGTTGAGTGTTGTGTGACTTAAGAGCTAGATGTATACTGATGCGAGTCTCGTGTGGTTCTTCACTCTTGGTAGGCCTAGTCCTCTCCAGCAGAGAAGGTGCAGTCGTGGCTGATCGCTTAGCAGCTTTATGTAACTCAGAAAATGTTTAAAAATGAAGATTCTCCAGAAGAGCACGATAGACTGGTATCATACCATTGATACATAGTTCCACCAATTGAAGCTCAGTGACATTCGGGTCATGGAAATCTAGTGCTTGGATCCTGAACCATTTTACATAATATTAGGATGTTCATTCGATCGCTGAAAAATTTTGTCTGATAATGTGTATTGTTCATACACAAAGAAGTATTTCCTATAGAAAGCACTGACACAAAGAAGTATTTCCAAGTGTATGTTCTTCCAGTAAGAGACTTGGAAAACTCTCTAAGACGGAGTACATAATTATATTCATGTTCCCCTAGTGATTCCAAGAATCGTGAAATGTGTTCACGAGCATTCCCAGCTCCATCATAGAGCGAGAATGAAGGGGATGAATATCCCCTAGAAAGAGGGATCCTATGTATTTCATAGGGATAAGGGGGTTAATGTTGATGAACATCAGAAAAATTCTCTTTTCTGCTACTCTGGAGGCTCTAAATCTTCACGAGTGACGAAGTTGGGTTGTTGACGATCAGCGGTAATACAAACTTCATCGTCATATTGAGCATGAACCCTTGATGTGTTAGCATCAGCAGTTGCCTCAGAAGTGTTTCTAGTATGTTCTGATGGTGTCAGTTTATCAGTAAGAACCTTGAGAAAGGTAAGAACCTCCTTCTGAGTTGTAGCCATCTCTGTTTGAGTCCTGGCAAGGGTTTCCTATGTCTGCATTAAATCGGAAATTATAGGAGGAGTTTGTTTATCCCTTACTTCTTCAGTGTGTTGCTCAAATAGAGGAGGAGTAACATTCTCAGCGTTGGTAACTGAAGGATTGTTACCAAGAGTGTCGCCATTGCTAGTACTGGCAGAATTGACGTTAGGAGTGGTTACTGAACCCGACCTAAGATCAACCATGTTGAAATTAAGGAAATTGAGGAAATTGAAGAATCGGTTTTGCAACTGAGAGATTAATCTCCCACTGTGGCCGACATAATATTTGTGGGTAAAAACGATTGAAGGGAAAAAAGGAAAAAAGTAATCGAATAGGTTAATATCGAATCACTTAAACACCAAAAGTTTGTACTGTAGAAGCACTTTTAAGATTTGAGGGATCAAATTGTATGAAATTGGTCTAAATCAAGAAATAATCGTTCCGATTTCGCTTCGGTCACAAGGGAATAAGAAGGGTTGATCTTTATGGAGGGAAGCAGAGAGAGTATTGAGATCAATAGAGGTTGAGTGTCGATGGTTGTATGAGTTTGAACTGTTGTAAAGACAAAATGATAGTTCTGTGATCATTCAAGTGCTTGTGAGATGAAACTCCTGTCTTTTGTCGATAAGTTGAAGAACCTATTTATAGCATTGGAAGTTAACACATTGATCTCGTAAGTGGTGGCAGTTGCATAGAATTGGAAGAATAGAGAAGTGAAGATCGTGTATTGATAACCAAATCCATCGTGTTAGTGGGACATGATAGTTGTGCGACCACTATTCCCTTCACTCCTTCAACTGCCGATACGACTTCATACTTTCTCGTCGTGGGTGTATTGTTACACCACACGTGTTGTAGGCCGCCAGACCAAAACCCTAGTGAATATTCCCCCGTGTGACATAATTGATGTCTCGAGCATGGTTAAGTCTGCTTCGTAGACGATTGGTTAGTCGTTGACCGAGTTAGACTTTTAGTATTTAATATGTTGATAAGTCTTATATGTTGACTCATTGATGGACGAAGCACTAGCTGCGTGATGAGACAAGCATTGTGGATGTAGAGAGTCTGATTAATGTTGACACTGGTAGTTGTGTTATATTATCATGTCAGCTGAAGAGCAACAATACTCAAATGATGCTTGTCGTTCGAGCCTCAAGTCGTGTGAGCGCTTAGTCGTGCGAGCACTAAGTCATGAGTGCTTGGTCATGTGAGCGCTTGGTCGTGCAAGCACTAAGTCGAGTGAGTGGTAGCAAATTGTAAATTATTTAGTTTCATCAAAGTAGGACAAAACTGAGGTTATTTTAAATAATTGTAGTGGAACCAATTAAATTAAACCTTAATATGGCAATGAGTCAATGGTAAATGAACAGAGCGTTGGTAGACGGGCGATGGTGGATGAGCAGTGGTGGATGACCGATGCCAGATGAGTGACCAGGAGAGACTAACTAGAGAAGCTTGGGGAAAAGGAATATAGGGAGTGGGACCGACCAAGGGGGCCGGCCGGTTGGCACCGGTCCCGCACATCCTTATTTTATTTTTTCCCTTCTGTGCTTCTTCGACTGAAGCTCTTTGACCGAAGCTCTCCGACTGAAGCTCTTCGACCGAAACTTGGAAAAGCATTATTGTTATTTATACCCGAAGCTGAAAATTTCAAACATGATGTACTTCAGTAAAAACGCTGTAGAATCTTCATACGACGTTCATTTTCGATGATTATCCCCAATTCATAATCATGAGATTGCTAGTTACATCCCATCGTGGAATTATTTAGGTTTTGATCTTATTTCGGTCATCAAACGGGGAAAACAGTAACCCTTCAAATGAAATTATGATAGTTTTCAGATTGTAGTTCATCTAGGGTTTGAATCATATCTCTTAGAACTTTATTCAAAATAGGATGCCCTTTTAGTATGTTGTAGTGGACAAATAAGGGAATATATGTTGTTTAGAAAATTTCCCCCCATTCCACACCCATTGTCACGTTTTTGCAAGTGATATAACGATTTTTCAGAAATTGGGTATTAATCCAAATTAGGTTTTCGTTGTATTTCGACCAATATTGGGATATTTTAATACAACCAAAATTGGGAATATTTTATTTAAGCTCGACTAATCATTATCAGAGCTTTGGGTTTTGCATTTGACGTAATTGTGACTTACGAACATGCAGTGTTTCGTCTTAGTGCACCAGTGTGCAGTTTGTTATGTGTTATTATCAATCAATGTTATTTAATTAGAGTTTGAATATGACATTAACATCAACTCAGGAACAAACAGGTGTTCTGGATGCTTATTCTGTATAGTGAGAGATCATCTGGGAAAGAATTGTAATCAGCACCAGTGATACTTTGAGGAAAATGATGCTCTATACTAGTGACTAATTCATCTAGGAGTTGCCCTATCATTGTAGAAGAGTAAGCACTGGGTTACACAATACAAATGTTGTATGTGGAATATTGAAAGCTCAGCCGGGTGAGGCTCTAATATCATATGTTTCTTTTAGAGAGAACACGAGATTAGTATGAGATGCCTGTAGTGAGTGTTCGATATTTCAATTCTCTCGCGGAATATAAAAAATGATTTTTATGCTTTTGATGACGGGTCAGTAGCATATACAAAGTTTTATTATTTCTTTGATTCTACTGCTGAGTAAAGACGATTTTACTGTTTTATCCTTTATTAAAAATCCACCATCTACACTTATATAAAGTTTTAGATGGAAGAAAAAATAGAGAGGTTCATATACCAAATAGATTTTTATATGTAAAAAAATTGGATTGATATAATTTCTCTAGATCTAAAGGCCTCCAACTAATTTCTAGGCTTCATAGTTCATAAGCAATCTGTGAAATTCCAGAAATAACAAACACAAAATCAATATCAGAAACGATCCATCATCATTATAGCATATATGAAAGATAACAGGTTGTTAGAAGGAGACATTGATTAACTGTGTGTTTATTCGCCAAATGCATAGTTTTGGCACTACTTTTGGTACCTACTAATCAAACAAACAAAAAATCGATTAAGCAAAAAAACTTGATCTTCCATATAACCACATGAAAAATTTATAAACCAATGCGAAAAACAAAAAGCAGCAAAATCTAAAAAAATCCTAATTTTAAAATCATAACTAAAATATATAACAAAAGAAAATCTGAAATTTCAACATGAAAATTCGTTGAAACAAAAATCGATGTTCCAGATTCATTATTTTCTACACCTGTTGAGGATGAGGCTCGAGATTTCTAGCGAAGAATAAAATCGAAGTACATGTTATTTTATGTTCTCTTTTTGAAAGATCATAGGAGAAGAAACCCTAGTTTTCTAATGAATTGGAGATAGAGGTGAAGTGGAGGATGATGGCGAAGTTCTTTCGGTGGTTGTCAGTTCAGTTCTTTTGGATATGAGGGCACAATTTTTCCGACTTGTTCTACGTGAAAAACTCAGGGGAATTTTTTATTTTCACGAAAATTTTAGGGGGAAATTTGGCGCCTAATTTTTTGGTCAAACAATGTTTTTTTTTGTTGGTATGTTTAATTTGTAAAAGGAAATAAATATCTACTAAATTAACAAAATAAAAGTTTTAGCCGTATTAAAAGCGAATATGCGAGGAAATAGATTTATATAAATTTTATAGGAAATAATTTTTCATGTTGTTGCCATAGCAATGTGGCAAAAGTTCCCCTTTTATAATAAAATATTAGATGAGGCAAGAAGATAGTCTTTTGGCTCACCGAATTTTGGATGCGGTAAAAAAACATACTTTTAGCTGCACTTCAGAAGCGCTGCAGCAAAAAACTTCATTCTCCCACATATATTGTCAAGATGCTGCAATATGGTGTAACAATAAATGGTTTTTCTTGTAATGAATGGGTGAATCAACTTGCCAATTCACATTCAAAAGAATGGAATATACCACTCTTACATCAACTTTTTACTTTTATTCAGATAAGCTCTATTTTAACCATTCTTATTGATCTTCAAAATGATGATGTCTTACTGTGGCCACTTACTTCAACTGGTAAATTTACAACAGCTTCCACTTATCACAAGATGAGCAGTCTTCATATTCAACCCCTTATGCACTTAATACCTCTTTTTGGTTAAAATTTTGGAAATTAAAGATTCCTCATAAATTACAAATTTTCTTACGGAAATTTATACACAATGATCTTCATGTCAAAGATAATTTACGATATTCTGCTGATACAAGTGATGTTACTTGTGTTTTGTCTAATACTCATTAGGTTGAAGATGTTAACCATCTGTTTTTCACCTGCCCTTTGCCAAGCCTATTTGGAAAACTTGTTTGCCTTAACATTATAATCATCTTCAACAATATCTTACACTTCATGATTGGTTTACTTCTTGGACTTCTCCAAATTTGATTATTTCAGTTCAGATACTCCTTCAACCCATGGTATTACATCCACCTTTTGGCATATTTGGAAGTTTAGATGCCAAGTGATATTTCAGCATTCTACTATCAATCCTAACTCAGTGTTATGTCATCTATTTAAATATTTAATTAATATTGCTAACAATTCTCTTGCTTCTCATCATACCGTACATATTAGAACACCAGTAGATCATGAGCATCATTGGATTGCACCACCGCCAGATGTCTTAAAAATAAATGTTGATGCTTCTTTTAAAAAGTTTTTTTTACTTAACTAATACTACAATGATAGTGAGAAACTCTGCAGGAACATATGTCGTAGGAAAAGGAGTTCTTAAGAGAGTTTCATGCTCATCAAGCAGCAACGTAGGCTTTACTCTTGAAGCAATGCTATGGGCAAAAGCTCAATCATGGGATAAGTTCATATTTGAATCTGATTGTGGAAATCTAATTCTCTCTACAAATACATGTTTGCCACTTCCTCCTTGGCAATCTTCTTCTTTACTGCATAGGTATGTTAGTTTATGTAAGAAACAATCTAACCGGAGTTGTAATTATGTACCTAGAGTGTGCAATAAAATGACAGATTGTCTAGCCAAATATGTCCGTAAATTATGAATGTTGGTGAATGGTGGCATGAGCCTCCACCCAACCTTTTAGTAAATTTGGCTATGGATATAAGTTTATACACTGTTTAATACTCCCTCCGTCTTAAATTATAAGTCCAGTTTTAAAAAGTCAAGATTTTAAGAAGACCGTAGAAATTTACAAGACTACCCATATTAAATGTTAAATTACTACTATATTCAAAGTTATCTAAATATTTTTTTAAAGGAATAAAGTATAAGCAACAAAGATGCTAACACATTTATTTTATATTATGCAAATGTTATTTAAGATTTTAAATTGGGTCTCATTAAAATTGATATTATTAGTATAAAAATTAATGATATATTTAATAGTTTAATAAAAATATGACTATAAACAGAATCTTACAATTATTTTAAGACAGACAAAAATAGAATAAAGAACTTATAATTTAAGACGGAAGGAGTATATCTATCTTTGTCTAAGAAAAAAAAAACTCTTGAAGGTGCTAATAAGGTATCCGGATGCATACCGATGTCTTCATCACTAAATTTAGAGAGGTGGGAGGTGGGCCCTTTATAGATGCCATCAACCATTAGATTTGGTTGATCCATATTTGGGTAGATTTTTTGTGCCACGTTTATTTGTGGAAGCACGCCAGGCATGGTCTATCCACAAATCAATGGCTACCTACACACTTGATATTTTTATGTACAATACCTACGGATCCCTTTAACAACCTACCTCCCCCTTTAATCAGTCCAACTAGCATTACTCATAACATTGACTGATGGTCATGGTTCAACAAGGTTCGTACTTCGTACAATAACCGATATATTTACTGAACCCTGGTTCATAATATGTGTAGTAGTGTGTACGAATTGAGTAAACTCCTGCGGTAGTATGGGTCAACTTTCTTATTCCTTGACCATCATCAACAGTTAGACGTCTCTGACTCTAATAGATTCATGTCAAGTAGAGAGAAATAACCCATAGGCCATAGACTTTTTACTCTCCGCATGAACCTTCGTATAGGGATTAATGGATTTATACATGGGCTTTTCATGTGAGGATAAATAGAGTTATTAGTTATCCAATCCAAAAAAATCCAATCCATTATATTTTTAAAATGACTAAACTATTCATATTTAATTACTAATAATTAATCTAATTATATTTAATAAAATAATATTGTATTACACTTAATTAATCTTATTAACTAATAAATTAGGTTAATGAAATAAATTTATACTTAATAAAATCAAATCAAATATATAGATGGTTTGTTTTGGTGGGAAGAAAAAAAGAAGAAAAAAAAGAGAATTTTTGGAGATTTTAAAAAAATCCTAGAGTTTGATTCACTCAACCAAATGAAGAAACAAGCTGTGAAAGTGAAGATTCAATGTCCGAGAGTAGTTACCTCTAACTTAAACTTTTGTCCTTTTTCCTGCTCAAAATTGCTTACAATATGTAAAAAAGAAGAAGATTTTTTTATGATTCAGGCAAGTTTACGGTTGGGTTTTCATCTCGAACCTAATCGTAAGATATATTTACGGTTAGGTTTCAATGAACATCTAACCGTAACTGGTTTAAAAATGGTGAAAACCCAATTGTAGCATTTCTATGGTTGAGTTAGACCTATCAAACCAACCAATTTACGGTTGGGTTTGGCTTCAAACTCAACCGTAAAACATTTTACGGTTCGTAAAACCCAATTGTAAAAAATCCTTCAAATTTTTGAACATCCAGGGAATCTTACGGTTGGAAATAACTTTCGAACCTAACCGTAAAATAAAATTACGGTTGAGAAAAACCAAACGTAAAAATCAAACAATTTTTAGCTATCAGTGAAATTTATGGTTGAAAGTTGAAAATTGAAAATCGAATCTAAACGTAAAACACTTACGTTTGAAAAATCCAACCGTAAAATGTCATCTTCATTTTGTAAATTTACGATTGGAAATGGAAAAAACATAACCGTAAATCAAAAAAAAAACAGTTACGTTTGGGAATCCAACCGTAATTTCTTCCAAACATGGATTTATGGTTTGGTTTTGAAAAAAAAAACGCAACCGTAAAAGTTCTGAAAACCTTTTTTTCTTCTGAATTAATCAATCAAACAAGATATCAATCACAAAAAGGAGAAATAAAACATGGGTTCTTGTCGAATCATACCTCATATACACCATGTGTTTTTTTTAGGAGTTTCAACGCCTTCACCACCAATTTTTTCTTCAGTTTCTTGATTAGGTTAGTTTGATTGATTTTGATTGTCATTATTGCTACCTTCTATATCTTTAGTAGGATTCTTCATCTTCAAATCGCCGATTAATCGATGAGGAATTTCGATGGAGAAGAAAATGGGGAGAAAAAGAGTTGAAATGGAGAAGGAGAGTTGAAAGGGTAATGTAGACATTTGCTATTGCTATAGGATACCTCCTAACCAACTTTTGAAATACGCTAAAACCTTGAAAAGCCCCTCTATTGGAAGTGTAAGCCCCTATATGAGGGTTCCTCTGCATGGATCCATACGTAGATCAAATATGCTCCAAACAAAAACATTAAATTGGGAAAAAATTAAGGCAAAAGAGATGGGGCCAGAGGTGGAGCTAGAAAACCTCTTATAGGGAGTCAACTTTTTTTAAGAATAGATAAAAATGTAAGAAAAAAATTTGGAATAGATAAAAAAAAACTTGGAATAGAAAAAAATAGGCTTAGGAACCGGCCCATTAGGATAGGCAACTGCCTACTTATACCATGGACAGACTCCCCCTGGATAAGACAGATACGAAATATGATGTGATGCTCATCCAAAACTTCATAAAGAATGCATTTTTGTTAATTTTCAGTGGGGAATGATGCTGGTTAGATATGAACATACTAGATGACCTCTAAATTTATCCCCAAATATATTCATATGAAGTTTCGTACAAATATTGGTCCATGATTGTTCAAGCGGAACCATCGTAGACCCTTAGAATTTACCATTTCTAAATAAACAGTTTAGATTGGTGCCTCGACATGGGAGAAGAAAGTGGAGGATGATGGTGGAGTATGTAGCAGCTTCGGGTTGGATATTCGTGTTGTCAGTCTTATGAGTGTGCGTCAGTTCATTCTGATGTGCAGTAGAAGAGAAATTTCACAGAGAGCGAGAAAAAATAGAAAGAGAATGATTCTTTGAGCTGCTATTTAAGTCGTGTCAATTCAAAACGCCATTAAAACTGACCAATTTTAGATGGTGTAGTAATTTTTAGCTGTAAACATAATTTCACTAGATTTGATTAGATGTACTTTACACGCGTCTCTATATCTATAATACCTTTTCTTAAACTTCTTTACTCCTCTGCTTCTGCATTTAGCTTAAAATTATCTATCAATGGTGATTTCTTGAGTTTTAGGACTGATTGTGAGAAAAAGAAGAAAACCCACTTTTGAAATGAAAGAGTATAGTTTTGTGATTCTAATAATGTCAACATCTTGGGTTTATTTT
>JAJJMC010014301.1:8234235-8257984 GCA_023531435.1 Papaver californicum | reverse complement strand
CCTTTTTTTTTTCCTTGGGGTTTTGCAGTTAGAAAACTGCTAGCACTGGAATTTGAGAGAAGTTAAAAAGAATGCTAAGGAAGAGATCAAGAACAGTAACTACTACTAATAACCAAGCTTCCTCAATGGGTTCTGATAATGGATGCTATCTTTCTTCATCAAGAGAAAAATTCATAAAACCAACACCTCCTCTTATTTCACCAAGGTTATTATTTTCAGTTTCAAATGGTTTATTATCTGAAACTGATAATAATACTTCTGTTAAAAGTCCTACTTCAATTCTTGATAACAAGCCCTTCTTTGCAAACCCTTTTAGTACTAGTAGTACTAATGGGAGAAAAAAGTAGAGTCAGGTATTGGTCTAGGAATTCTTGATGCATTACTTGATGATGAAAAACAACCAAATCAGAAAATTTTGACTTCTTGTAGTAGAAGTAGAATGGTTTTGTTTGGTTCTCAATTGAAAATTCAAATCCCCCCACCTTTACCAAATAAATCACCTAGTTCTACTGATTTTGGTAGCAATACACCAATACATAATAAAATGGATTGTTCTTCTCAATTGTTTTCTCCATCTGAGAATTCTCCTAGGGTATTTACTGGTTGTTTATCTGCTTCTGAAATGGAGTCATCTGAAGATTATACTTGTGTTATAACTCATGGTCCTAATCCAAGAACTACTCATATTTTTGACATCTGTGTTGTTAAGAATTGTTGTGGTGTTGTTGGATTTTCGTCTCCAAAAAAGGGAAATGTTTGTTTATATGAAAAATTATCCTTCCGAGAATTTCCTCAGCTTTTTTCATACTTGCAACAAGAATCTTGAGCAGGGAAAAGACATTTACATATACAGGTAAATTTCACTAACTTATTTTGTTTCATGTGTCATGTCTTATTGTAATGTGGGTCAAAGTTGAGAACATGTTTGTATCAGTTTAATTTATCTTGGATTCTTAGATTTCTTTAGTTGGAAGAATGTTCATACTTGATGGAGTCATCCTATTCTTAGAATAGTTCTGTTAGTATTAAACATCTAATTTGATACTAAAGCTAATTTGAGATACTAGTCCTCGGATTGCATATATTGTTTTAACTTGGCTACTAATGTTGGTGCCTGGAATATCTTATTAATATACTATAGTACTAGTCCTAAGTAGTTCCATATTAGATTGAATGATTTTTGAGTAACTGGATAGTGAATTGGGTTCTATATTTGCAGAGGTGAGAAAGCCTTCTGCAGCCATGAATGTCGAAACGAAAAGATTTTACTCGACGAGGGATAAATTTGGTGTGGACAGTTCTCTTAGGACTTGTTCTTGATTAATAGGAAGTTAATATTTATAAATGCTCGGAATATTATCAGAGCACTAATCACCCATCCAGTTTGATGTTTTCTTAGTTGTTGCTAAGATTGTCTGCAGACTCTAAGCCGTTAACTATAGATGGTATACTGGTTAATCTATAATTTTGATTTTTGATCTTACTTTTTTTTGTCTCAAGTTTGTTTAAGACTTTTTTTTTTAGGAGATTGTTTTTGTGAGTTTTTTGGTTCAGTTTTATGGGCTTGAAAGAGTAGTAAACTGATGAATGTTATGACTAATTAATCTTTTGTATAACCATCTCAAGTGCATCACTTTGCTTCAATGGTTCTTGTTTATTTCCACTTTACCAGTGTTTATTAAAATAAAAAAAAAATATATTGTTACTTTACCAGTGTAACGGACTCAAATCTAACTTTTTTTTTCTTTTTTGAAGCATCAAATCTAACATAATCATTTCAATCCACTAATCCGACCTTATTAAAGTTGTAATAATCAAATTAAGTGATCATTTGATTTTCGATAAAAGAAAGTGTGTTGGAATATTAATAAGAAAACAATCCAGAATTGTTTCTTGAAATAAAATTGTTGTATGTATAGGAAAGGTGAGAGGGGGGGAGAGAAGCTTAAAACCAAAACAAGGATCGAGAATGTCAACATACATTAGCATGGTGATCTTGATCATTTGATACTCAATCCGCTTACCTGAATATTTTCACCTGATTTTTTATGGTAGGGTGTCTAATCCATGCATTGATGGACTTGATGTTGGTGCAACTTTAGAAATGCAATAGATTATGAATTACTAAATAGATTTTGGATCAGATGGTGCAACTTTAGAAATGCAATAGATTATGAGTTACTAAATAGATTTTGGATTAGATGTAGGTGTGGTTTGAAAATCAATTAAACACTTGTACTTGTTAAAATTTTATGGGATATTCGAGAGATATAGGGTCAAATATAATGGAATTTAACTCATTTTGATTTAGTTTATGTTGGTAAAACTGCAGAGATAAGAGTAAAAAAACATAACTTTTAAAACTGAAACTGAGTTTGTATTAAGATGAAAATTGGCTTATACTCATACAACTTCAACTGATGGAATCAAGCTTATTTATAACATAAAGGAAAATAGTTTGTGGGCATTCCCATTTTGCACACAACTTCCTAAAGTTTAGCTAACAACCCATAACGGTAAACTCCTATAATAAAGGAACAACTAGAAACGTAAAATACTAAGAAGAATCATTAAAAACACAAGTCCTAAAATATAGTTCACTTATTAACTTCTAAAGAGATTTGTATCAGTAATTTTATCACTCCTTCTTGATGCAAAAACCACCATCTAAAGAAGACCTGAAATTTGAAAATTTTAGAAAAGAAAGAGCCCTCGTAAACCCATCAACAGCTTGATCTTCCGTTGGACAGTATTTCAGAACAATTAACTCTTCTGCAACAATGTCTCGAATGAAATGATGACGAAGTTCGATGTGCTTTGTTCTCCCATGGATAACGGGATTCTTTGTCATCGAAATAATAGCATTATTATCACAGTAAATTTAAGTTCCTTTCGCTTGAATTTGATGCAAGTCTTCAAGTATACAACGCATCCAAATTGCTTGACAAGTAGTTACAGATGCATCAATATATTCAGTTTCTGACGACGATAGAGATACAGTAGCTTGCTTCTTTGAACTCTATGAAACAACACTTGAACCAAGACTAAATACACAATCACTTGTGCTCTTCCTATCATCCATAAAACCAACCCAATCACAATCAGTAAAGCCAATCAATTTAAAATCAGAAACAAGTATATACCAAATTCCATAATCTGTTGTCGCACGTATGTAATGAAGGATTCGTTTAGCTGTTCCAAGATGATGAACTGAAGGATTATGCATAAACCTTGAAACTAAACTAACATGATACACAATATCAGGACAAAAATGAGTTAAATACATCAATTTTCCAATGATACTTTGATAACACTTCTCATTTGCTTTTGCAGTACCATCATTCAAGCTTAGATTTTCACTAACATTTATTGGAGTAGAAGAACACTTACAATTCAACATATTATACTTTCAAAGCAAATCTAAGGCATACTTTTCTTGAGAAACAAAAATACCATCAGAAGTTTGTCGAATTTGAAATCCAAGAAAGAATTTCAGTAACCCCAAATCTGACATTCAAACTCATGCATCATACTATCCCTAAATTCTTGAATAAGAACACTAGACGAACCATGCAGTATATATGATTTCATCTACATAAACACAAACAATAAGAATACCATAATTATCATTCATCTTCACATACAAGTAGACACATTATCGCTGCGATAGAAATTATTTTTAGAAAAATAAGATTCAAGTGTATTATACCATGCTTTAGGAGCTTGTTTAAGTCCATAGAGAGCTTTGCTCAGTTTGTAGACTTTGTTTACCTGCTCTTCAACAAGAAAACCTTGAGATTGTTCAACATATTGATAAGTGCATAATTCATATGATTTCAGTATCAAATCCGTACTAATAATTGCTATAATTCTTGCATATTACTTGTTATTATTTTTGTTTTCTTTTATTTTTTTCTATCAGGTGAATCATCCCAAGAAGAGTGAAAATATATACAAAAGAGCTAAGAAATGAAGTACTCCAAGTATCTAAGTGTCAAAGTCAAAGAGAAGTGGAAGAAATGCTACAAGTGAAGAAGGGCCAAGGACCAGGTGGAACTTATCCAAAGTCAGGATTTCTTGTCATCATGTCGTAGAGGACTAAGAAACAAAGAGAACACAAAAGGAATGAGGTCATGCCGACATTCGACGAAGAAGTTACGAGCAAAACAAGATTATATTGAAGACTTAGTTCACTACCGTAGAGGTTTGCAAACCATACCCTTCGGAATTCGTGAACTAAAAGGGTTTGCAAACCATATTATCCTGAATTCGTAAACTAAAAGGATTTGGTTTTCAAACCCTGCTCAACAATTTTTCACGAACCGTTTTGGGTCTTTATTTCCTACTTAGGATATGGAAAGGGTTTCCTAACGGACTAGGATACTTGAGGGCCAAACATTGAAGACTATAAAAGACGACACATAAGGCTCAAACAAGATATTAAATACTTTACATCTCATACTTTAATTTTACATCTTAAACCTAGGGTTTACCCCTTTAGGGGGAAACTACCATTTTTCATCATCATCATCATCTTCTTTGTAATATGAGTAACTAAGATTCTTGTTGATTAAGGATGAATTCAATTTTCTAAGCGTAAGGATTTATTAGTTATACAAGTTTATTTAGAGTTTTAACCATTATCTTTTGTTTTTACTACATCTAGGGTTTATGATTGATTTCTAGATTGCTCAAGTGTACGATTGGATTATTCTATTGATCATTCTAATGTTAGTAGAGAGTTGAGCAATCCGTAATTGTCGAGCATCTCACAAGTAGAAAATGTGAGACCTTGCATAGGCATTCTTTGGAACAATCGTGTGTGAAATCAATACTATTAAGTGAACCGAGCATATTGTGTTTAACTGCTGGGATCAAATCTAAATTCATAAACCTTAAAGCGTTCGATTGAGTCACATCTTGTAAGCGAACCTCAAGGAGGCTCACTTGGATATAATCCGGTGACTAAGCGTAAATGTTATCCGGTGATATAAAGAGTTTTGGGGATAGCTAAGCGTACCTGATATTCTACGGGTTGGTGATGAATGATTCTACCGAAAGAGAGATAAGTATACTAATTCAGTCAACATTTGGTAACGGAGAATGACTCCCTAATCATCTCTTTCTTCTTATTATATTTGTTTTTTTATTTAATTAAATCTCAAAACCTCCCTTTGTCTTATACTTTATTTTAGTTTTGCTAACTTAAATAACATCTTAATTACACAGCTCTCTGTGGGAACGATCCTTATTACCACTATATTACTAGTTAATTAGTAGGAAATATCTTGAGTAATTTGTTGCACTTACGACATGCATCACATATACATATTCTTCCAAATAACCGTTAAGGAGCGCCGACTTAACAAAAAAATGAAAAACATTCCATTTCGTTTGAGCTGTTAAATCTAAAACAATTTTAACGGTTTCAAGTATCGCAACAGGAGAAAGGTATCAAGATAAGCAATACCATATTTTTGAACATACCCTTTTGCGACGAGACTGGATTTGAACTTCCGCACACTCCCATCGGCAAAGTAATTCACTATATAAACCCATTTGACGCTAATAACATCTTTTTAAGGTGGTAAATCAACTAACTTCCAAGTATTATATTTCTCAATTGAAATAATCTCCTCTTTCATAGGGTTCTGCCATTCTTTGATTCCTTGAGCTTCCTCGAAGTTAGTGGGTTATGAAGCCAAAGAGAGAGAAAGTAAAAGATTCATAAACACCGGCTAAAGATTGTACCTTTAGAGAGGGCGAATCTGAATCCAAGGTAGGACCAATACTGCTGCCAAGAGTAATCGAATCTGATGAAATAGAACCATTAGACGATGATGAAGAAGGAGACGAAGGAGGAGAAGGAATAAGTACTTGTTCTTCGTGTAACTTAGATGGTTCTTCTACAAAAGGAACATGCTGACTTTCTTCTTTCCAAACCCAAAAACTATTTTCATCAAAAACAACATCTCGACGAATAATCAACTTCTTAGTTTCTGTATTATATAAGCCGTAAGCCTTTGATTCATCACAATAACATACAAGTATATAATTTTTCACTCTATTTGTCTAAATTTGTGCTATCACTAGAATCAATCAAGGAATAAGCTATAAAACCAAAAACCTTTAAGAAACTTACATTAGGTTTCCGGTTCTACCAAGCTTCATAAAGAGTCATATCTGTTACCTTTGTCGTAGGAGAAACGTTGAGAAGAAAAACCAAAGTTGACATCGCTTTTGCCCAAAACTTGTTTGGAAGATGTTTTTCTTTCAACATGCTTCTCGCCATTTCTACGAAGGTTATATTCCTACGTTCAACCACCCCATTTTGATGTGGAGTTTTCCTCATTGTTAACTGCCTATGAATACCACTTTGCTTGCAAAAAAGAATTAAATTCATTAGAAGAGAACTCTCCTTCTGTATCAGTTCGAAGGGTTTTAATAACAAATCCACTTTGCTTTTTTGCATAAACCTTAAACTCCATAAACTTTCCAAATGATTCAGATTTATAAGAAAGAAAATAAACCCAACTCATAAGAGTAAAATAAGCAGCAAACAATAAGAAGTACTTACTACCATTCAATGGACAAGTATTTGTAGGACACAAACATCAGAATAAACCAATTCTAAAGGTTTGGTAGCTCTCCAAGCTTTTCCAACCGGAAATGACAAACGGTGTTGCTTTCCATAAACACACCCTTCACAAACATCATTAACACAAACAATAGAAGAACAACAACCATATTTTTCTGATTTAACATTTTCAAACCATTAAAATAAAAATGCCCATAACGCAGATGCCAAAGCCGGGACTCATCATAAATATTAATAGCTAATGCCAACTCATCAATGCTAGATAAAAAAAGAGGGAACATCTTATTTTCAGTCATACGGATCTTGACGATAAATCTACCATATCTTTTAATCATACACACACCATCTTCGAATAACAAAGAATACCCTTTTCGAATCAATTGCCCAATACGAAACAAGTTTTGAGCTAAACCAGGAATATGATAAACATTATGAATTAGTTTTTTTATACCTGATTTAGTCTTGAATGCAATGGTTCTTTTTCCTTCAACTTGAACACATTTGTTATTGCCAAGAAGAACTTGCAACTTCGCAACTTCATTTATGTTGTGGAAAAGACTCCTTTTCACCTTTCATATGATTGCTACTACCACTATCGACAAACCATACATCAGCCTTATTTTCTCTTGAGTTAACACAAGTAAAAAAGAAGTTACCTTCCTCTTTGTCTTCTTCAGCAAAGTTTGCTTCTTCTTTATCTTTCTTTTCCCAACAATAGTTCTTATCATGACCGTATTTTTTGTAATAGTTGCACTGCCTCCACTTATAATTCTGGTTTCTTTGTTAGATTCTGATCTAGTACGACTAAATATACCACGTCCTCTTCCACGACCACAATAGCCACATGATAAATGCATAATTTAAAAATATTTTAAGTATTATTTCTGTATACTTATTTGCTATATTTTGTGTAAATTACTGTGTATTATTAATACTTTTGTAGTTTATGTGTTTTATTAGGTTACATCTCTGAAAGAAGTGAAATTGAGCTCTACAAGGAAGATTGCTAAAGACCCAGTGTAACTCAGTATATTCCAGGATTGATATCCACCATCTTGTATGTAATTGAAAGGAGAAGCCAACACAAAAATAATGAGGTCATTCCGAGTTCGTATGAAGAAGTTATGAGCAAAACCGTGAACCCAACTTGGATTTGTAATATGTTGGGCCTTATTGGGCCTACGCGGGAAGAGAAATAAGAGACGCGTTTCGTGCTCGCCTTTGACGTGAAATTTTGGGTTTTTGTTGGTTTTTTAGGAGGTTAAGTCTCCTAATTGGATAAGGATTAAAATGAGGTGGAAGAATTAAATGAGATTAGGTTTCCTAATTTGATAAGGATCAAGAAGAGGTTACCAAGGCCTATATAAAGGGGAGCCTAGATACAATTTTAGAGACAACTTCTCACGGATAGAAAACTAGGGTTTAGTTTTTCTTTTCAAAAACAATTTATGATTTTCTTTAATATTTTAATGGCTTTTAAGAAAACTATGTCTTGCTAAACCCAACCACTGGGAAAATGGAGGACGCCATATTTCATGAATGAATGGTAACTATTTTTGATTCTTAATGATTTTAGCATTGATTTAAATTGATTTATGATTTTTCTTAATTGGTTGTGATTTTGTTTGATGGTGTATGCTGGGATTTAAGAGCTTTTGATGCGCCATGCTTGTGATTTACAATTAATATTTTAGAAATCTACTTTTGGCAAAGAAACAGAGTCAATAAAAGAGCTATAATTGTTAAAGAATCATTGTAGAAATCATTCAGAAGTGATTTTGGTGGAATCCTGAGTTCCAGTTCTTCCCAATATTATTAAAATCTTTTACTTATTTTCTAGTTTAAATAAAAATTAGGTCTAAAACGAATCTTCACAAGTCTCAGCGAACGAACTATTTTTACCACTTTTCTAAAATGACCAAGTTTTTGGCGCCGCTGTCGGGGACTTGTTTTTAGATTTGTTTTTAGTTTTTTTTAGGTTAGTTAGTTTGATTAGATTTTTATTTTATTTTTTTATTTGTTTTATTTTACGTTTTTAGGTATTTTTCTTTGTATTACAGGTTTTGGATCAAAAAGAAATTGGAGCCAAAGATTATATTGATTGATTAAAGACTTGGAGTCAAAGATAAATCGAAAAGAACGAAAAAGAAGACAAATTTATTTTATGTTTTTAGTTAATTTTAATTTTTTAATTTTTATGGTTTTGTTCGTTTCCGTTTTTAGAAAATTATATTAGGAAATCTTTTATTATTTTTGTAACTTTTCTTTTATTTTTGGACTTTGGACTTTATTTTTTTGGGACTTTTGGACATTATTATTTTTTTTAAACCCTACGGAAGGGTATTATTAAATATAAACTGCAACAGGGAAGGACGACAATTACGATATTGTCTTTGCCCCTCGGGTTCGTACACTGACACAGGAGTCGGTGGCCCGAGTCGACTACAACCGATTCATCCCCCGTCTTGTACGGGAGGTAAGACTCGATCAACCCACGAATCCCATGCAAGTGGGTTTACTGTATTCCTTCGTATGCATATATGTTGAAGAACTGAATACGAAATTATTTTCTAGTAAAGGGCAAGAACTGGCCATACAAGATAAGGACTCGGATTTCATCACCGTTTCCTTCTTGCCCGCTTTAGGAACACGTTACCAAACGCGAACCTAAAACCTTAAAATTTTGACTAGAAAGAGACCGATAGGATAACGAGCTTATAGGAAACTCGTTCAAGAGAACTATATTGGTTACCTTGTTAGCCGAACTCGAAGTTCAAGAAGATTATTTTAAGTTGATTAGACCCGCCTTGTAACCCAGGGAAAAGTGCCAAAGAGACAGGGTTATCAAAGCTCCTTAGAGCTTATCCTGTTTCTCTTCGACTTAAATCTAATCCGGATCGTTCTAAGAGGTTTGCTAAAATTGTAACTAGTTGCCTTTTGAAAGAATAGAAGTTTGTCTAGAAACAATCTAAGTGGAGCCATCATGCTTTTTGTTTGCTAAATTCAATAGGTTTGATTTGGTTGAGTCAGCCTTGCTTGTGATTGTTTAGAATTCCCTTCCAATTAGGATTTTTTTTCCTGTAGTTTTTAGTGTATGCCAAGACCTCTTGAAATCATCACTGAGCGATCTGGAAAAGAGACACTCTAGGTCGTTTGATTAGTGAAAAACCTAGTAGTTTTTTCCTTGGAAACGAGGACCTCGACGACTCTTCTTTTGAGGGTCCTATTTTTGGAAATTTCAATTTTGAGAACTTGACATTGTGTGAAGAAGTTACTTCTAGTCCTTTGATAGCGCCAACAATGGCAACTTTAAAAGTTTTGTTGAACCCGACTAGGAGTTCTCGTCCATCATGTATCAAGTTAGATGAAACTGAAGCAAACTATGAGTTGAAACCTGGGGCCATATAGATGCTCCCAATCTTCTGAGAGAAAGAAAATGAAAACCCTTATTTCCATGTTAGGGATTTTGAGGAAATATGTAGTACCATCAGGATTAAGAACCTAGATGATGAAGCATTGAAACTTAGATTGTTTCCGTTTTCACTAAGAGACAAAGCCAAATCTTGGCTATATAGTTTGACTTCTGAGTCCATTGAAACCTATGAACAACTTACATCTGCCTTTCTCCAGAAGTTTTTCCCTAGGCACAAAACATCATCTATTAGGAATCAGATTTGCACATTTGCTCAACAAGAGGGAGAATCTTTATATAGGTATTTGGAAAGGTTCAATGACTTATTATCACAATGTCCTCATCATGGTTTAGAAAAAATAAGGCTAGTTCAGATCCTCTACGAGGGTTTAGATTATTCGATAACAACCATGGTTGAATCTTTATGCACAGGTGGGTTTGAAAATAAAACTGTCGATGATGCGATGACATTTTTGAATGAAATCGTCGAAAAAACCCAGCAGTGGGAAAACATTAGGGAGCCCCATAAAAAAATTCTTCTAAGTAGAGGAAATATTAATAGGGTAGAAAGATCTTTTGAATCAGATGCCAAAATAGCAGTTATATCAAAAAGGTTAGAAGCTTTAGAACTGAGTCAATCTAGTTGTGGAATTGAGCCCAATTCATTTTGGGAAGGACAGACTGATGAAGAGCAAGCCCATGATCTTTATAATAACACTACATTTGATAACCATCAGAAGTTGGACCCTTATTCAGAAACCTATAACCCTGGTTGGAGAAACCATCCTAACCTTTCTTGGTCTAAGGTCCAGAGTCAAGGTCAATCTAGTAATTCTAAGGTTCCCATAGTATTTGGTTATACTAAGAATCCTTCTGGACCGGCACAATTTCAGAATCCGATAGATAAGACGATCATGAGTTTAACAAAGTCTGTCGCCTCATTAACTCAGAACACTAAAGATTTTCGGCAGTTTGTCAACCAAAGTTTACGACAAAATCAAAAGATCGTTAAGGCTAACAGTCATGCTATTTCCAAATTAGAAACCCAGGTTGGTCAAATCGATGAGTCTTTGAGAGAAAGAGAAAAAGGCAAGTTCCCTAGTGAACCACACCCCAATCCTAAAGGAGTTCATGAAGTATCTTCTGGTGAGAAATCATCAAATCATGTGAATGCAATTAGAACCCTTAGGAATGGTAAAGTGGTAGATAAAAAGGTAACCATGCCTAATAGTGAACATATTGTAGTTCACCCTGGTGATCCAATAACTGAAGAGACTGACGAGGTCTATAAAGAGCCCGATGCAGTTCCTCATAAGCCATATTTTGTGCGCAGAGCCCCGTTCCCACAACTGTTAGCACCAACAAAGAAGGAATCCAACTTTAACGACATATTTGAGGTTTTTAAGCAAGTCACTATCAACCTTCCATTATTAGATGCAATTATGCAGATTCCTACTTATGCCAAGTTCCTTAAGGATATGTATACGCGAAAGCGAAAGTTTAGTGTACCAAAGAAAGCCTTTTTAGCTAGTCACGTGAGTTCAACTATCTAGAACAATACAACTCCTAAGTACAAAGTCTCAGGGTCCCCAACCATTTCTTGCACAATAGGTAACTACCGTGTTGAGAAAGCGTTACTTGACTTATGAGCCAGTGTGAACTTACTTTCGTACCATGTGTACCTCTAACTTGGACTTGGTGATTTGAAACCTACTCAGATAACACTACAGTTAGATGATAGGTCTATGAAAATTCCTCGTGGTGTCATAGAGGATATTCTTATTGAGGTCGATAAGTTTATTTATCAAGTGGATTTGTTGTCCTTGATACCCAACCTGTCCCTGACCCAGAGAATCAGATACCTGTGATATTCGGTCGCCCGTTTTCAGCTACATCTAATGCGATCATTAACTGTCGAAATGGTATTATGAACTTATATTTTGGTAATATGACTATTGAGCTGAATATTTACAATATTAATAACCAACCACCTGAGCTAGATGACACGTGCATTGAAGAGGTGAACATGATAGGAACAATAGTTCAGGAGTTATTACCAAACACTTTGTTAGAAGATCCATTAGAGAAATGCCTAGCCCACTTTGGATTTGATGTTGACGATGATAATGTTATTAATGAGGTGAATACTTTGTTAGATTCTGCACCTTTGATGGACATTTATAATAAATGGAAATCTAAGTTTGAACTTCTACCCGTTTATAATTCTACCTTATTTCCTTCTATAGATGAAGCTGAGTGTAGTTCTGACCTTAAGGACTCTAGAATCCAACCAATAGTTTTTAGTCCATCTGAGAGTTATTTCCACCCTAATTTTAGGGGTACCGATGATTCTTGAGATTGTCAAGTATCCCTGCTTAAAGTCCCTCACTTGGGACTTGACATATTCACCTCTACCATTTTACAAGATCATCTTCAAACTATATTTCCTGAGCCTGTTGATTTCCAGAAAGAAGTTCGGTTGTTAGAAACCCATCCTCTGGTCGATGTGGTTTACCTAGGCGATAATACCAAGATTGACTTTGTTTTCCCGCCAAAATATTTTCTTCCATATGTGGAACGTATGAATTTCAAATGTGTCAGTTATTAAGTTTTGAGACTAATCCCAATTACTTTAGGAAATTAAAATCGACACATTTGTTTAAGAATGACCCTTTTCATAGTAGTCAACTATATGAGGCCAACCTGATTAACTTTGAGGATCAACAATTATTCAGGTTATTATTATGTGCTTCAAATTTATTAGTTGAGTTACTCCAGACTTTACAACCTGATCATGTTGATCCGACCTATGAGGAAATCCAGCCCATGAAAACATTTTATCAGGACCCTTTTATAGAGCCTGAACCTGAACCTCAACTAAATATAGCTGTCTTAAACAAGACATTAGATATGGGTAAGGTTGTACTTTATTTGTTCACTTTTTGGGCCTGCTGCAGTTTTCTTCTATTTTGGATAACATTATTTTATTCAGATGATCCACAGTTGTTCCTTCTATTTCTATATGATTTTATGAGGTGACTAATTCTTTCTTAGTCTGGCTGAAGACTTTAAACTTAGCACTTTTTGGGAGGTAACCCATGCTCATGCGACACGATAACATCTTTCTTTAACTCCTTTCCTTCGATTGGTAACAATTTCTCCTTGTTCATGCTTTTAATCATTCATACTTAGAACATTGAGGACAATGTTAGATTTAAGTTTGGGGGTAAGGGAGAAACTTTTTAGTGAAATATGAAACTCCAAAGTCTAGAAACTTGTGAACAATTCAGGATGACACTAATCATTCTAGGTATATGGAAACTTAGCTCTTTTTCTATAGGAATTGGTGTGCCAAGCTAAATGGTCTATTCATAAAAGGACAGAGTTCAGGTGTTAAAAATAACATGATAGTCGTCACCATATCTAGGATTTTATCTCGACCATATCACCTTTTTTTTGTAGTTTTGTGTTTCTCTAAGTGATTTGGTGGGGCACCAATATCGAGTTGTTATTGCCGCCAGGATGGAGTAGAGTGTTTGAGATTATTAGACTGTTATTCGGACCAAAAAAAATATTGAATATCGACACTTTGATAGCAATATGTGTGTGTTTTCCCTGTCTCAATCGCCTAAGCAAGTGTGGAACGCAGGATCCATGAGAATTATCATGTAAGATGCTGATAAGGATCATGCGCTTGGATTCATTTGATCCAATCATGTTGTCATTAAATTTAATTAAATAATAAATAATTATTTTATTTTCAATAAATCGATGGCTGGGACCCTTGTATATGCCAGTTGAGTCGATATTAGTATAAGGAGTAAGACCAGTGGGATCGTATCTCAATCTATTAGAATTCATCCTGGCACTGACCTTCATACAGATATGGGAAACACCATTCACCTAGGTCAACATGCGCAAACTTCATCATCTCCATATCCATTTTTTAAATCTTTTCATGTGATTGAACTTTGATAGATTCTGAGTATCGTGGATGCACGACTTTCTGAGTAGTACTTTGTTTTCTTATATATGAATTTTAGTATGCTTGAGTAAAAACTCGTGTACATCAATTAGACTCATATAGGGTAATGATTCCCATAGCCGAAGAATTTAGTATGCCAACTAAATAGCTTGTTTAGTGTTTACCCTCAATCGTTCACGTGTAGCTAGGATTTGGAGTAAAGGTTTTGCGGGTATACCTCTTGTAAACCGTCACGAGACTATAACTCGTCCGATAGGGACACCTATGGGTTTAAAGGCTTGTTACACATGCTAAGTGTAATCGTTTCCTCAACGAAAGGGAGTTGTATTTTACCTTAGGTTAGTTTAGCATATATAGTTTGCTCGAGGACTAGCAAAAGGCAAGTGTGGGGGAATTTGATAAGTGCATAATTTACATATTTTAAGTATCATTTCCTTATACTTCTTTGCTATATTTTGTGTGAATTACTGTGTATTATTATTACTTTTGTAGTTTATGTGTTTTATTAGGTTACATCTCTGAAAGAAGTGAATTTGAGCTCTACAAGGAAGAATTGCTAAAGACACAATGTAACTCAGTGTATTCCAGGATTTATATCCACCATCTTGTAGAAAATTGAAATGCGAAGCCAACGCAAAAAGAATGAAGTCATTCCGAGTTCGTATGAAGAAGTTATGAGCAAAACCATGAACCCAACTTGGATTTGTTATCTGTTGGGCCTTATTGGGCCTGCGCGGGAAGAGAAATTAGAGAAGCGTTTTGGGCTCGCCTTTGACGTGAAAATTAGGGTTTTTATTGGTTTTTGAGGAGGTTAAGTCTCCTAATTGGATAAGGATCAAAAGGAGGTGGAAGACTTAAATGAGATTAGGTTTCCTAATTGGATAAGGATCAAGAGGAGGTTACCAAAGCCTATATAAAGGGGAGCCTAGATACAATTTTAGAGACAACTTCTCACAGATAGAAAACTAGGGTTTAGTTTTGTTTTTTAAAAACTGTTTATGATTTTATTTAATATTTTAATGGCTTTTAAAAAAACTATGTCTAGCTAAACCCAACCACTGGGACAATGGAGGAAGCCATATTTCATGAATGAATGATAACTATTTTTGATTTTTAATGACTTTTGCATTGATTTTAATTGATTTATGATTTTTCTTAATTAGTTGTGATTTTGTTTGATGGTGTATGCTGGGACTTAAGAGCTTTTGATGCGCCATGCTTGTGATTTACAATTAATATTTTAGAAATCTACTTTTGGCAAAGAAACAAAGTCAATAAAAGAGCTATAATTGTGAAAGAATCATTGTAGAAATCATTCATATGTGATTTTTTTAGAGTCTTATCTAGTACGACTAGATCTACCACGTCCTCTTCCACGACCACGATAGCCACCTCTGCGTCGGCCTCTTCCGCAAATTTGTGGTTATAGGAACTTTCGCAGATTTCTTTCTTCTTTGAAACCTCCACCTTTGATTGAAAAGCATGTTCAATAGATTTATCTATTGACCTGTTTATTATTTCTTCATAACCTAAAAGAGAACCCATTAGTTCATTAGTTGAATAAATAGTTAAATCTTTAGACTCTTCAATTGCTGTTACAACATGATCAAATTTGGAAGGCAGACTCCTCAACACTTTCTCTAAAAAAATTGGTATGTCATAACCTCACTATAAGTTTTCAACTGATTAACAATAGTTGAAATTCTAGAAATGAAATCTTGCACAGATTCATTCCCTTTCATGAAGTGTCTCAAAATATCTACGGAGGCGTAAACGTTTTACTATATCCACCTTATCACCACCATGAAAAGCATTTTTCAAGATTAACCAAGCATATTTTGACTTGGTACAGTCTAAAATCTTAGGGAAGATTGGATCTGTGTGCTTGTTGCAAAATTAATAAAGCTTTTGCATGCGTCCTTTTTGCGAAGATACCTTACTTCATTTTGATTGCCTCTTGTTCTTTCATCATTTGCATATCCATTCTCAAAAAGATCCCAAAGGTATAGAGAAATAAAAAAGGTCTTCATCGAATAAATGCATAATTTATACATTTTAAGTATCATTTTCTTCTTCTTATTTGCTAGATTTTACGTGAATTACCGTGTTTTATTATTACTTTTCTAGTTTATATGTTTTATTAGGTTACGTCTCTGAAACAAGCGAAATGGAGCTTTACAAGAGAAGAATTGCCAAAGACCCAGTAGATCTCAGTCCATTCCAGGATTTCCACCCTCCATCTTGTAGAGAATTTGATTACGAATCCAACGGCGAAAGAACGAGGTCATTCTGACTTCGTATGAGAAAGTTATGAGCGAAACAAATACTAAGGGCAAAACGGTCATTTCAAAGTGACCGGATATTTACACCCATCCGTAGGTTAAGGGGTATCCAGTATTACTTCAACTGTAGGTTTCGTGAGACTGACAGTTGATTGGGTTCTGTTAATAGCACCAGCCATTTCACTCGGGGCAGCCAATAATAATTGAACTGTCAGTTTCGTGAGACTGACAGTTGAACGATTTTTGTTAATAGCACCGGGCTATCTGCTATGGGCCACCAGTTTCTTCTTCATACATTCAAATAGGCACAGAAAATTTCAGATCAAGTTTCCGAGCATTTTTCCGAATACTATATACGCTAGTTAATGGCTGTGGTGTGATGGATGTATGGGTTTCGGAGGAGATTGCTGCTGCAGTTATCATGAAGAGGAAGCAGGAGTGGATTGAGGAGAATGTCAATGGCAGTTGGTAGAGTGGATAATGACGCTGATGATGATCATCTTATTTCAAGTTCGAAGGTTGCAGAGAGTTGATGGGTGCTGGCTTTAGGCAGTTGTGATGAGTTAATGGTATCGAAGATGACGCTGTTGATGGTGGCTTTGGTCAGTGATGTCTTGGTGGCAAAGAAGAGTCGGGGATGAAGTTGGCAGTAATTTACAGAGCTCAGTGGAGATGGCTGTCAACGGTGATGAACCTGATGATGATGCTGTTGATGGAGATGTGGAGCTCGAGAGTGGCAGTGAAGGTGGTGATGCTGCTGTGGTCGAAGTCTGTAATGGTGGAAGATCAAACCTGAGATGGTTTCGTTGTTGAGGCTGTAGTGAACTCGAGTGCTGTGATCAATCTGAGATGTTCCGAGTTGCTGCTGGTGATCGATGGATGAAGGTCAGTTAGAGAAGAGAGTCCAGTAGAGTGAGCTCGAGCCGTTGTTGGTGCTGGTGACCGATGGAAAGAGGTGGGTGCTGTTGCTCGAGCTCGGTGATGCTGAGATGGTGTTGCTGATGGAGAGTTTTTGAAGGTGCAGTTGAGAATGGGTAGGCCGTAGTGATGGAGCTTTTGGTCGTGAAACGAAGGTATGAGTCTGTGTGCTGTTGGCTTGAATAGAAGAAAAATAAGAAAAGACAGGTTGATGATCCTGAATAGTAGCTGTGAATGGTGGGTTGTATAGGTCTTTTGGGCAAGAGTTGGGAAGCCAGCAGGAAGAGGAGACTTGGATACCAATTTTTCTTAATTTTGGAAAGAGTTTCTTGCCGAGAGATACCAGGTATTGAAGTTGTTACCGTCAGTTTTTGTGTGATGAATGGCTGAGATGTGTGATGTTTTAGGAGTTTGAATGAGATTAGGAAAGTGTATTTAGGCGGTGACTATCTCCTATAAATAGTAATCGTGAACACCACTTAATGGAGGGCTCTTACGTAGATAGCTTCACATACAGACCTTCCCGGACACTTTTGGAAGTACAACTTCACGTACTAGAAGCTCACGGACAGAATTGACGAAGTCGGAGGAATACTGAGAAGGGTTAGTTCGTATTTATTCTTTTATTAATTTCTATGGCTTTCGAGAAAGTCATGTTGGGCTAATTCCCTTGTTAGGGCGAAAGGATGAACTTGTTAGATGGTTTTATTTGTGTTTCGAAATTAGGGTTTACAACTGTATGAACTAAATATTATTAATTTGTCTCTCTCTCAACGTTTTACCGTCTTAATGATTTTTCATGTTCTATGCCACGTATAGTTCATTGTTTGATTAGTAGAAGGACTCGTTGAAACCTCGTATTAAATCGTTTTTTATGAATATTCTTTGACTCTTTACGCCCCGTATATTTAGTACTTCGAAATTCTACTTTAGGTTGAGAACAAACAATTCTTTTCAAAAATTCTTTCTTTAGTGCTTAATTAAAAATCTTCCGTGTATTAGTAGCTAGATTTGATATTGTACATGAGTAAAATTGAGACCCTATGTGACGAACACAATTAAACCCTGACCTACAACGGATTCCCGGAACCTTAACATTTTCCTCGTACTGTTTTTAAAACTTTATTAAATAATTTTAATTCATTAGTTAATTTAATTCTTTATAAAAAAAACCTAAAAAAATATTTTAATCCAAACTCCTCGTGTGAACGAACCGTAATTGCTATTGTCTACATCTTTCGACACTGTGCGCTTGAGGTAAAACAAAGTCGGTTTTCCGACGCATCAAGTTTTTGGCGCCGCTGCCGGGGAGTTGTTTTTCAATTAAATTTTATTTTTAGATTTTTATTATTTTGTTTGATTTTACGCTTTTTGGTATTTATCTTCTGCTGCAGGTTTTGGGAACGGAAACGAAAAGAAATTGAGCCAAAGATTTTGGTAATTAAAAGACTTGGAGTATAGTTAAAGCTGAAAGAACGTAGAAGAAGACAAATAGTTAAATTTTACTTTTTAGGATTTTTATTAGTTAATTTAATTTAGAAAACTGTATTAGGAAATTTTTGATTATTTTTGTAATTTTCTTTTTATTTTGGACATTACGGACATTATTATTATTTTTTAAACCCTACGGAAGGGTAGTATTAAATATAAACTGCACAGGGAAGGACGACAATTACGATATTGTCTCGGCCCCTTGGGTTCGTACACTGACACAGGAGTAAGTGGCCTGAGTCGACTTCAACGGTTCATCCCCCGTCTGTTACGGGAGGTAAGATTCGATCAACCCACAAATCCCTTGCAAGTGGGTTTACTGTATTCCTTCGTGTGCATATATGTTGAGGACCTGAATACAGATTTACTTTTCTAGTAAAGGGCAAGAACTGGCCATATAAGATAAGGACACGGATTTCATCACCGTTTCCTTCTTGCCCGCTTTAGGAACACGTTACCAAACGCGAACCTAAACCTTAAAATTTTGAATAGAAAGAGACTGATAGGGTAACGAGCTTAAAAGAAACTCATTCAAAAGGACTGTATTGGTTACTTTGTTAGCCTAACTCGAAGTTCAGGAAGATTATTTTAAGTTGATTAGAGCCGCCTTGTAACCCAGGAAAAAGTTGCCAAAGAGACAGGGTTATCAAATCTCCTTAGAGCTTATCCTGTTTCTCTTCGACTTAATCTAATTCGGATCGTTCTAAGAGGTTTGCTAGAACTGTAACTAGTTGCCTTTCGAAAGAATAGAAGCTGGTCTAAAAGCAATCTAAGTGGAGCAATCTAAGTGGAGCCATCATGCTTTTTGTTTGCTAGATTCAAATAGGTGATTTGGTTGAGTCAGCCTTGCTTGTGATTGTTTAAAATTCCCTTCTAATTAGGATTTATTTTTATTTAGTTTTAGTATATGCCCAACACACAGGTGGGTTGGGATAGAGATCAGGATAATAGTCTCGTTAGAAATAATCCATTATTCATGGATAGAATCGATAATGGGGGTGTGGACCCTCCAGTTAAAACTTTGAGAGACTACATGTACCCGACTAGAGTCTCTCAACCGTCATGCATTGTCTTGCCTACCACAAAAGCCCACTATGAAATTAAGACTAATACCATTCAGGCTTTGCCAAACTTCTATGGCAGAGAAAATGAACACCCTTACTCCCACATTAGAGAATTTGAGGAGCTGTGTGGAACTTTGAAGATTAAAGACTTGACCGATGAATATTTGAAATTGAGATTGTTTCCCTTCTCTTTAAAAGATAAGACAAAATCGTGGTTTGATGCTTTACCATCTTCATCCATCCATACTTGGGATGCGATGACTAAGTTATTTGTGCATAAATTTTTTCCTATGCATAGAATCACAGCCTTACGTCAAAGTCTTAATAGTTTCTCGCAGCAAGATGGAGAATCTCTCCAGGATTATTTAGAAAGGTTCCATGAACTTCTGATGCAATATCCACACCATGGATTTGATACCTTGAAACTTACTATGATCCTCTACGAAGGATTAGATCACAAAACAATGACCATGGTAGAATCATTATGTGGTGGTAATTTCGCTGATAAAACCCCTGAGGAGGGTTATAAGTTTTTGCATGAAGTATCTGATAAAACCCAGGATTGGGGGGCTAAGGAGTCCATAAGGTCAATGGCTAGTAGAAAGGGGGTGCATAGAGTTGATATCGAATTCGACTCTGAAGCAAAAATAGCTTCTTTGACAAGAAGACTAGAATCATTAGAACTTAGTACTAAATCTAGACCTTTTGTTGAGTCTGTGGACCAAGCCACTCATGACGATGGTGGAGAACAAGTCCATGATCTCTACCAAGACGATCGTCGTAGATTTGACCCGTATTCCAATACGTACAACCCAAGGTGGGAAAGACATCCTAACTTTTCCAGGTCTAGAGGTCAGTATGAAGGTCAACCTATTAATACTAGTGGTTATACGCAGAAATCATCCGGTCCTACTGATTCATCTAACCAAAGAGTACCTAGTATGGAATAAAGTCTTAAGATGTATATGCAGGCCACCCAAAAACAACTAGAGAATATGGACAGGAACACTGCAAGGTCCATAGCAACCTTAGAAAGACAAATAGGTCAGCTTGCTAGCCAAATAAGTGAGAGAGACAAGGGACAGTTCCCAAGTCAAACACAGCCTAACCTAAATGGGTCTTACGAGGTAAGCACACCTGGTGCTAATCCCTCAGATCATGTCCAGGCCGTCACTACTTTGAGAAGCGGCCGGGTCATCGATAACCATCTTAGTGATCCTAAGGAGAAGGAGACAGATAGGAACCCACCTACTATTACGCAGGAAATATCCTTAACACAAAAAGAAACCAATGAAACTGAAAGAGGTGAATCTGAAAACACTTATGTTCCTCGCGCTCCATTTCCCCAAAGGTTAGTATCCCAGAAGAAAGGAACCAGCCCTAATGATATCTTAGAGGTGTTCAAACAAGTTAAAATCAATATCCCCCTCTTAGAAGCCATTAAGCAGATTCCTATGTATGCTAAGTTCTTAAAAGATATGTGCACTATGAAACGAAAATTAAATGTCCATAAGAGAGCTTTTCTTGCTGAACAAGTGAGCTCTATCATTACTCAGAAAACACTACCCAAATACAAAGACCCTGGTTGTCCTACTATTGCTTGCACTATAGGACAACACAAGATTGAACATACTTTGTTAGATCTAGGGGATAGTGTGAATCTTTTGCCATATTCTGTGTATGAGCAATTAGGACTTGGCGACTTGAAACCCACTAGTATTACACTCCAATTGGTTGATAGGTCCATTAAAATTCCTAGAGGAGTGGTAGAAGATGTTCTTGTACAGGTTGATAGTTTTGTTTATCCTGTGGACTTCGTAATTCTTGATACCCAGCCTGTGACAGACCCTAGTGTTGACATTCCTATCATTTTAGGACGAGCGTTCTTAGCAACTTCTAATGCAATCATAAATTGTAGGAATGATATTATGGAACTTACTTTTGGCAGCTGGAAAATGGAGGTGAATATTTTTCATGTTGCACGTTCTCCTCCTGATCTAGACAACCATGAAACTGTGTGCATTACTGATGAAATAGTCCATGATACTCACTTGCAGAACCATATAGATGATCCATTAGAGGCTTTTTTAGCGCACTTTGGGCCTGATTTTGATGATGAAAGTGTTATTTGTGAAGTCAACGCCTTGTTAGACTCCACACCACTGTTTGACACTAATAAATGGAAGCCTGGAATTGAATCTTTAGTCCTACCCGAATCTCGACTCATTCCATCTGTCGAGAAAGCTCTGACCTTGAACCTTAAACCATCGCCTGACCATCTAGAAATTAGGGAAATTATGACTAGTCTATCTAGAGACACCCAAGATTCTAAGTGTGGAGGTGATTATCAATCTCCCTGTACCTTACCTTTGACTCTTAGAAAGGTCCCTAACTTGGGACTTGACATATGCACCTCAACTATTTTGCAAGATCATCTTCAAACTATACATCCTGAACCTAATGTCCAGAAAACAATTCAGTTGTTAGAAACCCATCCTCTAGTCGATGTGGTTTACCTAGGCGATAATACCAAGATTGACTTTGTTTTCCCACCAAAATGTTTTCTTCCATATGTGGGAACGTATGAATTTCAAATGTGTCAGTTATTAAGTTTTGAGACTAAGCCTGATTACTTTAGGAGAGTAGAATCGACACATTTGCTTAAGAATTGCCATTTTCATAGTAATCAAGAGTCAAATCATATTGACTTTGGGGATCCACAATTATTCAAGTTATTATTATGTGCTTCTACGTTCTTAGTTGAGTTTCTCCAGACTCTACAACCTGACCCTGTTGATCCTGCCTATGAGGAAATCCAGCCCATGAAAATACTTTATCTAGATCCTTTTATAGAGCCTGAACCTGAACCACGACTAGAAGTAGTTGTCTTAAACAAAAAACTAGATAAGGGTATGTTAGCTTTGTTTTTTTTCTTGGCTTGTTGCAGTTTCCTTTTTCTGGTGACAGCACTATTTGATCCAGATGACCCACAATTATTTCGGCTATTGCTATATGATACTATCATTTGCTTCATGGGAGTCAACCCATCAGATTTGTTTTCTTCACCTTATTTTTTTTAGTTTTTGATTGCTTGTTTTGTATCATTTTAGGATTTCCCATCTTGATTTTACATTGGATGAGTTAGTTTACATTGAGGACAATGCAAAGTTTAAGTGTGGGGGAGTGTAATCATATAGAGTTCTTAAGTATACACTTTTAGGTAGAAATTTTTTAACTTTTTCGAAATTATTTGCATGAAAACCTCCAACTTTTAGATATTTTAGAGTCACTTAGTATACTTCTATCTACGTTTAAATACGGAGTTCTAACCGAAACAACTGAATTTAGAACTATTATAGAACTATATTCGGAGTGCTTAGTTGTTGAGAGGTTAGAGCTGACAAAAATGGACTTAAACTGCCGGTAGAGAATACGGTATTAGAGTTGTTGATCGTTCAATACCCACGAGTGAGGCACCAAACCTTAAATTGTCCGTTTAGAGTGTTTCATCTGCGCAAATTCCGGGTAGAATGATGAGCTACCTAACCTCGCACCAATTTCAGCACTACTTTTTGATCTCTTGAGTGCTATTTCTATCAATCATGAGGGTGTCATCAGAATTGCTAACTCTATCTTGTAGTCTTGTTTGCAGTTAACACCATTCTCTCGATAACAACAGGTCCATAAAAATATATTATCAACAAGCAGAACATCAAAAATTTGAAGAAAATTTAAAGAAAATTTAAAGACAGTCAAGGTTTAAAAGCAACCGTTTAAGAAATAGCAAATTTCATATTCAAGTAAAGTAACAATACAATTAACATGTTAAAGACTTATGCGAAAGAAATCAAAAGATGTGAGTTAATGAAGTTCAGAATCAAGTGGTAAAGTCTTTATCCCACGGTCGTAGTAATTTCATCATTTATTTTTCAGTTTATATTGTAAAAAAAAATGTCTCAAAAAAAAAAAAAAAAAAAAAAAAAAAAAAAAAAAAAAAAA
>JAJJMC010014301.1:8162532-8234135 GCA_023531435.1 Papaver californicum | reverse complement strand
AAAAAAAAAAAAAAAAAAAAAAAAAAAAAAAAAAAAAACGATTATCTTTGCTTTAGTTTAGATTTTCTTTTGTATTCTTTCAATAAGGCCGTGGGGAAGAAGAAATCTATAGAAAAGTTTCTAATAACAAGAAATTGAGGAAATGAGTTATAAACTCAAGGTTCTACGAAGTTCAAGAGTTCATCATCTACAGTTGAAGACCGAAGACGTTTCTATTGGATACTGTGAGAGTGGTGTTGAATTGCCGATCGGATGAGAAGGTAAGTAAGTATTCTCATCCTTGCATAGTGGTTGATTTCCTTTATTAGAGGTCACTAGAAAAATAAAAAAGGGGTTCTTTGTCCCACTTTCTATGGGATAACATCTTCATATGATTCGGAAGGTTACCTTTCCTTCCTACCATTCAACGTGTGTAGGATTTCTATCTTTATTCCTGCCTGCACACATGTTGAACCACAAAGTGCGTCCTTTGAGTGTCAAATTCATAAAACCCTATTGGTGAGGCAGAAATATTCGGTCACTCTCGAACCTAGATCCTTTTACATGGTGGTTTTCTCCTAACTCAAGAGTTAAGCATGAGAATAATGTTCTTTATACTTCTAACTTCTTATTGTTAGTGTTCAGAAACTTTATGTCTTCGTAGCTCTTTGGATGCAAGTGCCTTGGAATATTTAGAAGTTGGAGTAGGTTTTGTGGGTAAATCTCTAGTAAACCATCACGAGACAAAACTCGTCCACTAGGGACACCTAGGGGTTTAAATGCTTGTTACACATGCTAAGTGTAACCGTTTCCTCAACGAAAGGGAGTTGTATTTTAGATTAGTTTAGATTTGTAGTTTGCTCGAGGACTAACAAAAGGAAAGTGTGGGGGAATTTGATAAGTGCATAATTTATATATTTTAATTATCATTTCCTTCTTCTTATTTGCTATATTTTGCGTGAATTACCGTGTTTTATTATTACTTTTCTAGTTTATATGTTTTATTAGGTTACGTCTCTGAAACAAGCGAAATGAAGCTTTACAAGAGAAGAATTGCCAAAGACCCAGTAGATCTCAGTCCATTCCAGGATTTCTACCCTCCATCTTGTAGAGAATTTGATTACGAATCCAACGGCGAAAGAACGAGGTCATTCTGACTTCGTATGAGAAAGTTATGAGCGAAACAAATACTAAGGGCAAAATGGTCATTTTAAAGTGACCGGATATTTACACCCAGCCGTAAGTTAAGGGGTAGCCAGTATTACTTCAACTGTCGGTTTCGTAAGACTGACAGTTGATTGGGTTCTATTAATAGCACCAGTCATTTCACTCGGGGCAGCCAATAATAATTGAACTGTCAGTTTCGTGAGACTGACAGTTGAACGGTTTTTGTTAATAGCACCGGGCTATCTGCTATGGGCCACCAGTTTCTTCTTCATACTTTCGAACAGGCACAGAAAATTTCAAATCAAGTTTCCGAGCATTTTTCCGAATACTATATCCGCTAGTTAATGGCTGTGGTGTGATGGATGTATGGGTTTCGGAGGAGATTGATGCTGCAGTTATCATGAAGAGGAAGAAGGAGTGGATTGAGGAGAATGTCAATGGAAGTTGGTAGAGTGGATAATGACGCTGAAGATGATCATGGTGATTGATCGGAACCTTATTTCAAGTTCGAAGGTTGCAGAGAGTTGATGGGTGCTGGCTTTAGGCAGTTGTGATGAGTTAATGGTATCGAAGATGACGCTGTTGATTGTGGCTTTGGTCAGTGATGTCTTGGTGGCAAAGAAGAGTCGGATATGAAGTTGGCAGTAATTTACAGAGCTCAGTGGAGATGGCTGTCAACGGTGATGAACCTGATGATGATGCTGTTGATGGAGATGTGGAGCTCGAGAGTGGCAGTGAAGGTGGTGATGCTGCTGTGGTCGAAGTCTGTAATGGTGGAAGATCAAACCTGAGATGGTTTCGTTGTTGAGGCTGTAGTGAACTCGAGTGCTGTGATCAATCTAAGATGTTCCGAGTTGCTGCTGGTGACCGATGGATGAAGGTCAGTTAGAGAAGAGAGTCCAGTAGAGTGAGCTCGAGCAGTTGTTGGTGCTGGTGACCGATGGAAAGAGGTGGGTGCTGTTGCTCGAGCTCGGTGATGCTGAGATGGTGTTGCTGATGGAGAGTTTTTGAAGGTGCAGTTGAGAATGGGTAGGCCGTAGTGATGGAGCTTTTGGTCGTGAACCGAAGGTATGAGTCTGTGTGCTGTTGGCTTGAATAGAAGAAAAATAAGAAAAGACAGGTTGATGATCCTGAATAGTAGCTGTGAATGGTGGGTTGTATAGGTCTTTTGGGCAAGAGTTGGGAAGCCAGCAGGAAGAGGAGACTTGGATACCAATTTGTCTTAATTTTGGAAAGAGTTTCTTGCCGAGAGATACCAGGTATTGAAGCTGTTACCATCAGTTTTTGTGTGATGAATGGCTGAGATGTGTGATGTTTTAGGAGTTTGAATGAGATTAGGAAAGTGTATTTGGGCGGTGACTATCTCCTATAAATAGTAGCCGTGAACACCACTTAATGGAGGGCTCTTACGTAGATAGCTTCACATACAGACCTTCCCGGACACTTTTGGAAGTACAGCTTCACGTACAAGAAGCTCACGGACAGAATTGACGAAGTCGGAGGAACACTGAGAAGGGTTAGTTCGTCTTTATTCTTTTATTAATTTCTATGGCTTTTGAGAAAGTCATGTTGGGCTAATTTCCTTGTTAGGGAGAAAGGATGAACTTGTAGAGATGGTTTTATTTGTGTTTCGAAATTAGGGTTTACAACTGTATGAACTAAATATTATTAATTTGTCTCTCTCTCAACGTTTTACCATCTTAATGATTTTTCATGTTCTATGCCACGTATAGTTCATCGTTTGATTAGTAGAAGGACTCGTTGAAACCTCGTATTAAATCGTTTTATGAATATTCTTTGACTCTTTATGCCCCGTATATTTAGTACTTCGAAATTCTACTTTAGGTTGAGAACAAACAATTCTTTTCAAAAATTCTTTCTTTAGTGCTTAATTAAAAATCTTCCGTGTATTAGTAGCTATATTTGATAATGTACATGAGTAAAATTGAGACCCTATGTGACGAACACAATTAAACCCTGACCTACAACGGATTCCCGGAACCTTAACATTTTCCTCGTAATGTTTTTAAAACTTTATTAAATAATTTTAATTCATTAGTTAATTTAATTCTTTATAAAAAAAACCTAAAAAAATATTTTAACCCAAACTCCTCGTGGGAACGAACCGTATTTGCTATTGTCTACATCTTTCGACACTGTGCGCTTGCGGTAAAACAAAGTTGGTTTTCCGACGCATCATCATCTTATACTCAAAAACTCATAATTGTCACCAGAAAATATTGGAATTAAGGATTGGAAGATGTTAATAGTTGATGCATGTCGTAAGTGCACAAAATTAATCAAGATATTTTCCACTAATTAACTAGTAATATAGTGGTAGTAAGGATCATTCCCACAAAGAGCTGTGTAATTGATAGGTTATTAGATTATCAACTGAGAATAAAAGTAAATAACTAAGGGGGGATTGGTTATTTAATTAATAAGAATATAATAGAAAGAAAAATAGAAAGAAAAGATGATTAGGGAGTCCTTCACCGTTACCAAACGTTAACTGGATTAATATACTTATCTATCTTTCCTTAGAACCATTCATCACCAACCGTAGAATAAAAACTCCATCAGTGCTATCCCCAAAACTCCTTTTATCACTGGATATGTAAGTTCTCGACTACCAAATTTCTATCGTCTGAACCACCAAGTAGTAGATCACTCAAGGTGTAACCCAACCAAATGCTTTAAGCTTTATGAATTTAGGTTGATCCCAGTAGTTAAACTCTTAGATCAAGGTACACTTGCTGGTGTTTTCTTCACTCGCAATTTCTCCATAGAATCCCTCTGCAAGGTCTCGCAATTTCAATACTAGCATTAAACTGATCAATATATTAATCCAATTGTACACTTGAACAATCTAGAAATCAATCATAAACCCTAGATATAGTGAAAACAAACGATAATGATTAAAAATCCAGATAAACTTTTATAACTAATAAAGCTTCACGCTTAGAACATTGAAAATTCATCCTTAATCAACAACAAGTTTAGCTACTCATATTACAAAGAAGAAAAGTTTCCCCCTAAAGTGGTAAAGCCTAGGTTTAGCAGAAGTTGTGATATGAAAGGTAGAGTATATGAGATTTTTAGATATTAAGATGATGTAAAGATGTAAAAGATGTCTTGTTTTAGCCTTAAATGTCTTCTTTTATAAAACTTCAGTGCTTGTCCCTCAAGTTTCCTCTCCTTCTAGGGAATAAAATCCTTCCCTAACCATGTTTCCTTGCTTTAGAAGTCAAAAACGCCTCAAAATGGACCCCTTAGCTTGCCACAATCGGTATAGGTGAATTCCCATGAGCAATGCCGACTCTTGGACCAAAACACCTCAAATTCTATGCCCTTTTTCGTGTCACGGCCGGCATAGGTTGAGTCCTTATGAGCAATGCCCGACTCTTGGTCTGTAGATGACATTTTCTTCGCCTCGACTGTTTTGTCCATAACTTCTTCATCCGAACTCGGAATGACCTCATTCTTTTTATGTTCACTTCGTATTCTCGTTCTATTCAAAATGGTATTAAGAAATCCTGGATTTGAATGAGTTGAATTTTGTCTTTGACACTTTTTCACTTGTAGAACTCAATTTCCTTGGTCATTTCATGTTGCAATGAACTCCTTTTTTCTGCTTTGGCCTTATGAATGCTTGAATACTTGGAGTACTTCACTTCTTAGCTCTTTTATATAAAATTTCACTCTTATTGTGATGATTCACCTAATATAAGATATAAGATAGAAAACAAACATAATAACAAGTAATGTGCAAGAATTATAGCTAATACGAGTATGGATTTGACACTAAAAACATGTGAATTACGCACTTATCAATAGTGTTACTCATTTTGAACACTAAAAGAAAAAAAAATCTTCCCAAACAACAAAAAATACACCTTAATTTTATGAAGATCGATAACAACATCGGAAGTGATCTTCAAACAATAAAACACAAGATTCAAATCAAACCTTTCCCTGATACCAATTTGTTGGTAAAACTGCAGAGATAAGAGAAAGTAAATAGAACTTTTGAGACTAAAACTGAGTTTATATTAAGATGAAAATTGGCTTACACTCATAGAACTTCAACTGATGGACTTAAGCCTATTTATAACATAAAGGAAACAAGTTCGTGAGCATTCCCACTTTGCACACAACTTCCTAAACTTTAGCTAACAACCATAATTGTAAACTCCTACAATAAAAAAAAAGTCCTAAAAAAGCTCACTTATTGACTTCTAATGAGATTTGCATCAGTCCCTCTTGCTGAAAAAAGAGAAAGAAAAAACCATTGCATCGTCGGCTAGGGTTTGCTCATAAATTTAAGTAAATCCTCGCTGAGCAATTTATCTTAATCCTCTCACGGGGCTATTTACTGATCTAGTTATAATCAAATCAAGTTTTTGTTCAGTTATTAGTTCTAATAATATGGGTTTTTTGCCTGTTTTGTTATTTTCATACTTGGGTATCATGATCTTCTCTTTAAATGGAGATCTTAGGTTTGGGTCGTGGTCTATTCAACGCTTGCTTCAATATTGGAGATGATCCTCTCTGGTAAGTACAAGAGCTCAGACGGTTTTTCTGTCGAGTTCATTGCTTTCCGACTGGAGAAGACTTAGATCAAGCATCTGGTAACACTTTTTCTTTGGAAGAAAATGTTATTCAAAATAAATTTAAAAACTTTACTAGGAATGTGGATCAAGCATCGATATCCATGGTCACTCGTAGTTAAGCGGGTTTTACTGCTTCTGGTTATTTGAAATTCTATTGCTTGAGATTTTATTACTTGAGATTCGTCATGTGGTCATGTATGAAAATCGATTATCACTGCAGTAAGTCATGTTCTATTTGGTTTATTGTGTCTTGTAACTCCAGGATTATTTATTAAAAAAAATAAAATAATTCATCATCAACATTTTCTAATTCGGAACACACACGTGTAGCTTAAAGAATAGAACATACTCATGGTTTGGGAAATGTACCAATCGTAACCCGAGCGCTATCCCATATATCCATTGATCGTTTCAGAATAGTGGAAAAAATGTATTCGTTCACTGAGACTTGTGAACATTTGTTTTAGACCTAATTCTGAATTAAACTAGAAAATAAGTAATAAATTTCAACAATATTGGGAAGAACTGGAACTCAGGATTCCACCAAAGTCACTTCTGACAGATTTCTACAATGATTATTTAACAATTATAGTTCTTTTATTGACTTTGTATCTTTGCCAAAAGTAGATTTCTAAATCATTAACTGTAAATCACAAGCATGACACATCAAAATCTCTTAAGTCCCAGCATACACCATCAAACAAAATCACAACTAATTAAGAAAAATTAGAAATCAATTAAAAATCAATGCAAAAGTCATTAAGAATAAAAAATAGTTACCATTCATTCATGAAATATGGCTTCCTCCATTGTATCAGTGGTTGGGTTTAGCTCCTCATGATGTACACACTATCAAAACAATTATTCATGGCTCAAAAGTGTGTAAAAAGAAGAAAGAATAATAACACAGATGGTTCGCACCGGCGTAACAGCGTTGCAAACCACTGTTCTCACTGTTACAGAAGAAAAGTGTTTTCAGCTGAAGATAAACGTTGCAGATGCTAAGATATCCGTTGCAGATGGGTTGAAGAAACAATTGCCTTTTCTTTGTTCTTCCTGTTCTTCAGCAGCAGCAAAACACTTTTCCTGTGATGATTTTTTTCTCCTTCTGTTGGCCTCCTCAACTTGAACCAACCTCTCTAATCTTTTCTGGACTTGATACAACCTTTTTGTATACAACAGAGCCCTCACATCTCGAGGAAATCTCTGTTTTTTTTCAATTGAAGTTTTAGGGGTTTCTCCCTGATTTTTTTCTCGAATCCCCCCCCCCCTTTTCTTGCTTCTCTTTGGCTTAAATATGTTTAATAAACCCTATAATTAATCCTTAATCGATAAGGACTTAATATTCTCATTCCAAAACAGATCCAAACTCGAATTTATCTAAATCCAAGAATAATAGTTTTTCCGGCTACACATGGGTTTTCCAGCCACATTTAACGGTGGGAAACTCTCTATGACGTGTTTAAACAACTTTAAATTGTTTCTTCCAATTGATATACCGAAACCTACCATAAAAATCCCAAAATACTCGGTTCCAACTAACTCAGAAACTTTTCACGCGTAACTTTAAAATTCCCGTCTTTTTCTTTTTTTGAACAAAAGAGGAGAGGTGCCCCTATTCAGAAGTGGGGTGCCTTTATCACTTGTTGTGCTAATTTTTCCACAAATGTTTATTTCTCAAAAATACCTACAACCACATAAAATCACACAATAAATATAAAATCGAGCACTAATAATACAGAGAATTATGAACAAATTAGACACAAAAATGTGTTTATCATCCATCCATATAATAAAGTGTGGTTGCCAATTTGTCAGACCTCTTGATTAATACTCCCTTTGTTTGACAAAAGTTAAGCTATTTCAAGTTTGTATAATTTTTAAGTAAATAAAAATAAAGGATGTTTTTAGTTATTTTTTTTTCAACTATATCTTTATAGGTAACAAAATAGTAAAGTTTAAAAATGATATACATTTCAAACCATGATACGAGTATTTATAAATTTTATATCGTTGAAAAAACATTTTAAAACATTTGCGTAACAAATCTAAACATTACTATCAATATATATATATATATATCTTATACTAAAATTTAATAACAATAATCAATGAAAAAAATAATTTTAAAAATATTATTTTGTTTAGTGAAATAGTTCAATTTTATGAAACAAAATTGTTAAATGAATAGCTACAAGTCTTATGAAACGGAGGAAATACATGGTTTCACTTTCGTACTTTCATGTGCTTAATAAAAACCGATACACTGTTACACAGTACAACCCCATTCTCTTGATGGCATTCATAAGAAACTCCAGTTCACTTCTCACTTCCACTTTCCGAAACCCTTTCTTCTTCTTCGCTTCTCTCTCTCCTTGTTCCTCTCAGATCCACCGGCAAAACACAACAAACTCACCTGTAAATCAAAACTCACTCGCCGGAAATCTAGACAAAAATCTTCCTCGGAAAAAGACATGTCTGTCAGCTTACAAATTCCCCCATCGGAAGAAGGAGTATCTTTGGTGGGATCTAGAACATGTAAGTAATTACCACCATACCTGATGAATTTACTTGTGGAGAATGCCTGAATTTGAATTTGTAGTCATAGATTCAATGTCTTAAGAACTAATTAGTGAGATATTTATAGTCTACCAATTTTAGACCACTAATTAGAAGGAATCAAGGGGGTCTGCTTGTTATTAAATGTGTAACGTCCCTTATTATATTTGTAGACGTGGGCGTGCTAACTTCATGTCAGCTGGTCTTGGCAACAGTATATGTTTTTGGGGGAGGCGCCAGGGAATTCCATAAGCACGTCTATGACACAGATGCTGTGGAGATTTTCTTGCATTTTTTCTGCATAAGGACCATGAGGTTATTCAAAATTAGGACTGAATCAAGACAATAGATGACTAAATAATCTAATAGTCTAATCCAAATCAAACAAGCAACGCGATCCACAATAAGAAAAGAAAAGGCAAAATCAAGCAATATAATGATTTTCCCCCCTCAGGTCACATTATTCGCCTCCCAATTTCCCGGGCCACTCCTAAGCAAGCATGCATGCATTAACCCAGGGAAGTTGGGCCGCTGCGACTTGCCTACTTCTGAATAGGCCTTTGGGCACATAGGTGTTGTATACATGTGCCTTTGCCAACATTGGGGACAGTGTTGGTCTCTCATAGGCTCTAGGTAAACAATCGTAGAGTTCATTGTTGTAACTTGTTGTGCTCGTGGTTGCGGGTTTATACCAACGAGAACGACTGCAACCATTCAATTTGATATCTGTTTGGATTGTAAATTCAAGTTCTTTTTATTATCTGAGTAGTATCGATTCAAGTTCAGATCAATACTCTAGCCTGTGATTATAATTGGCTTTGCGTCCGTGTGTGACAGCATCGAGGAATCACTTACCTTCTTCAGAGAAAGGAGAAGTATTATTGACTGATAAAGAAGGTGAAACATGTTCTTCCAGTAAAACTAGTCGGAAAAAGAAGCCTTACATATCGTTCTTTGGGGTGGATTTATCCCCAGATAATATTGCGGTTTCGATGGTATATTTTGTACAGGGTGTTTTAGGCCTTTCTAGGCTTGCAGTGAGCTTTTACTTGAAAGATGACCTGCACCTAGATCCGGCAGAGGTATGTTACTTATACCCTATATTCTCTTTTAGTTCCATAGTCTCAATTACCTTTTCATCCCATTTTCTGTCGATGATTTTTGTCAAATTGATTTAGCATTATACTTTTGTTTTCTTTTAATGTGGTTAAGTAGACAGCAGTGGTAACTGGTGTATCTGCATTGCCGTGGCTTATCAAACCTCTGTACGGATTCATCAGGTGGTTATTTATCTATTCCTCAATGTTTATGCATCCATGACTATTCTTTTCTTTCTCTGTGATGTTGTACCTTATTACTTAAAAATTCCATGGTCGTTACAGTGATTCTGTCCCACTCTTTGGTTACCGAAGAAGGTCATACCTTGTTCTATCTGGGCTCCTCGGAGCACTATCATGGTCTTTGATGGCTTCCCTTGTTGATGACAAGTATGGCGCTGCTTTCTGCATTCTTCTTGGATCAGTTTCTGTTGCCTTTTCTGATGTGGTAAGTTCTGGCAATTATTTAAAGTTTCAGTCTCTTTCCAAATATCTATATGCTGTTATGTTTAATACTCCCTCTATTTCTAGAAAAGTGTTACTATCACTTTTTCATTTTAGCCTATTTTTAAGCTAAAATGAAAAAGTGATAGTAACAGTTTTGCTGAAACGGAGGTAGTATCATTTTCCTGGATGGATATAGTAGCATATTTGAAAATTTAGTAAGTGGGAGCACTTCCATAGTTGTATTCAACTTTGAGACTTGTATTATGCATGAATTAGATATAACTGTATTCATGTTATTGTAGTTCTCAAAGATATTTAATACTCAACAATTGAAATTCAAATGGTGTTTAAAGCAAATGGGGGCAGTTATCCTCCGTCAAGAAAATATAAAAGGGCATGCTAGCATTTTGTGGTCACTTAGTCACTTACTATCATCTGTTAAGAGTTGTAAATCTGTTTGAATGATCTATTACAGACTTAGCAATTATTAGCAAAATATATCCGTTCCTATAATCTAGGATGGACAGAGCCATTATTAGCATAATTTTGACATAAAGTTCCAATGGGTAATGTTGCAGTGGTAAATGCATTCTTGGTGTACCTGGAAGCATTTCTATAATTAGTTTTTTCAAACAACATACCTGGCTGATAGTACTCTTCATTCATGTGCCATACTTCACAAGCATGATTCAGCAAATTGAAGCATGGTGCAGGTTGTAGATTCCATGGTTGTTGAACGGGCTCGTGGCGAATCACAAAGCACGTCTGGCTCTCTTCAGTCTTTATGTTGGGGATCCTCGGCTTTCGGTGGGATAGTTAGTGCTTATTTTAGCGGCTCCCTGGTTGATGCTTATGGTGTTAGGTAAAGTCATAACTTCTCTGGCTGAAAATTTGTGTGTAGATAGTAGATGTATATATTCTCAATTATCAAATACAAGTTGTATAAAATCATAACCTAATATCTTTTGTTATTTATAGGTTTGTTTTCGGCATCACGGCATTGCTTCCACTGATAACGTCTGCTGTTGCTGTTCTTGTTAAAGAAAAACCCACGTCTAGGTCTACAGGAGGACATAATCTTTCTTTAGTGGGTGCAGGATTTTTTGAGAGCTCAAAGCAGAATATTATTCAGTTATTGGGTGCCATCCGGCAGCCAAATATATTTTTGCCCACCTTATTCATTTTCCTCTGGCAAGCTACACCACATTCAGAATCTGCTATGTTTTACTTTACGTAAGTTCCATCACTACTTATACCTGTCTTTCATTTAACTGTTTGTGTAGTGTGTTTTTGATCTTACCCAAAGCTTGTTCGTATATATATTCTTTTATAACCATCTTTGTTGTGTAACAATTTTTCTTTTCAGTACGAACAAACTTGGCTTCACCCCGGAATTTCTTGGTCGTGTCAAGCTTGTCACTTCAGTTGCATCATTATTAGGTGTAGGACTGTACAATGGATTTTTGAAACATGTTCCACTGCGAAAGATTTTTCTCGTGACCACCATTATAGGTTCAGCACTAGGGATGACACAGGTTTTCAGAGATATCTGTTTTTGCTATCAATTAAATTTTATTGAGTTATTCCAAGTTAGTTCGGAACTGAAAGAGTCGTGTATTTGGACAGGTTATACTTGTTACTGGATTAAATCGACAATTTGGCATAAGTGACGAGTGGTTTGCTGTTGGGGATTCTTTAATTATTACAGTTCTTGGTCAGGTAATGTCTAACTATATGGGGTTATCCTGATCTTCTATTCAGTTCTGTACATCTAAGGCCACTGAATAGCTGAAATACAGCATACCCAAAATATGAGTGATCTAGGACCAGTTCTTGTTCATCCAAGTTATATCAATTTTAAACTAAACATGTGGATGTCTGGGATTTTCAGGCATCATTCATGCCTGTTTTAGTGTTAGCTGCGAGATTATGTCCCGCTGGTATGGAAGCAACACTATTTGCAACTCTCATGTCCATCTCAAATGGAGGGAGTGTCATAGGGGGACTGTTGGGAGCTGGCCTGACACAGCTTCTGGTTGTCACAAGAGACAGCTTTAATAACTTGACATTCTTGATAGTTATCTGCAATCTCAGCTCGTTGTTGCCATTGCCTCTCCTTGGTCTTCTTCCCAAAGACATTCCAGATACCAAGCCTGACGAGAATGGAGATGTCGAGATGAAGTCGAATTGAACTTAACCAATAAACACCTCACTTATGTAAGCACCCCTTATAGTGCACAGTTACAATTTTGCTGCAATGATTTGAAATGCCTGTTCTCACTGTTTCATTCACTACAGAAGTACAAATTGAACTTATACTTACAATAGAAATATACACTGTAATTTAAATAAATGTATTTTATTAATTAAAACACCACCATAAACCTTGTGGCTGGGAACCAACTGCTAACCTAGTCTCCTAATGTTACCCACCTATTTGTGGTTCGGTTGTGGGCTTATCTTTAAATGGACCAAACTACCTTCCAAGACTGGTCACCGCTGTAGACTACCAGTTTGTGTGTAGGGCGACAAATGCCTAGTTTAACAACTTTCTTATCCAAATTGGATGTTGCCTTATTTTTTAATTTTATATTTTGCAAATAGGAAATATATTACTAAAAGGAACAAAGAGAGAAAAAACCGGGAAAAACCCGAACTGACGGTTCCTTCTATCTATGCAAGACTGCCCTGATTTATTTTTTTTTGAAGCATACTGCCCTGATATATTAGTAAAAAACCAACAGCTCTGTCTCAGATGGAACAGGAAGAAAATTAAAACGAGCATTACAATTTAAACTGTCTACAGCCAAAGAAGAGAAGAGAGTTATACCATGTTTGTTTTTTGATGACTCGACATCTGGATCCGATTTGCTGACTTGACTTGAGTTAGATGTCAAACTATTTGTTTTTTATTTTGAGTTAAATCTGAGTCGCGACCTAAGTCAGACCTAACCCCTAATTTGGATCCATTTGAGTCAGGTATGAAAATATCCCCGACTCATTGGACCAAACCACTGACTCACATATTTTTGAGTCAGATGAGCCACATCTGACTTAAAGAACAAACACATTGAATCAGATTCAGATGAGTTAGTTGATTTCAGTCAGATCCAGATGAGTCAGATCAAAAAAACAAAGACAAACATGATGTAGGCATTTGTAAGACCCAAGTCTGATGAAGAGAAGAAGATTTAACTTTTTTTTGCTAAGTTGCCTTATTATTTGATTTTAGCTTTGGATTGATGGTGAGAAAGAAATCAAGCTACCTACAATATCTACTACTTTCAATGTTCAAAACATTCCATTTGTTCTAGTATTTTTGTTTGAAAATTGGGTGTGTGATCCGTCTGCCTACCCATATCTGGTACTTTGATTGCTCAAAACATTCTATTAGTTTTGGCATATTCAAACTGAACAAAACTGTTAGGGCAACGCCTATGGAGAAAAAAATCATCCATATCTTTGTGACAATCCACATATAATGGACCAAAAAATGCACTATAGGTGAGTTCATCACCCACATCTTTGTGAAATCTAGATCTTATCCTTCGAATTTGAAGGGGTCCTTGTGGATAATCCATAAGGTCATTGGATGACCGGATATGACAAAAAGTCATCCAATGATCGGATGAATGATTATTTTATTATTTTTAGTTTTTTTCCATCCGGTCACTCAATCTCAATGAGAGGTGTTTGTGGGTAAAAACGATTTAGGGGTAAAAGGGAAAAAGTGATCGAGTAGGTTAATACTTGTGAGATCAAATCGCTTAAACACCAAACATTTATACTGTAGAAGTACTTAAAGATTCGAGAGATCAATCAAGAAATGACCGTTCTGATTTCGCTTCAGTCACAAAGGAAGGAGAAGGGTTGATCTGTAAGGAGGGAAGCAGAGAGAGTAAAGGGATCAATGGATTTGAATGTCGATGGTTATATGCGTTTGAACTGCAGTAAAAACAAAATGATAGCTCTGTGATCATTCAAGTGCTTGTGAGATAAAACCCCTGTCTTTTGTCGATAGGTTGCAGAACCTGTTTATAGCATTGGAAGTTAACACATTGATCTCGTAAGTGGCGGTAGTTGCATAGAAGTGGAATAATGGAGAAGTGGAGATCGTGTATTGATAATCAACACCATCGTGTTAGTGGGACATGATAGTTGTGCGACCACTATTCCCTTCGCTCCTTCAACTGCCGACACGACTTCATACTTTCTCGTCGTGGGTGTTGATAAGTGCATATTTTCTCTATATTTGAGTGTTATTTCATGCACTTCTTTGCTATATTTCTTGTGAATTATTATATATTACGTTTGTTTTTGTTTATTTATCTTTTAGTAGGCAGAATCCTCCAAGAAGAGTGAATTGGCACTTAATTGTGTGATAAAAGAAGTGTTACAAAGGAAGAAGAGCCAAATACCAGGTGGAACTTGTCCAAATACAAGATTTCTTGCAATCATCTCGTAGAGAACGAAAAGAAGAAGCCAACGGCGAAAGAACAGAGTCATTCCGGCTCCGTATGAGAAAGTTACGAGCGTTTGAAGCAAGTCAAAGTTACGAAAGTTGTCGAATCACAGACTTACTAAGGGCACCCTTGTTCTGCTAAGGGGTGGAACTGAGTTTAAACTCTTATAAAGGCATCCGACCATTTGCTATGGGCAGCTTCATTTTCTTCTTTAAAAGTTTACAGCGAGCAAAAGAAAAACCGATTCTTCCGGTTAAAAACTGAAATTTCAGTTTGGTTTCTCAGCTTCCAAGCTTTACAGCCATGATGAACCAGATGGGACTTGATGGAATTGTTGAGCGTGGCAGTTCTTACTAGTGATGATTGTGACGCTGTTGATTCAATGAGAGAAGAAGCTCGGTGATGATGGAGCCTGTGTTTGGCTTTGATCTCTTGATGAATGTGATTCTCGGAGGTGCTGTAGCAGTGACGGTGGCAGTGAGATAATGGTTGCAGCTGGCATTGATGAAGCTGTGCTGCCATGATTGAGCTCGAGAAGGCTGGCAGTGTTGATGGAACAAGAGTAATGGCAGAGCTCGAATGATGATGGTTGTTCTTGATGGTTGATTATGAATTCGAGAGGATTTAACTCGAACTGATGGCTGGAGTTGTGATGGCAGTTGGTCGTGCTGGAGAAGATGGTGTCACTGCTGATTTCAATGGAGATGTTTTCTGTGATTATATGGTAATGATGGCAGCTAGAAACTGAATTCGAATGATGGAAGAAAATGGGTTTCTGTGATTGAAAATAGTTGAGATAACGGCAGAGCTCGAGAATATGAGTCTGTGATGGTTTGGTTGGCTGTTGCTGCCATTGATGGCAGTACGATTAGAGGCAGTGAGAAGTGAGATGAATGTGACGGGTTCGCTGCCATTAATGAATTTGACGATGGAGTTAGTAAGGGAGCAGCGTCGAGAAGATGATGGATGTTGAGATCGAGGAGGAAGTTTGGTCGGAATTGGAAGAGTAGAATTGTGGTGGAGTTAAAATAGGAGAATAAGGGAGGAGATATTCTCGGTGGAACTACAGTTCCGTGAGTTGGGCTGGGTTCGGTTTTCCAAGCCCATTAGCTATACTTAGCTATTTTTACACTGGCTAAGGCTTAGTTTGACCTATTTTTAGCATACTTTGATGTTTAGAAAACCGATTTCGACCGGGATTCGAACAGGGCACCTTTACAACTTGGGACACTTATTTAAGTGACACTTCTAATTATTTTTTTAGATAATTAATTCTTTTATCAAGTTTTTGGAGAGAAGAACACAAGTGGAAAAAATAGGGTTTTGGAACGTTTTCATCACCGTAACTATTTCTTTTCTACTTTATCATATGTATACCATGGATTTTACTACATACATGAGTAGATAAACTTCTTGTTGATTGAGGATGAATTCTAAGTTCCAATGCATGATTCAATTTAGCATATAAATCTATTTTTCTAATATTTCACATGATTATGGTTTGGTTTTACTAAATTAATGTTTATGATTTACTGATAAATCTTTTAGGTGGCCAACTACATCATTTTAGGTGGCCAACTACTTAGACCGAGCGTACTGAGTCTAACTACTAGGATCAAACCTAAATTCATAAATCCTAAAGCATTCGATTGAATTACACCTTGCGAGCGTACTTAAGGGTGGTTCATCAGGATAGAATCTGGTGACTAAGCGTATCTGTTACCCAGTGATAAAAGAATTTTGGGGATAACTAAGCGTATCTGTTATCCTACGGTTGGTGATAATATGTGATTAATAGAGAATAAATGAATATACTAATTTGATGATTGTTTGATACCAAAGAATGATTCCTCGATCATATTTCTCTTTATTGTTTGCAACTTAATTACTTTTAATCGCTTTGTTAGTTATTCTAAATCTAAAACAAACCCCCTTTGTGACGTTTGACAACTAAAACACCTTTCTCTTCGTGGGAACGAATCTTATTTACTATTATATTATTTGTTAGTGAAGTAGAAGATAAGTAAAATAATTTGTGCACATACGACACGCATCAAATTTTGGCGCCGCTGCTGGGGAGCAGTCGGTTTTAGTTGTTATTTATTTTTCGTTTATTTTTTAAAGGTTTTTTTTTAGTTTTTTTTTAACTTTTTTTTTCTAGATATTTTTGGTTTCATATACAATCTCTTTGGTGAATGATTAAAGAGGGCAAACCAAGTCCCATTGGTATAAGTCTTCGATCAGGCACTTTACTAAAAATGGACGTCGTTCGATCAGTGAAAACTCCGCTTCCTCCTAGTTCTTCACCAAGTGAATTTTCAGATTCAGACAAAGAGTCACATAGAAGAGATGGGTGGTCCTCAATCTCCGGAGAAGAAGCTACGAGAGTTGACATCTCCATGTTTAGATTCACAACCATTGTGTATTACTCTAGCTGACACAGTGGAGCTGAAGTCGAATCTTATTCACCATTTTCCAAAGTTCAAGGGACTTCCAGGCGAAGATCCAAACCGTCATCTTCAAGTATTTCAGCACAAGATGACAAGTCTTAGTTATGGTACCGAAAACAGTGATAAGGCTATGCTGCAAGCCTTTCCATTTTCTTTAATAAATCTAGCAGAAGAGTGGTTGTATTACCTTCCTCAAGGGAGTGTCACAACATGGACTGAGATGAAAAATCTATTTTTAGAGAAGTATTTTCCTGCTTCTATGGCGACCACTGTTTGTAAAGAGATTAATAGCATTTTAAAGATTACATGAGAGTCTCTTCATAAATACAAGGAGAGGTACAAAAGGTTATTGGCAAGTTTCACTCACCACAACATATCCTAAACACTCATCATTCAATAATTATATGAAGGATTGCTTCCAGAGAAGATGAATTTGATTGATGCAACCGCTGGTGGTTCACTTACTGAAAAGAAAATCTTGTAGGAAACTAGTTTGATTGAGAGTATAGCTTCGAATGCACAATAATTTTATACAAGAAACGATTCAAATGTCAGAAGAGTTAGCGAGATATGCGAGTCTTCAAATACAGAGCATCGATTGAGTACCACTGAAAAAATAATTCATTGTATAGCTTCTGTATGATCCACATTCTAATACTTACAATCAAAGTTGGAAGGATCATCCAAATTTTATTTATGTAAACAAGCAAGCTGCAGCTCCTAATCCGTATGTGAGACAAAGTGGTTTTCAACAACCTCAGTCGCAACCTCAACAACAAACTCAGAGTTCCAGTTTAGAGGAGATGATGAAGGCTATGATGCAGAAGCAAGATACAAATGCTCAGTGTCAGGATGCAATTTTACAAAAACAGGATATGGCTATAAAGGACTTGCAAACTCAAATGGGAAGTTGGCTACAAACATGAAATGAAGGCACAAGCTTTGAAAAAGTTGCCATCACAACCTTGTGTGAACCCAAGAGAGCATGTCAATATTGTAACTCTAAGGAGTGGGAGGCAAGTTGCAGAGCCACAACAACAAGAAGAGGGTAATGACAACGTAGAAAAGGAAGTAGAGGTAAAATCAGACCGAAGGAAAAGACAACCTCAATAGGCCAACCTAAGGATATGGTGCCTACTCCACCACCTTTTTCTAGTCGTTTTTCTAAGCCAAAGAAGCAATCTCAAGATAAGGAAATCATGGATATCTTCAGCAAGATACAAATCAACGTTCCATTTATTGAGGCCATCAGAACGGTACCTAGATACGACAAGGTTCTGAAGGATTTATGTACAAGGAAGGATAGGTTGATTGCTAATGAGATTACTCAGGTAGGAGAAAGTGCCTCATCTGTGTTACTGAAGAAGATGCCTACAATGTGTAAAGATCCTGGTGGTTTCACAGTACCTATTACCATTGGTGATCGACAATTTGAATGTTCCTTACTTGATTTGGGAGCTTCCATAAGCGTTATGTCAGCCGATATTTATGATTCTTTGAATCTTGGACCTTTAAAAGAGAAAGAGGTTACCATTCAATTAGAAAACAAGTCCAATATATATCCTAAGGGACTCGTGGAGGACGTGTTAGTTCAAGTGAATGAGTTAATCTTTCCGGTTGATTTCTATATTGTGGATATGCAAAATGGAGATAATTGTTCGTCTACCTCATTACTTCTTAGGAGACCATTTATGAAGACTGCTAAGACAAAAATTGATGTAGATAGTGGTACACTCACTATGGAATTTGATAAGGAGATTATTCGCTTCAACATATTTGAAGCTATGCGTTATCCTAGTGATATTCACTCTATTTTCTCTACCGGTGTTATTGGTTTGCTAGCACAACAAATGTTTGATTTAAACGGTGAAGACGAACTTGGAGTTGTGTTGCATAATAGCATTGAATTGGACATTCATGGGCAGAAAAACTTGGACATTGACTTACCAAAGAACTAGTAGAGATGTGTGGTGCCTTGACGGGATTAAAAGAAGCTAAAACGGGTAATATTTCTTATATTTCCTTACTATAACTAATAAGGTTCCTTTACCTTCTATTGTGCAGGAACCTAAATTACATCTAAAGCCTCTTCCTGGACACCTAAAGTATGCTTACTTTGGTGACGGGGAAGAACTTCCAGTAATTATTGCGAACAATCTCATTGCAGTAGATGAAGAACGCCTAATTAGGGTTCTGAAAAAGCACAAAACGGCTATTGGGTGGACAACTGCTGATATCAAAGGTATTAGTCCATCAATGTGCATGCATAAAATCTTAATGGAAGACGATGCCAAGACATTACGTGATGCTCAGCGTAGGCTTAACCCCCCTATGGTAGAGGTCGTGAAGAAAGAAATCCTCAAATTGCTAAGTGTGGGGGTGATTTACCAAATTTCTGACAGTAAGTGGGTTAGTCCGGTGCAGGTGGTACCTAAGAAGTTTGGTTTTACTGTTGTCTGAAATCAAGATAACGAACTTGTTCCTACACGAGTCCAAACATGATAGAGAGTATGCATTGACTACAGAAAGCTTAATTCTGCTACCCGGAAGGATCACTTTCCTTTTCCTTTCATTGATCAGATGTTAGAGAGGTTATTGGGATATAAAAATTTGATTTACGGACGGTTATTCGTGCTACAGTCAGATTGTGATCGCACTGGAGGATTAGGAGAAGACTACTTTTACTTATCCCTTTGGCACTTTTGCATAAAGACGTATGCCGTTTGGTCTCTGCAATGCGCCTGCCACTTTTCAAAGATGTATGATGAGTATATTTTCTGACTACGTGGAACGCATTATTGAGGTATTTATGGATGATTTTAGTGTTATGGCGATTCATTTGATATTTTCTTAGAAAATCTTGAACTTGTGCTTAAAAGATGCATAAACACTAATCTTGTTCTAAACTTGGAGAAATATCACTTTATGGTGAACCATGGAATAGTGCTTGGTCATATTGTATCCTCTCAGGGATTAGAGGTGGATAAAGAAAAGATAGACCTGATTATAAACTTACAATACGGTGAGGGAGATTCACTCGTTTCTTGGTCATGCAGGTTTTTACAAGAGGTTTATCAAAGATTTCTCAAAAATTTAAATGTCGATATGCAAATTGTTGTAAAAAGCGGTTACTTTTAACTTCAACCAGGAGCGTAAGTATGCTTTTGACAGATTGAAGGAATTGTTGACTACTGCACTAATTATTAAATCACCCGAATGGAGCTTGCCATTCGAGTTTATGTGTGATGCAAGTGATTAAGCAGTTGGAGCTGTTTCAGTCAGAAAGTGGACAAACGGTCCCACGTTATTTATTAGAGCTTTTCTCTATAGTGTTTGCATTAGAAAAATTTAGATCTTATTTGGTGAGTATAAAAGTGATTGTATATTCTGATCACGCAGCACTTCGGTACTTACTAAAGAAAAGGAAGCAAAGCCAAGACTCATACAGTAGAAACGATTTAGGGGTAAAAGGGGAAAAGTTATTGAGTAGGTTAATACTTGTGAGATCAAATCGCTTAAACACCAAAAATTTGTACTGTATAAGTACTTATAAGATTCGAGAGATCAATTTGTATAAAATTAGCCTAAATTAAGAAATGACCGTTCCGATTTCGCTTCAGTCACAAAGGAAGGAGAAGGGTTGATCTGTAAGGAGGGAAGTAGAGAGAGTATTGAGATAAATGGAATTGAATGTCGATTGTTGTATGCGTTTGACTGTTTTTAAAGACAAAATGATAGCTCTATGATCATTCAAGTGCTTGCGAGATAAAACCCCTGTCTTTTATCGATAGGTTGCAGAACCTATTTATAGTATTGGAAGTTAACACATTGATCTCATAAGTGGTGGCAGTTGCATAGAAGTGGAATATTGGAGAAGTGGAGATCGTGTATTGATAACCAACTCCATCGTGTTTCTGGGACATGATAGTTGTGCAACCACTATTCCCTTCACTTCTTCAACTGCCGCCACGACTTCATACTTTCTCGTCGTGGGTGTATTGTTACACCACACATGTTGTAGGCCTTCCGCAAGACCAAAACCCCAGTGAATATCCCCTCATGTGGCATAATTGATGTCTCGAGCATGGTTGAGTCTACTTCTTAGATGATTGGTCAGTCGTTGACCGAGCTAGATTGTCTGTCTTTAGCATGTTGATGAGTCTTGTATGTTGACTCATTGATGGACAAAGCATTAGTTGCATGCTGAGACAAGCAGTGACGCTTAACAGATTGTGGACGAAGTGAGTTTGATTAATGTTGACACTGGTAGTTGTGTCATATCATCTGCCATTTCTTGTTCAGTTGGTGGAAGTCGGACAATAGGTAATTTGATAGCGTCGTCCTGTATCCAGACTTCCAAAGGTTCAATAACTTCCTCAACTGGAAGTGGAAAGTCTGTAGTAGATAGAGCTTCTCTTGGTTACTGCTGAGGCTGGTATTGGGCCGACAATGGTGCATCGGATGCTTGGTTGACCCTCCATGGTGGTCGAACTTTTGGTAAAGAAGGAGTTGGAGCCAATACTGGTGCTTCACGCTTGGGTCGCTGTTCTGGCATTGGAGCCTTCCTTTGGCCTCATTCAGTCATAATGTTCACAAAAGGTTAAGTATTGTATGACTTAAGAGCTAGACGTCTACTGCTGCGAGTCTCGCGTGGGTTTTTTCTCTTGGTAGGCCTTGTCCTCTTCAGCAGAGCAGGTGCAATCGTGGCTGACCACTTAACAACTTTATGTATCTCAAAAAATATTTGAAATTGAAGATTCTCCAGAAGAGCACGGTAGACTGGTATCATACCATTGATACATAGTTCCACCAATTGAAGCTCAGTGACCTTCGGGTCATGGAAATCTTGCGCTTGGACCCTGAACCGTTTTACATAACCATTAGGATGTTCATTGATCGCCGAAACATTCTTCCCAAGTATGATAATGTGAATTGTTCAGAAACAAATAAGTATTTCCTATATAAGGCATTGACACAAAGAAGTATTTCCAACTGTATTCTCTTCCAGTAAGAGATTTGGAAAACTCTCTAAGGAGGAGTACATGATTATATTCATGTTCCCCTAGTGATTCCAAGAATCGTGAAATGTGTTCACAGGCATTCCCAGTTCCATTATAGAGCGAGAATAAAGGGGATGAATATCCCCTGGGAAGAGGGATCCTCTGTATTTCATAGGGATAAAGGGGTTAATGTTGATGAACATCAGAAAAATTCTCTTTTCTGCTACTCTGGAGAAGAAGTCATTCTAAATCTTCACGAGTGACGAAGTTGGATTGTTGACAATCTGCGATAATGCGAACTTCATCGTCATATTGAGCATGACTCCTTGATGTGTTAGCATCAGCAGTTTCCTTAGAAGTGTTTCTAGTCTGTTCCGATTGTGTCATTTTCTTAGTAAGAACCTTGAGAAAGGTAAGAACCTCCTTCTGAGTTGTATCCATCTCTGTTTGAGTCATGGAAAGGGTTTCCTATGTCTGCATTAAATTGGCAATTGTAGGAGGATTTTTTTCATCCCTTGATTGTTCAATTTGTTGCTCAGATAGATGAGGAGTAAAATTCTCAGCGTTGGTAACTGAAGGATTGTTACCAGGAGCGCCGCTATTGCTAGTACTGGCAGAATTGACGTTAGGAGTGATAACTGAACCCGACCTAAGATCAACCATGTTGAAATTGATAAAATTGAGGAAATTGAAGAATCAGTTTTGCAACTGAGAGATTAATCTCCCACTGTGGTCGCCATAATGTTTATGGGTAAAAACGATTGAAAAGCAAAAGTGAAAAAATAATCGAATAAGTTAATATCCAATCGCTTAAACACCAACCATTTGTACTGTAGAAGTACTTTCAATATTCGAGAGATCAATTTGTACGAAATTGGCCTAAATCAAGAAATAGCCGTTCCGATTTCGCTTCAGTCATTAGGGAAAGATAAGGGTTGATCTGTAGGGAGGGAAGCAGAGAGAGTTTTGAGATTAATGGAGGTTGAGTTTCGATGGTTGTATTTGTTTGAACTGCTGTAAAGACAAAATGATAGTTCTGTGATCATTCAAGTGCTTGTGAGATAAAATTCATGTCTTTTGTCGATAAGTTTAAGAAACTTTTTATAGCATTGGAAGTTAACACATGGATCTCGTAAGTTGTGGCAGTTGTATAAAAGTGGAAGAATAAAGAAGTAAAGATCGTGTATTGATAACCAACTCCATCGTGTTAGTGGGACATGATAGTTGTGCGACCAATATTCCCTTTACTCCTTCAACTGCCAACACGACTTCATAGTTTCTCGTCGTGGGTGTATTGTTATACCACACGTATTGTAGGACGCCAGACAAAAACCCTAGTGAATATCGCCCCGTGTGAAATAATTGATGTCTCGAGCATGGTTGAGTCTACTTCATAGACGATTGGTCAGTTGTTGACTGAGTTAGACTGTCAGTCTTTAGCATATTGATGAGTTTTGTATGTTGACTCATTGATGGACGAAGCACTAGCTGCATGTTGATACAAGTAGTGACGCTTAATAGATTCTGGACGTAGAGAGTCTAATTAATATTGACACTGGTAGTTGTGTCGTATCATCATGTCAGCGGAAGAGCAACAATATTCGAATGATGCTTGTCGTTCGAGCCTTAAGTCGCATGAGCGCTTAGTCGTGAGTGCTTGGTCATGTGAGCACTAAGTCGTGAACGATTGGTCGTGCAAGCACTAAGTCGAGTGAGTGTTATCAAATTGTAAAATATTTAGTTTCGTCAAAGTAGGAAAAAACTGAGGTTATTTTAAATATTGGTAGCAGAGCCAGTTAAATTAAACCTTAATATGGCAATGAGTCAATGGTAAATGAACAAAGCGATGATAGATGAACGATGGTGGATGAGCGATGCCAGCTGAGCGACCAAAATAGACTAACTTGAAAATCTTTGGGAAAAGGAATATAGGGAGTGGAACCATCCAAGGGGCCGGCCGGTTGGCACCGGTCCCGCATATCCCTATTTTATTCTTTTCCTTATGTGCTTCTTCGACTGAAGCTTTTTGACTGAAGCTCTCCGACTGAAAATCTTCGACCAAATCTCTTTGACTGAACCGGTGGTGCATGGAGTAGAAAATTGGTACAAAGCCAAAAATCCGGATTAGTTGATGATATCGTGATTGTACCAATTTTCTAAAAACACATAAAGGATTGTTGAAACTGACATAATCGAATCAGATGGCTGCCTGAATAGAATTCGAATCCTTTATGGATTACAAATTTGAATATGTTCTCCGACCATATTTCTTGTTTAAATGCAATACAAGTCCTTAAAGGACTACCACGCAAAATGCATCATATAAGGAGAACAAAATATTGAACCAATCCTAGGGTTTTAGAAGAAATAAAATGAAACCCTCAAACTGTTTTTTAAACGATCATATTTTATCATATAACACATGAAGACTACACCAACCTGTAATTTTTAGAATTTAGGTTTGCACGTTTAAAGTGTTAAGTCTTGGATCCAAATATTGTGTTATTAAGAAGATTTCAATCCAACACAATTTGGATTTTTTGTCTACCAATCACATATGTCGATATCAATCTGCAGAGGGGTTAACAACCGCCATCATTTATTATTTCAGTAGTTACTATAAACGAATATTCGACAATTATTTTAGCCTACCACGAATCCACACAATTTTCAAGTGTATGCATATCTTGAAAAATTAACAAAATATTGGTACCAGTGCCCATGGGAGTTACAATCTCATCATCATCAAGTGAAGAGTTATTAATTTTAAGAACGTAAATCGTGTTTTGGTAGTCTCAATTGGAGCACTACCTATTGTAGATGGTGGATTTTTAACAAAGGATAAAATAGTAAAATCGTCTCTTCTCAGCAGTATAATCAAAGAAATAATAAAACTTTGTATATGCTACTGACGCGGCATCAAAAGCATAAAAAATTCATATTTTATATTCCGCAAGAGAATTGAAATATCAAACACTCACTACAGGCATCTCATACTGATCATCCGCTCTCTCTAAAAATATACATATGATATTAGAGCCTCACCCGACTGAGCTCTCAATATTCCACATACAACATTAGTACTGTGAAACTTAGTGCTTACTCTTCTACAATGATAGGGAAGCTTCTAGATGAATTAATCACTAGTATAGAGCATCATTGCCCTCAAAGTATCACTGATGCTGATTACAATTCTTTCCCAAATGATCTCTCACTATACAGAATAAGCATTCAGAACACCTTTTTGTTCCTGAGTGGATGTTAATGCTCCTAGATAGATTGTCTACTAGTACATATCAACTTAATTCCTCTTTATATTCCCTAGTAGAATATTTAGAGCGGATTTACATCAGTATTCAAACTCTAGTTGAATAACATTGATTGATCATAACACATAACAAGCTGCACACAGATGCACTAAGACGAAACACTGCATGTTCATAAGTCACTGTTATGTCAAATGCAAAACGCAAAGCTCTGATAATGATTATTCGAGCTTAAATAGCATATTCCCAATGTTGGTTGCATCAGAAATCCCAATATTGGTCGAAATACAACGAAACCCTAATTTTGATTAATACCCAATTTCTGACACATCGTCATATCACCTTGCAAAATCGTGACAATGTGTGTGGAATGGGGAAAAAGTTATAAACAACATATATTCCCCTATTTGTCCACTACAACCTACTAAAAGGGAATCTTATTCTGAATAACGGTCTAAGAGATATGATTCAAACCCCTAGATGAACTTCAATCTGAAATTGTCAGAATTTCATCTGAAGGGTTACTGTTTGCCCCGTTTGATGACATAAACGAGCTCAAAACCTAAATCCTTAGGCGCTGGGATGTAGCCAGCGATATCAGGATTTCGAATTAGGGGCTGATCACTGAAAACAGAAATCGTATGAAGAATCTAAAACGTTTTACTGAAGTACGCCATGTCTGATATTTTCACCTACGAGTATAAATAACAATAATGCTCTTCCAAGTTTCGGTCAAAGAAGCACAAAAGGGAAAAAATAAATAGGGATGTGCGGGACCGGTGCCGGCCGGTCGCCCCCCTTGGCCGGTCCCACTCCCTATATTCTTTTTCCCCAAACTTCTCTAGTTAGTCTCTTCTGGTCGCTCATCTGGCATCGCTCATCCACCACCACTCATCTACCATTGCTATGTTCATTTACCACTGACTCAATGCAATATTAAGGTTTAAATTAATTGGTTCCGCTACCAATATTTAAAATAACCTCAGTTTTGTCATAATTTGACGAAACTAAATATTTTAAAATTTGCTAACACTTACTTGAGTTAGTGCTTGTACGACCAAGCGTTCACGACTTAGTGCTTGTACGACCAAGCGTTCACGACTTAGTGCTTGCACGACCAAGCTCTCATGCGACTTGAGGCTCGAACGACAAGCATCATTCGAGTATTGTTGTTCTTCAGCTGACATGATGATACGACACAACTACCAGTACCAATATTAATCAAACTTCCAAAATCTATTAAATGTCACTTTTTGTCTCAACTCGCAACTAGTGCTTCATCCATCAGTGAGTCAACATACAAGACTCATCAACATGCTAAAGACTGATAGTCTAGCTTGGTCAACGACTGACCAATCGTCGACGAAGTAGAATCAACCATGATCGAGACATCAATTATGTCACACAAAAGGATATCCACTAGGGTTTTGGTATGACGGCCTACAACATGTGTGGTGTAACAATACACCCACGATGAGAAAGTATGAAGTCGGGTCGGCAGTTGAAGGAATAAAGTGAATAGTAGTCGTATAACTATCATGTCCAACTAACACGATGAAGTTGGTTATCAATACACGATCTCCACTTCTCCACTCTTCCACTTCTATGAAAATGCCACCACTTACGAGATCAATGTGTTAACTTCCAATGATATAAACATGTTCTTCAACCTATCGATAAAATGACAGGTGTTTCATCTCACAAGCACTTGAATGATCACAAAACTATCATTTTATCTTTATGATAGCTCAACCTCCATTGATCTCAATACTCTCTCTTCTTCCTTCCCTACAGATCAACCCTTCTCCTTCCCTTGTGACTAAAGAAAAATCGGAACGATCATTTCTTGATTTAGGCCAATTTTGTACAGATTGATCTCTCGAATCTTAAAAGTACTTCTACAGTACAAATGTTTGGTGTTTAAGCGATTCGATATTAACCTATTCGATTACTTTTTCCCCTTTTTCCTTCAATAGTTTTTACCCACAAATATTATGGCGACCACAGTGGGAGGTCAATCTCTCCGTTGCGAAGTCGATTTTTCAAGTTTTCTAATTTTTTCAATTTCAAAATGGTTGGCCTCATACTGGATCTTATGATCGGTAGTCCCAATCCCGACTTTGCTGATATTATTGGCAACGCTACTGATGTTACTCCTTCAACGATCAATGGTACCATAAATGGAGTTGTAGAAGTCAGTGATACACGAAATCCAACACCGCTTGTCATGGATGAACTCGAGCAAAGACAATCAATCATGTTAAGAACTCTGGAAAGGCTAGAGCACTCGCAAATCTTTATCCTCGACTTCCTCCACCAGCTGATGGAATAATTATGGCGTAACGCTGTTTTCAAAGAAAGACTTAGAATCTCTGGGATTGGGTACTTCTTCTCTAACGAACACGCCATTCTCTCATCATATTGAAGTTTCATTACTTGCGATAATCTTGTAGGACAAGAAGCTACTTTCCTTATGGAGGACTTATGTGAGCTTCTGCACTTCTCCAAATAACATCGAGTAGACACGTTCGCTACTCTTAATTGTATTGCTTTCGATGCACATATGACCCCATCGTCTCCAGAAGTTTCAGAAATATCTATTGTATTAGATCCTCTTATAAACAGCATCACCTTCACTGAAGAAAACATGATGGCTGAAGAGGGTCATATTCGAGCCTTATACATGACTGCACATATCAAGGATTTTGAATTCAAGAGGGCTCTCATCGACACTGGCGCAACCACTAACATCATTCCTATCAAGACTCTTAAAACAGCCAGAGTTCAGTAGAGCAAGATCGTACATCACCTTATCATGATGAAGGATTTCGAAGGAAATCAGACTAACACTCATGGCTATGTTTATTTATTTCTGAAGGTGGGACTAATCCAATCAACTTATGGCTATGTCTATTTGTTTCTGAATATCACATGATACTAGGACGACCATGGATTCACGACAACAAAGTCATCTCTTCGACACCACCATTGCATGAAGACTATACTTAATGAGAAGATCGTTTGAATAATAGCATTGTCATCTCCTTATGCTCCAGTCTACGACGCCAAGGGATGCTGAACGTGACCCGCCAAACAAGATCTATAGTATGCCACTGCCTTCTTGGGCATCAATTGAAAAGGTTAACATGCTGTCATCTCCAACACCCAATGAAGAGGTGAAACTCCCAAAGAAGCTTCTTTCAACATACTTTACAAAGTAATATCATGTAATTAATAGAATTCCAACTCACTCTCACACAAAGAGAGGGCACAACTTTGTTACTAATTACGATACTGAAGGAAAAGTTATCTATCTCCGTCGCCGCTGTTAGCAATTAGCATGGAAGGCTGGTGATGAGCCCTCTCGCCCATAGGAATGCAATAATAATGAACCAATACAAGATAAAGAAGTGCAAGATGTGCCACGGAAGTTGCAGGACGACATGGATTCAACAACAGATGAGCTAGAGACATTTGACATAGGTACAAAAGGAATTCCCAGACCCATCTTCATTAGTTCGACTCTGTCACCAAACGGACGGACGAGACTTATAAATCTCCTTAAGGAGTACCGACATACATTTGTTTGGACTTACGAAGAGATTCCTGGTCTAGATGATAAGCTGGTTACTCATCATCTACATATCATCCCTGGATCCAAACCTGTCAAGCAACCACAAAGACAGTTCATGCACGAAGTGGAAGAGAAAATCAAAGTTGAAATACAGAAGCTACTCACTGCTGGATTTATCAAGCCTATTCAACATCCTACTTGGTTAGCTAATGGTGTTCCTGTTAAGAAGAAGAATGGTCAAAGTAGATGTTGTATAGACTTTAGGAATTTGAATAAGTGTTGCTCCAAAGACGCTTTCCCCGTTCCTAACATTGACATGCTAGTCGATGCTACCAGCGGCCATGGCATCTTCTCTTCCATGGATGTCTATAGCGGTTACAACTAAATAAAAATGTATAAACATGATGCTAATCAAACTGCCTTCCGAACTCCAATCGGAAATTTCTATTATACTGTGATGCCTTTCGGTTTAAAGAATGCAAGTGCTACTTACCAACATGCCATGAATGCAATCTTCCATGACATGATGCATAAACATGTGGAGGATTATGTCAACGACGTGGTTGTCAAATCCAAACATTAAGCGGATTACCTACAAGTATTTCACCAAGTGTTCGAAAGATGTCGTGAATATAAGTTAAAGATGAACCCCTTAAAATGTTGTTTGTACATAAAAATTTCTCTTATGAAACAATATACTGTAGAAGTACTTTTTAGGTTCGAGGATCAAAATTGTACAAAACAAATCCAAATAATTAGGATATTTATATTTGTTCTGCTTCGGTTACAAAGAGAGGAGATGGGTTGATATTAGGGGAGGGAAGCAAAGGAAATTTAAGGAATTATGTGTAGAATTGTGTGTTATGGTAGAAAAATAGCAGATCTTGAGAATGATTTTCTATCTCTTCTCCGTCTGTGGCTTGCTTCTTTTTGTTCTTTTTTGAAATTTGCTAAGCATCCTTCTTATAATGTTTAGAGACCACACATTTTCCTTGTAAAGTACTAGTGGTTGTGGGGAGATGGAGAAGTGGAGGTTTTGGGAATAACCGTCCATTTTATCTCTGGGAAGTGCCTAGAACTTCTTAGACCGTGAATCGAATATCACTTCAACTGCTCTAACTTACCACTTACTCTATAACTTCCTTGTCATGGGGTAATGCTGCACCCATGTTGTTGTAAACCGCCAGACTAAAACCCCATGTTTTATCCCCCCGTGTAATATGTTTTGATGTCTCGTAGGAGTTAGTGGAGCTGTTGCGGAGGCTGATGGAGACGCTACATGAACACTAAAGATGACGTTGGACTGGAGCTTTTGCCGCTGGAGATGAGGCTGCTGCACTGGAGGGAGCATTGCTGGAGGGTTGGCGCCAACATTACCCGGGTAATATTAGTGCTGGTGGGAGCGCTGTGGATGCGCTGGTGGGAGCACTGCTGGAGGGTTGGCGCCAACATTACCCGGGTAACGTTTATGCTAGTAGAGAGCGATATGGCAGCGCTGGTGGGAGCGCAGTGGCTGGTGGGAGCGTTATGGTTGTGCTGGTGGGGGATTGACGTAACTATTAGCCGGGTAACGTTGGCGTTGAAGTAGCGCTAGCACTGGCAGCGTGGCCGTGGTGCTGGTGCCGGCAGTGCGGCCGTGGGGATAAAACTAGCAAGGTGCTATCATTACCTGGGTAACATTGGAGCTAAAGTTACTCGTTGACATTATGCTTGTCCTTTATGTAGCATATTCAGAACATATTCAATGAATTCAGCCGTGGAAATTTGCAACTTGAGATAATGTTTGATAGGACTCTGTATTTATATGGTATTCATCTGGTTGGTGTTGTCATTCGTATATGGCATCGCCTTTATTCTGAATATTCACAATTTTATATAATCAACGCTTTCTGATCAATATAGATAGTTTGTATATATATATATTTATATTTATTCTATGTCTCTGTAGCTCAGCAAAGGTAATTTTATAATTTTCTCCTTTGTCAAAAATCCACCATCAATATTAATTTTCCTTTGGTGTTTCATCTGGCAAGTTTTTAGGATTTCAAGTAACGGCAGAAGGAATCAAGGTAGATCTAGTCAAGACCCAAGCAATCACCACCATGCCTCCACCATGTACTGTGAGAGAGCTTAAAAGTTCTATTGGAAAAGTATCATATGTCAGGCGTTTTATTCCAAGTTTAGCTCAATTTGTAGCCTCGTCCACTCCATTACTGTAGAAAGGAGCGATATATATTTGGTCTGCCAATCAATATGAAGCATTCTGCAAGATCCAACAATTACTATTGTCACCAGATGTCATGAAATATCCTACAGCGGGACGACCTCTAATTCTATACACAACCTCTAGTGATGTTGCGACATGAGCCCTTCTTGCTCAGGAGGATGACATGGGAGTTGAGTACCCAATCTATTACATCATCCGCTCACTGAAAGACGCCGGACTCAGATATCTCAAAGAAAAAAAAACACATCTATCATTAGTTCATGCCATACAAAAACTCAGACACTATCTACTATCTAACATGGTAATATTGGTCGCTAAAGCTAATCTTATCAGATTTTTACTATCAAGACCGGCCCTGATGGGAAGGTCAGCAAAGTGGATGCTTCAAATATCATAATTTGACATATCATGTGTCTCTCCAAAGGCAGTCAAAGGACAAGCAGTGAAATATTTACTAGCATCCTTCCCAGGTGAAGACACTACCTTGTTGCATGAGCACGTACCGGGAGAATTTCCAAAAATCTCCCTCGTCAAAGAAGAAACATGGTTGTTATACTTTGATGGCTCCACTACTCCTAGCAAAAATACATGGGGAGCCGGTGTGGTTCTAGTGTCTCCATCCGGTGAAGTCTTATCCCACTCATTCAAGTTAGATTTCGAATGTACTAATAACTCAGCAGAGTATGAAGCCTTTTTAATAGGATTGTCGCTATCCAAGCAAGTAGGAGCAGGACAACTGGAGATAAGAGGCGATTCGAAGTTGTTGGTCAACCAATAAAGTATATTTTCTCAAAGAAGTGACACTAGCTCCTTACAGGACCGAGGCTCAGAAGTTATTGATCCACTTCGCTGAAGCGATGATAGTCCATATTGGGTGAGCCAACAACAGGCATGCCGATTGCTTAGCTACTTTAGCTTCCAAGTTTCAATTCGAATGGCTGGACAAAACACTAACAATGCAAAGACATACTATGTTGTCGACATGGTTGTCTCATTCTGAGGATGTCCAAGCGGATGAATGGAGGACACCAATCATCAACGAACTCAGTAGCTCGCTTTCTCAGGGAAAGATCAAACTCAAAAACTAAAGAATTTCTTCTTACTTCATGGAGTACTATATTTCAGAAATCCAGATGGATCACTTTCAAGATGTCTTGAAGAGGAAGAAGCACAACAACAACTTAACCATGTGCATGATGAAGTATGCAGACAAACCTTAGTGGTTACACTTTACCAACGCCTTCAACGTCTTGGGTATTACTGGCCAACCATGAAAGCTCAGTCTCGAGCACTACAAGAAGCTTGTGCCAACTACCAGGCATCACCGCATCAGTTAGAAGCGCTAAATATCTATCATGCTGAGGACTAGCGAGAGCCTTACATCAAGTATATTCGAGATAACGTCATTCCCCAAGAAAAACGAGAAGCAACGAAGATAAGGTAGAAAGCTAAAAGGTTTTCTTCCATGAAGGAATTCTGTAGCGAAAAAGTTTTGTAGGAAAATTATTACGATGTTTATCCAACGCTGAAACCACTATAATGTTGAAAGAAGCACATGAAGGCGAACACCAAGGGAAGAGGAAATTATTTCTTCAAATTCACGAAAGATACTATTGGCCAACTATGGAGGATGATGCATCCGCATTTGTTCAAAGATGCCACAAATGTCAGATTCACGGAAATCTCATTCACACGCCGTGTATACTTATCAATTCAATCATCAGCCCTTGGCCCTTTTATAGTTGGAGACTAGACATTATTCGCAAGATCAATCCGTCATCATTTAAACAACATGAATACATCATCACTGCCACGGTCGAAGACATTCCACTTAAAACCACAATTGGGGAGACAATTCTAGCATTCATCAAAGAATACATCGTTTGTAGATTTGGGGTTCCGAAGCATATTATCACAGACAACGGATCGCCCTTTGATAATGAGATAGTCAGGAACTTTCTTCAAAGATATAGTGTCAGACAAGTGTTCTCTACTCCTTACTATCCCTAAGGGAATGGACAAACTGAGAGTACTAACAAGACTCTATTCCGGATTCTTAGTCGAACAATACATGATAACCCCAGAACCTTGCACGACCAGCTACCGATGGCGTTGTGCGCATATCGGATTTCAACTAGGAGCTCTGTTGGGACTTCACCTTATTCACTCGTCTATGGCGCTGATGCCATTCTTCTAGCCGAAATCAAGATCCAATCAGCTAGGATCACTATGGCAAGTGGAGTACAATGGAATGAAGCTGAAGTATCTGATTCCAGGATAGCCGAACTAGACACTATCGAATCTAGATGAACTAAAGCAGAAAAACATGTAGAAGCCTATCGCTAGCGAATCGCTAAGGCATACAAAAAGGTGGTAAAGCTCAGGATATTTCAAGTAGGAGACCTGGTACTCAAGACAGCCAAACATATTCAACATAATATGTCTGCACCAAAATTTTCCCTTAAATGGGAAGGTACTTATGTAGTTACTAAAGTTGTGGCTAGTGGATACTACCATATCATTGCTGTCAATGGAGGCGTGTGAGGGATTATAACCAACGACAAACGGCTCAATGCATACTATGCTTGAACTGGGATTAACTTTTCTTTTCCTTAATATTACTATGTAATTTCTTTATTCAGCAATTTTGTGCGAAACATGTCATTGTTTACTCAAAATTCAAATCGGACTTTATGGATCTAGAAGAAGATTCCATCACATAAGGCTATAATCGTCCAATTCGATTACCTATACGCTCAAAAAAAATGAGAATACACATAAAAGAAAATCCCAAACCCTTACTCTAAAACAAACCGTCTAACAACAAGTAGTTCCTCTTGTATACCATCTCGATTCGCTTATGGAATTATTCAATCCACGTTTTTAAGTCCTGGATCAGTCCTTCAACTCTCACATACTCTGCAACCAATGCCTTTTCTTCTTCCACCGACATGTTATCTGTCATGGGACAAGTTCTTCATGTGTCCATTGAAAGGGAGTCCAGCAGTAGGATATTCCAGCGCATCAATGCCAAGAAAAACGTCTGTGACATCCATTGAAGAAACAACTGAAGGAGCATCACCATCATTATCATCCACCATGGTCTCTATATCCCATCCTTCAATACCAGAAGCATCCACATGGACGTCAATCTGCTAAACCATCAAGATATTGACGTTAACTCAGTATAAAATTCAGAAAGAAACTAAATTCTTGAAAGTTGGACTTACTGTTGTTTCAGCTGCAACTGCCTGGACAGAATCAACAGAAGAGCGATGAACACCAAACTTAATGATCTGTTTGGGTCTTAAGTTGTACGGAGATGAGGAAGGCTGTTCAACTTTTATCCATCTACAACAAATCTTTTGATCAAATTATCAGTCGTAAAAAAAAATATTTCTTACCAAGCTTGATGGCCAACTCTGTGCCTGGAAAGAGATCCATCAGATGATGCACTATTGTCATACATAGGTACTATGATGACCAAGACGGTTGAACGATGAAATTTGAAGACAGAAGAGATAAAGATGATATGTTCATTTATATGAAGGCAAAACCCTAAATCTTGGAGATTGACTCGCATAAGAAGATAAACACTTATCTTATACGACGAGTTAAATCAGTTCCGATTATTACTGAAACCCTAGATACTTTAAACAGTATTGGAACAACATAGGGGACTGGTAGTCCACCGACTAATGTTAACAAAAGGAAGGAAAAATCTTAGTCTTTATTCACAGATGCATAAAGCTCAGTCTTTCAACATAGGGGACTTGTATATTCTACTGACGCGACATTAAAAGCATAAAAAATTATATTTTATATTCCACAAGAGAATTAAAATATCGTGTAAGTATGAAGTCGTGTCGGCAGTTGAAGGAGTGAAGGGAATAGTGGTCGCACAACTATCATGTCCCACTAACACACTGTAGTTGCTTATCAATACACGATCTCCACTTATCCACTCTTCCACTTCTATGCAACTTCTACCACTTACGAGATCAATGTGTTAACTTCCAATGCTATAAATAGTTTCTTCAACCCATCGACAAAAGGACAGGAGTTTCATCTCACAAGCACTTGAATGGTCACAAAACTATCATTTTGTCTTTACAGCAGTTTAAACACATAAAACCATCGACACTCAACCTCCATTGATATCAATACTCTCTCTGCTTCCCTCCTTACAAATCAACCCTTCTCCTTCCCTTATGACTGAAGAGAAATCGGAACGGTCATTTCTTGATTTTAGACAATTTCGTACAGATTGATCTCTCGAATCTTAAAAGTACTTCTACAGTACAAATGTTTGGTGTTTAAGCGATTCGATATTAACCTATTCGATTACTTTTTCTGTTTTTTCCCTTCAACCATTTTTACCCACAAACACCTGTAGCCTCTTATAGAACGCTACCTAGCTATTTGATATATGTGAATGGATCTTCCTTTCTAAGAGGTATAATCTTTATGTAAAAGCAAAATGAGATATTTCGTGCCAATCATATGCTGACAACCTTTATCGATTTGATCATGATGGCAGAGAAACTGATATAACATTCAAGTTAATTAACACCCACTTCTGGTAGTGTATAGTTTCTCCTTGATTATGGCGAAAATATTTTCATCTCATATATGAAAACAAGTTTCGTAAAGTATTATCCGATAAATTCGAGGGCATATTCTCATAATAATTTTTGGATTTTAACAACACCAGATTGGTATGGATATAATGACTTCAAAAGACATAAAAAAATTGTCCTAAAAAAATAAAATTGTAGTCTACTTGACATACAAATTTAGCATCAACCATGGATTTTATTGCTTACACCAAAAGCATATAAAATATGCAATTAGAACTCCAAAAAGGTAAAAATAAAAATTGTGACCTATAGGGCCAACGAGATAATGATTTAGAATAAAATTATAGACACTTCTTTATCAAATAAATTAATTTCAAACTCAATTTAGTCTCTACAAAGACTAATTGAATAGACAACAAGACGGGTGCGCATCCTATGATCTTTAGTGCCCTGACATGTTCCAACTACAAGTGGAACGATTTTAAATTTTGGATATTTACCATGAGGAAAAATCAAAATTGCTAAGTATACATAAAGGTATTTCATATTTTTAGGATTGATAGAGAGAAAACGCTTCTTAAAAAAATGAAGCTATTATCGTTATTCTCTTTTTAGGAAAAAATCAATTTTTTGGTTGATGAATGATTTCTTGTAAGGAATAGAAACCAATAATTTATTATTAGATAAAACCATATTCGGTGGTAAAGGTTTCTTGTAAACCTATGATCTTTGTCATTCTTTTAGAATCGACAAAAATAATCACACCGTATTGACAAATAGAAAATATATGTCAATCTATTTTATATCTCATCTTATAGTAACAATGAAGAAATTATCAATTGGTTTTATACGATTTATCACAATCGAATCGACGAGAAAAAAATATTGTCGTTTTGGTTGTCGCACGGAGAACATCCACTTTGTGGTTGACGGATGGTTCCTTGCAAAAAAAATATAGAAACCATATGGCTAAATCACATGATCCTTGTTTAAGGGAAAACAATACAAAATTAATTGGTCGTAGGTTTTTCAACCATGCACGTGATTAGTTACCGTAAAGGTAATTAAATTACGATAACACCATTTTTTAGTGATTACAGTTTCATTAGAAGAATAAAAATTGTAAACCATCTTCCAGTGGATTTTTTTTTTTGTTATTATTTTTTTCTCCATAAAAGAGATTAGATAAGAAAGGAAAATCAACTTATCAACAAAGTTGATAACCCGTACATAATAAAACAACTTAATATGTACAATAATATTAAAAAGAAACTATTGGAATAAGATATCCAACTTTATTCAAAACTGAATATAGGTATATATAATTTCACGAATTCCAAAAAAACAAAATGAGTTTCAAACAACTTTCATATATCAAGTACCAAGTAGCCTTCAATATCAGATACACTATGTGTGCTTTTGTAATCCATTGGACTTGGATTCTTAGGCTTATATAGGAGCGAAAAGTTACATTATTTTTAATATATTTTCACAAATCCAATGTAACTTTTTTTATGTTTATGTTTGTTACTCAAAATCAACCAGAAAAAAAAAACTGATTAAAAAGTTATACTTTGACTATACAAACATATAACCAATATAACTTAGAACGCATGATTAAAAGTGAGTAAAAATCACGTTAACAGCATCACTATTATTTCTATTGCATCCGTGAGCGAGAAAAAAATTGTTATACAAATATTATCTATTTGATTAGATAATATATATATATATATATATATATATATATATATATTTGTTCTTTGTATACGATTACTGATTCGATTATAAAACAATCAAACCAATAAACGAAGAAAGATTCTTCTGCGCAAAAGAAAATATCAAAGAAAAACTGATAAAGAAAAAGAACTAGGGTTTAGAGAAAACAAAATTTACCGATTAGCTGGTAGAGTTACGTACTTGATAACGTGTTATAAACTAAAAGGAGACATAAAAAGTAGAGAGAAAATGAAGAAGAATTCTTATCCTATCCAAATTTTAGGGGTATTTGTGTAATTTCTGAACTTTTCTCGGGTTTAATTTAACCCAGTAGAGTCAATATGCTTAAGAAACCTAAGTTAGAATATTCTTAACACTATGAGTGTGCCCCAAATATAAAATAAGGTTTCTAGAAGGAATTTGATAGCTTTAACAATAAGTGTGTGTTAGTCACAATATATGTGTCACTATTTGGAGGCATTAATGGGATTTTGGTCAATTGACCAAAATAAAACAGAATAAGAATACGTTTTTGGTTTGGGAAGGAGGGGGGCTTTGGTTCCTCTTTTACTTCACGATCTTCCTGAAATTTTCTAATGGAATACCCTATAAAATTTCGTTGAAGAAAGTAGAGGAGTTATGTTTGGAATTGATCAATGATTGATGTTGTGAACCACTGATGGAATGACAATGAGAGGTAGGTATCCATCTTCCTTTGATTTTTTCCTAAAAATATTATTCAATATTTTAAAGTAATTGAGTCTTGATTATAATATTTTTCTTGATTTAAAACATTGGGTAGTTAGTAAACAATATCAATTTCATGTTCTGAAACTTCGATTTGAGAGTTTGGAAATTAGGGTTCTTCATGAAATTTGAGTTTTTTATTATAATTTATGTTCTTATACAGATTGAGAAATAAGAATTTGCTAATCATTGTGAGTTGCTATAATGGTGGTTTGAATGTGGTAATTCATCTCATAGCCAATCCTTGCTTGATAATCCCGTATGCACCTTGTAAACCCTAGAGTGTCTGTTGTTGTTCTACTGATATCTTTAGATCCAATGGTTGGATTTTGATGAAATTTGAGTATGTCATAATTCGTACTGTGAATGGAAATACTTTAAAATTTTCAGGAAGATCAGGTCTGATTTAATACTGAAAGTATTGGATAAACTAATATTGAAATGCGTTAAATTCAAATCCTGGACAACCTATTTACAATTAGGTTTTCCGATTATCGATTTATTGTATAAAGATGAAATTTTAAAATACATATATGTAACTTGCTGTAAGAAATTCATAAGGATCAAAGTATTATAGGTACCTCAAATGCAATTTTGTATTTCGAAATAGAAAATGGTCGTGTTATAAAATGTGCATCTCTTTAACAAACTGTTATAATATGTTGATAATTGAATATGTTGTTGTTATCTGAGTTGTAAGACTACAGTAAAATTGTCAAACGGATTAGGTGACACTTACCACTGCAAAGATGGGATAAATTAAGACTGTATTCTAAGAAACAAAATTCCTATACATCCCCTTTCATTTTTCGTTATCTCATTATGTAGTGGTTGGATTTAGATGAAATTTTAATATGTTATCATGCGTTGTATTAGTAAAACAAAGTTCAAAGTTCAGGAGATTATGATCATGTTTGTAGTACTAAACCATATTCCAGATATGCATAAGTATGACGGTGCTTAAGAAGTTACATTATAAATTTTCGTCGCTTTCTATGCGGAGGTGGTATACACATATCAATTGCTTGAACAGAACTAGTTTTATTGGATTTATGACTCAAGCAAGTGTATATTTTATCTATGATATTAGCATAATCGTTTTTTTCTATTTTATCCTTTAATTTGTCGCTTGCTAATGCCTGAGATATTCTTTGGGGTTTAATTCAAAAGATCTACATTCTATGCGACTGTGTTGTTCACTTCTTGTCATTTGAAAGTATTTTAAATATTTTCCATTAGCTTACAAAACTAGCTTTAAGTACTATTGTTTAACCTAGGATTAAAAGTAATGTGTACTTAAATCATCACGGGTACTTGAAACTTTAATTGTTGATGAACTATGGCCGTGCTTGATCCCTTTTTGGGTACGTAGGCAACTGCGTTGCGGTACAACACGTGTGTTAATAGTATAACATGTGGTTTGGACATATTAATTCGAGTTTCTCATATTTGCTATAATTTATGGTTGCTAATTATTTTTGTTGGGGTTTTATTTTTATTTTTCCAATGGGATGGCTAATCTCAAAATGGGTTAGTTTCGTACTCTGAACTTTAACACTAAAAGGTATATCAATTTTTCTGTAATTTTTTTAGTCCATCTGATATATTTGGATCGAGTAAATTTGTCTCGGACTTAGATACACATGTGGAATTTCAGGTTTTAGACTTCGGATTGTGGGTAAAAATCCAGTCCCAAAATTTGGGGTGTTACACATCATGATAGAAACATGATTCATGTATTTGTATCTAGTGACCCAGCTGAGCTACAATAGTTACTTTCATGTGTCTATAGCTCTCCGTATCACATTGAAAGAAATTCCAAGTGGAATTTTATTAATAGTCTGAGTATCTTATGGGAATAATGTACCCTGGACTCACTGAGGTGTTCTTAATATTACCTTGCATCCTGATGATAGATTTAATAACTATCGTTATTCGCCTTATTATGCTAATATTGCTAATATCATCCATGAAGCCGGTTTGTGTGATTTGGGATTTCATGGCAACCCTTACACATGGACCAGCAACAAGCATGGTACATGCAGAACAAAACCAAGGATGGATAAGGCACTTATTAACTCTGAGTGGCTCAATCATTATCTATATTCTTTCTTAAAACATCTACCACAATTTGAGTCAGATCATTGCCCAATTATAATTGATTTAGACCTTCACTCTCATAATAATACTAGACGTTGGAATTTTTTTGAATGTTGACTTAGAGAAAACTCTTGTAAAGAACAAATCTCTAAATCCTGGGCTAAACAAGTTAGAGTTTTTGCAGCTCATAGATTAGATCAGAGGCTTAGTGAGACTAGAAGGGATCTTACAAAATGAAACATGCCCATTTTTGTCAACATTCAAGAAAAGTTAAAAAATTTACACATTAATCTAACATACTTGCAGAAAATTAGCATAAATGGCAGTAACACACATAAAGTTCTTCAAATGGAGCAGCAAATTAAAGAGTGGCAGTAGGGAGAAAAATAATTTTATAGGAAAAAGTCTAGAGATACCTATTTGAATGATATGGACCAAAATTCAAATAATTTTTACATGAATGCTAACAAAAGAAGAGTTAGAAATAGAATTGAATCTCTGAAAAGACAAGATAAAAATTGGTGTAGTGGCAGAGAGAATATTGAGGAGTTGCTCATCTCACAGTTCAAAGGTATAAACAGTACTTATTCACCAGTTATCAATGAAGACATGCTGAATCTTCTTCTAGAATGCATTAATGATGCTGACATTGATCTGTTGACAAAAGTTCCAGATGAAATTGAGATTTTCAAATCTCTCAAAACTATGACGCCATGGAAAGCACCAGGATCAGATGGCTTTCCACCGAGAGTTTTTTAAATACAATAGGATATTGTGAAGGATGATCAATATGGTGCAAGGATTTTTCAGAAATGTGAGATTGTTGAAGAAAACGAACAAAACTAAGATCATTCTCATCCTTAAAGTAAAAACTCCTCAGGAACCAGGTGATTATAGGCCTATTGCCTTGTACAATACTACCTATAAACTTATCACAAATATTATGGGAACTAGAAGGAAGTCGTTGTTAGACAAATTTATCCCACCTATGCAGGCATCTTATGTACCAGGGAGGAAGATTTCAGACAACATCACTCTTTCACATGAGTTTATCCATTGCATGAAAAAGAAAAGAGGAAAAAAAAGGTATATGTGCAGTGAAACTGGACATGTCCAAGGTGTTTGACATGGTTGAATGCAAGTTTCTTGAGAGTGTGATAATGAAATTGTGCTTCAACGACAAGAGGTTCTCTGTTATAAATAAGTGTGTTAGTACTTCTGATATTCAAATACAACTAAATGGATTACCATGTAATGCCTTTAAGCCTTCTAGGGGCATTAGACAAGGTGATCCAATTTTACCTTATCTTTTTCTGATAACAATGAAGGTGTTTACTGCAAAATTCAAAAAAATAAATAAAATATATTTACAGAGGCATTCACAGTGATGTCATGATTAATGTTAACATACTAGGGTGACCATGGCTTGGTGGAAGGAGGGACCCAGGGAGGAATACATTTCATCATATCAGCAGGAGACTGGGCAGCGAAGTACGAAGTGGGGAGAGTCCCCAAGGTATCGCAGACATGGCCTAAGAACACCAAAGAAGACCCCCAAGAACCTCTAACATCAGAGGGATAATTTTCTCGGACATTGGGAATCTGACCACTCATTACCCGAGAAGGTAAGAGTCTTTTTTCTTCAGCATCGGTCACCAAGAGATCCTCAGTGACTTTTTAAGTATCATTTTCGGACTGCTTTTCATCACCAGAGACGACATTATTGTCATCCCCTTCCTCTAAAGAGTCATCAGAGAGAATTATTTATACACGAAGCTCGGGGATGACAACGCCACCATCCCCCCACCTTTACCAGTTGACAGTACTTCGTCCAGGGTAACATTATCATCATCGCCCTGTCCTTGACTAGCATCTCCGACATCAGAGAATCTTTCCAATTATTACTGCTGCAGTAAGCACCATATCAACTAAGATAACAAACAAGGGAAATAACTTACACTTAAAATAAGGAAGGAATATTTGTTACCTTAAAAGCACTGCCGCCTCCTCTAGAACTAATTCTCTTCCGAGGAATCACCTCCACAATTGATATTCACTACATAAGCAAAATGGATAAACATTAAAACGTTGAAAAAGTTAAAAAAAAGAAAGTGATAGATAAAGAAAGTTACCTGATGCGTCGGAAAACCGACTTTGTTTTACCGTAAGTGTACAATGTCTAAAGATGTAAGCAATAACAAATACGGTTCGTTCCCACGAAGAGTGTGTACTAATTAATACAAGTAACTTTCGAGTCAAAAAATATTTTTCCGATTTTTTTAAAGAATTAAACTTACGAATGAATTAAAACTATATAACGAAGATTGAAAACCATAATAGAAAAGTGTTAAGGTTTCGGGTCCGTTGTAGATTAGGGTTTACTTGCGTTCATCACAAAGGGTATCGATTTTACTCATGTAAAATAGCAAATCTAGCTACTAATACATGAAAGATATTTTACTTAAGAATCGTAGAAAAAAAAATTCAAAAAGAATTGTTTATTCTAAACCTAAGGTAGAATTTCGAAGTACTAAGTATACGTGACATAAATAGTCAAAGAATATTCATAAAACGATTATCACGAAAGAGTCAACGAGTTCTTCTACTAATCAAATAATTGACTATGCATGACATAGAACATGAGAAATTATTGAGACAGTAAAACATTGAAAGAGAGACAAAAATTTGACATTAAGCTTTTATAGTTGAAAACCCTAGTTTTGAAACACAAGCAAAACAAATTCTACAAGTTCATCCTTTCACCCTAACAAAAAGATTTAGCTAGACATGGCTTTCTTAAAAACCGTTAAAATTAATAAAGAATTTTTAATGAACTAATTAAAATTGGGCCCACTACCTAACGAAGTCACGCCTTCTGGTAATACAATAAAACAACTAAACCCTTCTTCTCCTGTTTGTTCACGACTTCTCCAAACTCCAGCGTCCAAAAGTGTTATCCGTCTCTGAATAATAATGTATGGCCGGTGTGTAACTTTAGATATTTATAGGATTCAAAAGGGTCTCATTAGGTTTAGGAAAATCAAGCCCAGTCCAATTAGGATTCCATATTCAAACAATTCCACTGAGTTAACCGAGTCACTCGTTGAACCCTGTCCAGTCCACAACCCTAGTCTATCTTTTTTCTCCTTAATCTCCGACTCCAGTTCACCCAATAACCCAGTTATACTCACTGACTTTACTTCTTTGTCACCAGCGGACACACCCACAACTAAGGTAACCACCTCCAAGATTCAAATCAGCAAACACACAATTAGCCTCACCACAGATTTAATACAAATAACCCCTCAAATTCCATCTGCTTCACTGCAAGTCTAACCATTCACTCATTCATCATTTCATTCACAAAACCATCATCTTTACTCTCAATAGTCTCTTTACTTTTAGTTCATATCCAGTTTGAGAATAAAGCCGTAGTAAATGGAGAAAAAAACTCACCACCGGCTACATTAATTTTAGCCAAACCCTTTATTTGAACCACAACACTAGCTAACTCTTAGAAGCATTCTATCGAGCACCTTCTGTACATTTGCTGCTAATAATGGAGATGGATGTATTGGTGATTTCAATCCTCCATAATCCTTCCCTGCAAGTTCAATCTATACATAACAAAGATTCATTCATCGCAAATTCAATTGCAAACCCATTCAAGCACTCAACTCTCTTCTTATTGATAGCAGTACCACTTGATTCTTTTTGATTCACAGCCACAACTCTGTCAACATCAAAACCTATTGTTCCTATTGTTGTTCGAGCTTATAATCACCAGAATCAGAGACCCATCAACTATCTTCTCCAAACCAATTCAAGTTTAAGCAAACCCTAAGTCAAATCCATCTCACAACAGTTCATCCCCAAATCCATATTTGTTGCTGTAACATCAATACAACTGCTAACTCAACTACAGATCATCTGCTCCATGTAAACATTCAAGTTCAAAACAAAGAAACCCCTAAAATCTATTGTAGTTTGATTTCATCTCCTTCGTCTCAAATCTCAACTGATTTTAGACGAAACAAACACCTCTCGAACCCTCACTGAAATTGCTTCGAACCCATATCTTCTTCTTTAATATCTTCCCTTATTCTCTATTGTTCCATCACCACGTTATTGATTCACTTTTTTCTTCATTTTCTTCCACTGAATCAACGTGACTACACAGAATGGACGCAACTGCTAGGTTAGAAATGAGGTTCTTTTCTGTTTAAGAAGCAGAATATGCTTGATGCTCTTTTAACATTCCATATAGAATTGTGGTGGAAAAACAGCCACGTCACTTATATCTTCTCGTGTGAGAATTTCATATGCTTGAAGCACAATAACTTTTTTAACAAATACACAGATGGCTATGAGTTACATTAGGTTTTTTTTGCCACAAACGCTATTTTAGCTTCTAACTTAGCTGTTTATCGTTCCTGATGATTGGATTCACTTGTAATTTCTATAAAATGTTTAAAACAAATATATTAGCCAAATAAGGAGGCCTAGATAGTAAAGATATGGGTATAATTGTGTGGCACTTACGTGCTTATCAAATACCCCCACACTTATATTTTGTTAGTCCTCGATCAAAATAAAATATAACTAATCATAAACTAAACTAAAATGCTACAACTCCCTTTCGTTGAGGTCACGGTTACCCTTAGCATGTGTAACAAGCCTTTAAACCCCTAGGTGTCCATAGTGGACGAGTTATAGTCTCGTGAAGGTTTACCAGAGATATACCCACAAAATCTACTCCATCTCTCAAATATTCCAAAGCACATGCATCCAAAGAGCTAAGAGGACATAGAGTTCTGCACACTAATAACAAGAAGTTAGATGCATCAAAGAACATTATTCTCATGCTTAACTCTTGAGTTAGGAGAAAACCACCATATGAGAATCCAGGTTTGAGAGTGATCGAATATCTTCTTCCTCACCAATATGATTTTATGAATTTGACACTCAAATAATGCACTTTATGGTTCTCATGTGTGCAGGCAGGAATGAAGATACAAATCCTACACACGTTGAATGGTGGGAAGGAAAAGGAAAACCTTTTGAATTATATGAAGATGCTATCCCATAGAAACGTGGGACAAAAAAAAACCTTTTTTTTCTCTGATGATCTCTAAGAAAGGAAATCAACCACTACGGGAATGCTCACTCAACTTGTCATTCAATCTACAATCAACACCACTCTCATAGCGTCCCAAAGAAACGTCTTCGTCTTCGGCTTCAACTATAGATGATGAACTCTTGAACTTTGTAGAACTCTGACAATTTATAACTCTTCTCTTATCAAATTCTTGTTGCTTAAAACTTCTTTATAGATTTTTTCTTTCCCACGGCCTTAATAAATGAATATAAAAAGAAATATACACTAAAACAATAACAACTTATTTTATGTTTCTTTTTTTGTTTCTTTTTTTTTAATTTTTTTTTAATTTTTTTTATTATTTTTTTAATTTTTAATTTTTTTTTAATACAAGAAATATGAAAAACAAATGAAAAGATAACAAATAAAATAATATGGCTGTGGGATAAGTACTTTACCACTTGATTCTTCACAACTTGTATTGACTCGGTATCATAAACTTCATAAAAATTCACTTCTTTTGATTTCTTTGATCTTGTACTTAGTCTTCAACTATGATATAAAATTATTCTCCTTGTATTTTACTTTACTTTGAATCTGAATTTTGCTCTTTCTAGTAGTGTTGCTTGTAAACCTTGAACGTCTTCAACTTTCTTCAAATTTGTAATGTTTCGCTTGCTGATGATGATGGTGTTTCTGTAGACCTGTTGTTGTCGAGAGAGAGATAGAGTGGTGCAAACTGCAAATCAAACTACAAGGTAAGGTTTTTTTTTTCAATTCTGATGTCACCCTCATGATTAATAAAATTAGCACTCAAGAGATCAAAAAGTAGTGTTGAAATGGTGCGAGGTTGGGTAGCTCATCATTCTACCAGGAATTTACGCAGATGAAACACTATAAACGGATAATTTAGACAGGTACAAAGAATTGAAGGTTTGGTGCCTCACTCAGGGTGTTGAATGATCATCTTCTCTAATACTGAACTCGCCACCGGCGGTTTAAGTCCTTTTTTGTCAGCTCGCCTCTCAACAACTAAAAAAACCGAATATAGTTCTCTAATAATTCTAAGTTCAATTATTTCGGTAAGAACTCTGTATGTAAACGTATCTAGAAGTATACTAAGTTACTATAAAATATCTAAAAGTTGGAGGTTTCATGCAAATAATTATGAAAAAGTTAAAAATTTTCTGCCTAAAAAGTGAATACTTAAGAATTATATATACTTAACACTCCCCCACACTTAAACTTTACATTTACCTCAATGTAAATTGACTCATCCAATGTAAAATAAAGGTGGGAATCCTATAATGATATAAAAATTCATAAAAATAATAAGAAAAACTCCAGGAAATACAAAACCAATGAGTTTCCTCTCATGCAACGCTTGGTTTAATGTCGCTCGACTATAAAGAGTAGGGAAAAAATCTGATGGGTTGACTCCCACGAAGAGAATAATCTTGTATCCCTGCAAAAATAAAGAAAAACAAAAACAAAAAAAAATCTTAATAATATACACTATCAATGATCCCAAACAGTTTTAGTCTTGATAGACCGGATCTTCGAGGAGGACAATTTCCACTCGGTGTCTTTAAGCTCTAAATATGGTTTCACTCTTTGTCCGTTTACTTTAAAGACATTACCAGATTTTAGATTCTCAACTTCGACAACCCCATGAGGGAAAACTTCTTTGACATAATATGGGTCTGTCCAATGAGATCTCAGTTTTCCCGGAAATAAATGTAACCTAGAATTATACAAGAGAACTTTTTGTCTAGGTTCAAATGACTTTTGACTAATCAATTTATCATGAAATGATTTAGTTTTCTCTTTGTAAAACATCACATTCTCATATGCATAATTCCTAATTTCTTCCAATTCATTGAGTTGAAGCTTACGGTGATTCCCAGCTATAGATAAATCAACATTAAAGGTCTTAATTGCCCAATAGGCTTTATGTTCTAACTCCACGGGTAAATGACAAGCCTTCCCATAGACAAGTCTAAAAGGGGACATACCAATGGGTATCTTATAAGCAGTCCGGTATGCCCAAAGTGTATTCAATAACCGTGTAGACCAGTCTTTACGATTAGGATTAATTGTTTTCTCTAATATCTGCTTAATTTGTCGGTTAGAAATTTTGACTTGACCACAAGTCTGGGGATGATATGGTGTAGAAACTTTATTTGTAATGAAGTACTTACTTAAAAGTGTCTTAAAAGATCTATTTCAAAAATGTGATCCTCCATCACTAATAATGGCTCTAGGGGTACCAAATCGAGAAAATATGTATTCTCTAACGAACTTGATCACAACATGGCGATCATTCGTCTTGGTAGGTATGGCTTCCACCCATTTAGATACATAATCAACCACTAATAAGATGTAAACATTACCATTTGAAGTGGGAAAAGGTCCCATGAAGTCTATCCCCCATACATCAAATATGGAGCTTAGCGGCATCATATTCCGCCGAGTAATCCTTCCCAACTTTTGGCACCTGTTACAACTCTTGCAAAACTCGTGGAATCATAAAACAAAGTAGGCCAACAAAATCCGCATTGCGGAATTTTGGCAGCAATTTTCTTATCATAAAATGGCTACCATAAGCATAAGAATGACAAAAATTGATAACACTCATAACTTCATCATTAAGTACACATCTACGAATAATATGATCAGGACAATACTTAGACAAATATGGATCATCCCAAAAGAAATGCTTAACCTCAGCTAAAAATTTAATTTTATCTTGTTTCGACCAATCTTCAGGTATTTGACCAATATCAAGATAATTAATAATATCAGCATACCAAGGCAAGTGAGAAATAACAAACAATTGTTCATCGGGGAATGTTTCATGCATTGGCAAGATATCATCAGAAGACTCTAAAATGATCCTAGAAAGATGATCTGCTACTACATTCTCAGACCCTTCTTGTCCCGAATATCTAAATAAAATTCATGTAGTAATATTATCCATCTAATTAACCTAGGTTTAGCATCCTTCTTAGACTTAGATAGAAGGTATTTCAAGGCAGCATGATCAAAGAATATGATAATTTTAGATCCTAAAAGGTAAGGTCTGAATTTTTCTATGGCGAACACAATCGACAAAAGTTCTTTTTCAGTTGTAGAGTAATTCAATTGTGCATCATTCAAGGTCTTACTAGCATTGTAAATGAAATGTTGTGCTTTATTCTTACGTTGTACTAAAATATCTCCAACTGCATATTTAAAGGCATCACACATAATCTCAAATGAAAGACTGTAATAGGGGAAGAAGTTAACAACAATTTCAGCTTCTCAAAAGCTGCAATACAAGTTTCATCAAAAGACAAAAGTAACGTCCTTACCAAGAAGGTTGCATAAAGCGTGAGATCTTACTGAAATATTTAATAAAACGACGATAAAAACCTGCATGGCCTAAGAATGATCTAACTTCTGTAACCGTACGTGGGGGTTTCAACTTAGAAATCAAATCAACTTTAGCCTTATCTACTTCTATTCCCTTGGAAGAAACAATGTGACCTAGTACAATTCCTGAATGAACCATAAAGTTATATTTCTCCCAATTCAACACTAGATTATTCTCCTTATATCTCACTAGTACAAGAGTGAGATGATAAAGACATTCATCGAAAAACGACCCGAAAACAGAAAAATCACCCATAAAACTTCAATAAACCTCTCTACCATGTATGAAAGTATGCTCAACATACAACGCTGAAAAGTAGCGGGTGCATTATACAACCAAAAAGGCATGTGTCTACATGCAAATGTACCAAAGGGACAAGTAAAAGTGGTTTTCTCTTGGTCTTCAGGGGTAATAGGGATTGGTTTATAACCGGAATAACCATCCAAGAAACAATAGTACATATGTCCGGCTAACCTCTCAAGCATCTGGTCAATGAATGGAAGAGGAAAATGATCTTTCCTTGTGACCTTGTTCAATTTCTATATTCAATACATACTCGCCACCCGGTGGTCTTCCAGATAGGGATCAACTCATTACTTTCATTCTTAACTACAGTGATTCATGATTTCTTGGGTACAACTTGAACGGGGCGGACCCAAGTACTATCAGATATCGGGTATATGATACCCTCATCTAGTAGTTTCAAAATTTCCTCTCTCACAACCTCTTTCATGTTAGAATTTAGTATACGTTGCATTTCTCTAGATATTTTAGCATTATGTTCCAAGTAAATATGGTGCATGCAATCACTAGGACTAATACCTTTCAAATCTGCAATGGACCAGCCTATAGCCCTATTATGTTTTCTAAGGACATCTTCCAATGTTCCTTCTTTTTATAATGTAATATTCGAAACAATTATAACAGGTAAAGTGTCTGCAGGGCCTAAGTAAACATATTTCAGAGTGTCAGGCAATGGTTTAAGGGTCAAGGTCGGAGCTTTCTCGGCAGATGGAACAAGTCGAGACTCGGGCATAACTAGATTTTCAATTTTAGGGTTCAATTTATTAGTGTCTAAAAACGATGTGGAGTTTAACAAGGCGTTGACTTCACAAATAACACTTTCATCATCAAAATCATGCCCAAAGTGAGCTAAACAAGCCTCTAACGGATCATCTATATGATTTTGCAAGAAAGTATCATGGATTATTTCATCAATCATGCAAACAGTTTCATGTTTATCAATATCAGGAGGAGAACGTGCAACATGAAAAACATTCACTTCCATTTTCCAACTACAAAAAGTAAATTCCATAATACCATTCCTAAAATTTATGATTGCGTTAGCGGTCGCTAAAAACGGTCGTCCTAAAATAATAGGAATTTGACCACTAGGGTCTGTCACAGGTTGTATATCAAGAATTACGAAGTCCATAGGATAAACAAAACTATCAACCTGTACAAGAACATTTTCTACCATTTCTCTAGGAATTTTAATAGACCTATCAGCCAATTGGAGTGTAACACTTGTGGGTTTCAAGTCACCAAGTCCTAATTGCTCATACACAGAATATGGCAAAAGATTCACACTGGCCCCTAAATCTAACAAAGCATGTTCAATCTTGTGTTCTCCTATAATGCAAGAAATAGTAGGACAACCAGGATCTTTGTATTTAGGTGGTGTTTTCTGAGTAATGATAGAGCTCACTTGTTCAGCAAGAAAAACTCTCTTATGAACATTCAATTTTCGTTTCACAGTGCACATTTCTTTTATGAACTTAATATACATAGGAATCCGCTTAATGGCATCTAAGAGTGGAATATTAATTTTAACTTGTTTGAACACTTCTAAGATGTCATTAGGGATGGCTCCTTTCTTGAGAGGTAGTAACCTTTAGGGGAATGGAGCGCGAGGAACATAAGTATTTTCAAAATCACCTTTTTCAGTTTCAATGGTTTCTTTTTGTGTTGAAGGTGTAACTTGCGTAATAGTGGGAGGATTCCTATCCTGCTCTTTCTACTTAGGATCTCTAACATGGTTATCAATTACCCGGACACTTCTCAAGGAAGTGACGACCTGGACATGATCGGAGGGCTTAGTACCAGATGTGCTTACCTCAAAAGATCCCTTTGGGTTAGGCTGTGTTTGACTTAGGAACTGTCCCTTGTCTCTCTCACTTATTTTGCTAGCAAGCTGACCTATTTTTCCTTTTAAGTTTGATATGGACTTTGTAGTAGTCTGTTCTATCTTGGCTAGTTGTTTTTGGGTGGCCTGCATAAAAAAAATTAAGACTTTCTTCCATACTAGGTACTTTTTGGTTAGAAGAATCAGTAGGAATGAGAGATTTCTTCGTGAAACCACTAGCATTATTAGGTTGACTGTCATACTGATCTCTAGACCAGGAAAATTTAGGGTGTCTTGCCCACCCTGGGTTGTACGTATTGGAATAAGGGTCAAATTTACGACGATTATCTTGGTAGAGAGCATGAACTTGTTCTCCATCATCATCATAAATGGCATGGTCTAAAGACTCAACAAAAGGCTTAGATTTTACATTATGTTCTAACGATTCAAGTCTTCTTTCCAAAGAAGCTATTTTAGCGTCAGGGTCAAATTGGATATCAACTCTATGTGCCCCCTTTCTACTAGCAATTGATCTTATGGGTTCCTTAGCCTCCCACTCTTGGGTTTATCAGCTACATCATGTAAAAATTGATAACACTCTTCAGCAGTCTTATCAGCAAAATTACCACCACGAAGTGATTCTACCATAGTTGTTGTTTTATGATCTAATCATTCGTAGAGAATCATAGTGAGTATAGAAGGACAGAAAAGGAAAAAACAAACTCAAGGTATCAAATCCATGGTGTGGACATTGCAGCAAAAGTTCATGGAACCTTTCTGAATAATTATAAAGAGATTCTCCATCTTGCTGCGAGAAACTATTAAAACTTTGACGTAAGGTTGTGGTTCTATTCCTAGGAAACAATTTATGCAAAAATAACTTATTCATCGCATCCCAAGTTTGGATAGAAGAAGATAGAAATGCATCAAGCCACGATTTAGCTTTATCTTTCAAAGAGAATGGAAACAATCTCAATTTAAGATACTCATCGGTCAAGTCTTTAATTTTCACGGTACCACATAGTTCCTCAAAGTCACTAATGTTAGTAGTAAGGGTTTTCATTTTCTCTACCATAAAAGTTTGGCAAAGCCTAGATGGTATGAGTCTTAATTTCAAAGTGGGCTTTGGTGGTAGGAAAAACAATGCATGAAGGTTGAGAGACTCTAGTTGGGTACATGTAGTCTCTCAAACTTTTAACTGGAGGGTCTACACCCTCATCATCGGTTCCAGCCATGAATAATGGATTAACTCTAACAAGACGATTATATTGATCTCTATCCCAACCAACCGGTATATCTTGCATACACTAAAAACAAGCAAAAAGTCGATTCGTACTTACCTCTCGCCCAATAACTTTGCGAGTAGATCAATTACTTACTTTTTTTTCGCCCTTAATGATTTCAATGCCGCAATCCAAATCAACTAAGAAAAGTATATATAAGAATCAAAAAAAAAATCAGCAGAGAAAAAACTAAGAAAAATCCAAGAGAAAAACTAAAAACAAAGCAATAACTACAACTAGAAAGTCAAAACTAGAAAGTAATTTTCAACCGCTCCCTGGCAGCGGCGCCAAAAACTTGATGCGTCGACAGATGTAAACAATAGCAAATACGGTTCATTCCCACGAGGAGTGTGTATCACTTATACTAATTAATTCAAGTAACTTTTGAGTCAAAACATGTTTTTCCAATTTTTGTAAAGAACTAAACTAACGAATGAATTAAAACTATTTAACGAATATTGAAAACAATAATAGAAAAGTGTTAAGGTTTCAGGTTTGTTGTAGATTCGGGTTTACTTGCGTTCATCACAAAGGGTATCGATTTTACTCATGTAAAATAGCAAATCTAGCTACTAATACATGAAAGATATTTTATTTAAGAATCGTCGAAAAAAAATTCAAAAAAAATTGTTTGTTCTCAACCTAAGGTAGAATTTCGAAGTACTAAGTATACGTGGCATAAATAGTCAAAGAATATTCTTCTACTAATCAAACTATGGACTATGCATGACATAGAACACGAGAAATTATTGAGACTGTAAAACATTGAAAGAAAGATAAAAATTTGACATTAAACTTTTATAGTTGAAAACCCTAGTTTTGAAACACAAGCAAAACAAATTCAACAAGTTCATCCTTTCACCCTAACAAAAAGATTTAGCTAGACATGGCTTTCTCAAAAGACGTTAAAATTAATAAAGAATTTTTAATGAACTAATTAAAATTGAAAACAATAAAACAACTAAACCCTTCTTCTCCTGTTTGTTCACGACTTCTCCAAATTCCAGCGTCCAAAAGTGTTCTCCGTCTCTGAATAATAATGTATGGCCGGTGTGTAACTTTAGATATTTATAGGATTCAAAAGGGTCTTATTAGGTTTAGGAAAATCAGGCCTAGTCCAATTAGGATTCCATATTCAAACAGTTCCACTTAGTTAGCTGAGTCACTCGTTGAACCATGTCCAGTCCAATGTAGTTAATCTCGTATCTCGGTCTCATCGCGGCCGGGACCTTGACACCTTGATAACGATATCTCGGGGAGATTATCGGCGGAATCTCGGAATAACTTCCGAATCACTGAGAATTTACTGAACCCCATCATTCAGTGGTTCACCTTCTTTAAGGAACTCATTTACTGTATCTTGCCACCCATCATCAATGATCAGAAATCTTGCAAGACATCCACCTGCTGATAAACTGCAGTGACAAAAACACACACATAAGCAAAAAAGACTACGTCGACGAAAGTGCCATCTTTCAAACTTCAAAGAGATAACAACTGAAAATTTTATTGTTTTTCTGCAATACCTTTGAAGTCCTATTATTCCTTATGGACTGACTTCAGAGTAGAATGCATCCCAAGTACACCACCCATACCAATCCAAGTTTACTGGAATCTGTTTGTTGCATCACAACATCACGTTAAGCAAACAAAATCCCAACCTAGAAATATCTAGTCAAAGATCACCTCTAAGTAAGCATAGCCTACATTCAATCCCACATAACCGAAAAACCAAAAATCCAATGGTTGAACATAATCAAGATTTGTACAAATTTGTAAAAACAGATTGAAAATTGATAAACTAAGAAGATATTGCTCATATCAGCAGGTTATCGACACACTCATTGGGGGAGACACGAACCGTTGGATTTCAACAATGTAGTACCTAGACAGTCAACAGAAGACATTCAAATGAGCATAGTAACAACGAAATCAAAAAATATTTAAATCGATACTAAAACTCAAAAACCGACAAATAAGATTTCAAAAATTAATCATCAATCTCTTTAAAAATCCAAAACAATTAATCATAATTTTAAAAGCCAGCATAACATAAACTTAAAAGAAAAGTATGGTTAAAGTGCAGAACCACAGTTGTTACCTCAACTTTAGAACCGTAAACAGGGTAAGCCCATTATAGGGGTAACTACAATCGTCTTGCTAGCAAAGAAATGGCCATTGAGATCTAATGCCTGCAGTGGAAAATTCATCATGAGTAGTGTTCAAATACATAACTCCCTACTAATTATGGAGCGCAGGCTGGGAAATCTACCTTTTTTCTGTTTCTCGCAACATGAGGCTAACAGATTTCTGCTGTCATACTGAAGTATACTTACATCCTTAGAAGATGGAGCAGCAACAACAACCTAAGCAAATTAGATACAAAGTATCATGCACCAATATCAAAAGTATGTATCATCTATTGCTATAATACATAATTAGAGTCAAATGAAAACTAAACATCCTATTTTTGGAGTAATTTACATACTTAACAAACAAAACACAAAACAAACATAACAACTAACCAACCAATGTAAGACAAATCCAAAACCCATTGTTGATTGACCGCAGCATCAGATTTTTTCTCAAAATAACACTACATAAATGAATCTGATAGTTCACACTGTTTCAAATCAAGAACAATAAAATTAACAAAAATGATCATGAATTCATCATCATTCAATCAGAGAGTCAAAACGAAACCCCTAAACCCTAAAACCACTAACAAAAATACAAAATAGATAGAATTGAAGAAACCCTAATATGAACCCTATATAAGCTAAACAGATAAAATTGAAAAAACCCTAATTTGGGAAATTGAAATCAGAGGGAGTAATAACGTTTGTATACCTTAGAAGGGATATAATCGACAGTCAATACCTAATTGGTTATCTTCCATTATCGTTACGACATAACCACCAGGATCACCTCCAATAGTATCAACATCATTCTCATCCTTGATCTACTTATTTCCTCAATCAATCTGAAACCCTACTTGTTTGATGAACAAGAGAAGATTGAAAGTATTTTCAAAAACTGAAACCGTAAAGAAGATGGAGTGAATAAATCGAGAGATAAAGATGTTCTTGGACCGTTGGATTCATCAATTAATCTGAAACCGTTAGATTAGAATAGTAAATACCCATTTTACCCTAGATTCGGTGACTCGTCTCGGTCGAGATACAGGCGATTCAGCCGATATTCGCGTTTAAATATCGTTCAGCGAAATCTCGGAAATCGTCAAGGTATTCTGCCGATACCGCGAAAAGCGGCGTTATCTCGGCCGTAACGGCCGAGATTGACTACATTGGTCCAGTCCACAACCCTAGTCTATCTTTTTTCTCCTCAATCTCCGACTCTAGTTCACCCAATACCCAAGTTATACTCCCTGACTTTCTACTTCTTTGTCACCAGCGGACACACCCACAACTAAGGTAACCACCTCCAAGATTCAAATCAACAAACACACAATTAGCCTTACCACAGATTTAATACAAATAACCCCTCAAATTCCATCTGCTTCACTGCAAGTCTAACCATTCACGCATTCATCATTTCATTCACAAAACCATCATCTTTACTCTCAATAGTCTCTTTACTTTTAGTTCATATCCAGTTTGAGAATAAAGCCGTAGTAAATGGAGAAAAAAACTCACCACCGGCTACATTAATTTTAGCCAAACCCTTTATTTGAACCAGAACACTAGCTAACTCTTAGAAGCATTCTATCGAGCACCTTATGTACATTTGCTGCTAATAATGGAGATAGATGTATTGGTGATTTCAATCCTCCATAATCCTTCCCTGCAAGTTCAATCCATACATAACAAAGATTCATTCATCGCAAATTCAATTGCAAACCCATTCAAGCACTCAACTCTCTTCTTATTGATAGCAGTACCACTTGATTCTTTTTGATTCAAAGCCACAACTCTGTCAACATGAAAACCCATTGTTACTAATATTGTTCGAGCTTATAATCACCAGAATCATAGACCCATCAACTATATTCTCCAAACCAATTCAAGTTTAAGCAAACCCTAAGTCAAATCCATCTCACAACAGTTCATCCCCAAATCCATATTTGTTGCTGTAACATCAATACAACTGCTAACTCAACTACAGATCATCTGCTCCATGTAAACATTGAAGTTCAAATCAAAGAAACCCCTCAAATCTATTGTAGTTTGATTTCATCTTCTTTGTCTCAAATCTCAACTGATTTTAGCTGCAATAAACACCTCTCGAATCCATATCTTCTTCTTCAATATCTCCGCTTATTTTCTGTTGTTCCATCACCACCTTATTGATTCACTTTCTTCTTTATTTTCTTCCACTGAATTAACGTGACTACACATAATGGATGCAGCTACTAGGTTAGAAATGAGGTTCTCTTATGTTTAATAAGCAGAATATGCTTGATGCTCTTTTAACATTCCACATAGAATTGTGGTCTTCTCATTTGAGAATTTCACATGCTTGAAGCACAATAAAATTTTCTAACCCAATACACAAACGGCTACGAGTGTTTTTTGTCGCAAACACCATTTTAGCTTCTAACTTAGCCGTTTATCGCTTTTGATGATCAGATTCATTTGTAATTCCTGTAAAATGCTTTAAAAAAAATATATTAGCCGAATAAGGAGGCCTAGATAGTAAAAATATGGGTATAATTGTATCGCACTTACGTGTTTCTCATTACCTTCTCAACATTGCAGACTTATAGAAGATATGAAGAACATATGACGAACTCGATATCTAAGGCACCCTACCATGTACCCACCTACCTCGGATGGCCAAGGGACACTTCATCTACAAGTGGTCATTGGTTTAACGAAGGCGAATGTTTGAAGACGACTTCGAAACTGAAACCATATTCCAATAGCTTTTTACCCTCAGCTAAACCCCGATTTCAGAGAGGAACTCACCCCTTGAAGTTGCACGATGCAGGGTTAAAATCCTTGTAGTTTTCAAGAAAGATCTGGGTAGTATACTTAGATGCATCAGATGGATGGAAAATAGAGAAGTCGCTTTCGCCAAGAGGCGATACCAATTTACATTGTATTGGCATAGAGCTCGAGTATGATTGCACCGAGATAGGATCTCAAACATCATGGATCAAGATGGGTGAAATAAAGGAAGTCGGAGGCCCGCGTACATCTGACCCTTGGTAGTAATGATGTAGTCAGAAGAAAGATTTGCCTGCTCATTCTCAACCATGTCAATGGTCAGGGATCCCATTTGGCCGCGAGCAATTTTACATCAAAATCATGAAGATCGTACTTGGATTTTAGATTATAGATAAGATGAGAATCACCAGAATACTTCTCTTCGGGATTCTGTTGTTGTGACTTACGAGAAGATTCAGAGTCTCCATAAGAGAAAAATGGCAAACTATCAGAAAAAATCAAGTCTATCATGTTTCGAGAAAAGAGATGAGAATCACAAGGAGGAAACATGGCATCAAGGAGATGAAACTCCTTCTCAGAAAAAAGATAATTAACATACTTCTTTGGAGGAGGGATAAGACTTGATGAAGATCTTTCAACCAATGTAGAAGTGAAAATATCAAAAAATTGGTAAAGAAAAGGCTTAAAATGGAGAAAAGAAGCAAAAGGATGAAGATCACAGGGGTGAAATTACAAACAGAAATTGAAGGAGAGTAGTAGAGACAGATAGGGGAAGACTGAAATAAAGTTTTGGTAATAACCCAAAACCCAGGGATGATTTCTCTTATAAAGGAGGAAAAAAAATGAGAAGAATATCAACCGGTTAGGGCGGTTATCGTCATAAAGATAAATATAGTGGGACATATAAAGGATGTGGCGGTTACAAAACGACATGGAGAAGGTTACCAGAAGGTGAGAATTTTCTTCCTATGTTTCCCTCGGACAGATGGAAAGAAATTGATAAAAATGTAGTGGTAAAATATCCAAGGGATACGTGGAGGCACCTCAAGGCAAGGACTACAGAAGCAGGGAGATAAAGAGCATTGAATCAAAGTTAAAAGTTCCGCACCTAGCTTAAGATATCTCTCACTCAGACGAGAGATGAAGAAACGTGGAAATCATACGAGAAGATGAATGTCCAAGTTTGAAAGAGGAACAAGGCATTTAATGCAACTGGTAAAGGAAAATAAGAGGAACAGAAGAGTCAAAGCAAGATAAGACCCGGTCAATTGGACACTAGTCAGAAAAATCTAGATCGAGGAAAGTAAGGAGATTCATCGGGGATGAAGTAGCTAAGATCGGACCCCAAATCTCCAATGAAGATACAATAAATCATAATGTACACGTTTAACACCGTAATTTTAGTTGTATCAACACTTGTATCTATGAATTCTGGACTAAATCATTAGGAAGGAAGTTGAGCATTTTTTTGTAAAAGGGAGAATACCAAGGTTTTAAAAATGTTCTTAAGTTTTAAGAGTGATAAAAAATATAGCCCATAATTTTTATAACCCTTCATCATTCAATAAAGAATATTTACTTCGTCTCCCTGAATATATGGATACATACCAAACCATTTATATTATATATTATTTTCATTTTTGTGGTTTGATTATCAATTTTACTTTTTGTGGTTGGATTAATTTTGTATGGTTTGAAATGTGTGGCTAAAAAATAGCTGCTACAGGTATAGAAATAGTCCAACGGCGGAGCCGGGAACATTCATATGAAGGCAAAAAAAAAATCATTTCTCAATCATTTGAGAGGCAAACCACACTATTGCCCAAAGAAATAAGAGAAGGGGACTAATGGGGCTGTGGGGCCAGCTGCCACGAGGAGCAACTGCACCCAGTGTTGGCTCTGCCGTTAGCGACGGTTTCAGCTTACTTTGTTTTTTAGGTATCTTTCACTCAACTGGTGGCGTTTCTTACTCTTACGCTTAGTGCCGCCTGCTAGTTATACGTGACATACCTTTTGTTCATTTTTATACCCACATCTGTAGACATCTTAAGAAATTTAAAAGGAAAAAGAAATCCAAATCAAAACGAAGGCATTGATTTTCTTTCGACAACCCTGTCAACTAAAACTAAACTTCAACACTCATTTACAAATTATCCGCATTTACAAGGCCATACATACATACATAACCTGCCCAAACTTGATTTTCAAATACTTACTCCTATCATAAAAAAAAAATAACAATTTTTACGTGGAGAGGGTGTATCTAAGAGTCCAAGTCTGAAATCAATATTTTTCACCATTTGGATTTTGAAGTAAATAACGCCAACCATGAGACCCAACCACATTGTCTCAGTTTCCACTCTCCATGTTCCTTGGAACATGGAGGAAATTAAGGCTGATTTCCCTCACCCACATCATCTTTCTCTGTGTTTCTCTCACTGTCTCCGTAAAAGGGTGGCAAAAGAGATTGAAAAGCCAAACCACTACTTGTGGCAACAAAAGCATCCAATCCTAAATGAGGAGCTAGACAAAATCAAATACTCAGAAAGCTAATTTTTTCACCTATGGTTACAATCAAATCAAGATTGAAAAACTAGCTTCATTTCTCAATAATATATTTATCAGCTTTCTTTCCATCTTTTTCATTCATCACAATCATTGAAAACAACGTCATAAAGAGGTAACGACACTACTAAAATTATGGACATTGAAATGGTTAAATGTGAGTGTTGTGGATTGAAAGAAGATTGTACTCAAGATTACATAACAGAAGTGAAAGCGAAATTTGATGGTAAATGCTTATGCGGGTTATGTGCTGAAGCAGTAAGAGATGAAGTCATTAGAGAAAATAAGATAGCTTCATATGTCGTTTTGCAGAAAATTCAAGTCCAATCCTGCTAACCGAGTAGCCGATGGAACGAGACAAATTCTTAGAAGAAGATCAGGGATTAACTTAACATCATCTACTTCAACGTGGACATCTACCCCCAAAAAGTATACGAGATCATCTAGTACTTCACAAGTTGGTCATGTATCCACGACTTCATTCACTCTTTACTAGAGAATTGATGATCATGAGGATATCAAGGTATGAGTTTTGGAATAATTAGCTGGTCAAATTTTATGATTACGATTTTCTAGCTTTTCTTCTTTGTACAAAAGATGTTATTTTTGCATTGGAGGTTTCTTCTTGCTTTTCATTTTTATATTCTCAACATTCGTATATTAATAATAACTTAGCAATTACATATAACAAATCTGCAAGTGTGATGCTGCTAATTTAACCCATTTTTGTTTTCAAAATCAAAATACATATATAGTGCTATTAGTGAATAAAACCAATTCTCAAAATGTCGTGATCTCAGGTTTTTCATTACCCAATTTTCCAAAGTAACCATCATGAGAACAGCATTCCTCTCGAAAACCAAAAGCAAATGTATCTTTATTAAATGATATGAACACTTTGTTGATGATGGATTTTTGACAAAGGAGAAAATTATAATATTATTTTTCGTCTAGTTGCAGAAGCATAAAATAATTATACACAAATTCCTGACCCGACATCAGAATTATGAATACATACTGCTATCCCATATTCTGCAAGAAAAACGAAAAGGGGTATTCAACTCCTGGCTAAATTAGTCCTGTATCTCCTTTGCATATATGTAAACTATAGAAATTCCAGAGCTATACTCAACTATCGTTATTTCATGTGCACCCATGCAGACTATTTGTAAAAAACAGAATATACTGAATATATAAAATCGCGAACATTCAGAATAGAGGCTATGTCATATCTGAATGAAAACGCTAATTAGATGCATATCATCTAATTGCAGAGTCGCATCAAGCATTTCTCAAGTTGCAAACTTCCACAACTGAATCTCTTGAAAATGTTTTGTATGCACTGCATAAAAGTTAAGCATAAATGCTAATAATTAAATCTCACAAGGCTAAGAAACCCTAAATAGGCTATAGTTATGGTCACGACATTAATGAATGCTAAAGTTAGCGGCGCATAGGAAATAACCATAGTACTAGCAAGTGCTATCCTTAGCAAGTCCTAGCCACATTCTCAACACAAATGAGTAGCATACACCTGTGTCAAAGTCCAAAAAAAGCCAACAAAGGCCAAAAAGTCAGCAAAGCCAACATACTCACGCGCCAAACAGCTTGGCGCTGATGCTAGCACTAACGCTAGCTTTCCCCTCTTTCTACTTTCGTGCATTTTTTTTACCCTTGTTTGTGCTAGCATCATCCTCACAAGCTCATTAATAGCATTATCTTACTTATGTGCTTTGAGTCCATGACTCCACTAATTCCTATGAGAAATCAAATTATATTACATGGGGGGATTAAACATAGGATTTTGGTCTGGTGGTTACAGCAACATAGGCGTGGCAACACCCCATGAAAAGGAAGTTACAAAGTAGTGGTGACGGTTGAAGTGGTTGAGGAGGTAATGTAATAATGGTTTTCCAGAAACTTCCAAGGATAATGGGCGGTTACACCATTACCCCCCATAATCCCCATTACTCTATCTCTCCACTACCTCCACTACTTTACAAGGAAACGTGTGTATTTTCAACTATTATAAATAATCTACTTAGCCCATTTCAGAAAAAAAAACAAGCTTATCATTCTCTCAAGCTCTGTTATTTTCTCAATAGTTCAACATCTCTACACACAATTCAACACACAAATTTCTTCAACTTTCTTTGCTTCTCTCCCCTAAGATCAACTCATTTTCTCTCCTTGGGACCGAAGCAGGGCGGAACCATTACTATCGTGGTTTAGGCTTGTCATGTACGATTTTGATTTCCGAATCTAAAGAAAGTACTTCTACAGTATATTGTTTTGCCTAGAATCAATTTTTAGGCATTAACAATTGGAGACCACAATGGGAGATCAATCTGTCGGTCACGAATCCAATTCTTCAAACTTCTGAAAACCAATTTCTCAACTATCCGAAAATAGTTGTTATTAGGTCAGATTCAATTACCCCTAATTCTAACATTCCCCTGTCAATATCAATGGTGATACGCGCAAATCCTCTCCAACATTCAATGCGCCATCAACCCACGTCTTGCCAACGGTACTACACTACTACTGAAGTGGCCGAAATCCCAATCACTCTGGTTGAGTTGATGTGAAGACAAGAATCCCAAGAAAGAATTCTGGCAAGACTGGAAGATGCGGTAGGTTCTCTGTTATCTTCCCTTATCAAATTAATAGAAGAAATAGGATGTTGTAGCACTTTCGAACGAGGCCCAGGCTCCACAGAACCAGGGATATATTTCTCTACTGGTGATTCTCCACCTCACTGTATTGGGAGCTTCACCACTACCGAAAAACTAGTGAACTATGAAGCCATATTTCTAATTGAAAACTTGTGCGAGCTTCTTCACTTTTCTAAGGATCAACGTGTCGACACCTTTGTTGCTCTCAACCCCATGGCCATGAACGCACACCTGATGCTGTCTCCGATGGAAATAGAAACATCCATATCAGACAGCCTAGCTATAAATAGCGTCACCTTCACCGAGGAGGACATAATGGCTGAAGAAGGTCACAATCGAGCCATGTATATCACTTCTCATGCCAAGGAAACCGAATTTAAGAGGGCCCTTATCGATACAGGAGCAGTTGCCAATGTCATTACACTCAGGACGCTCAAAGTTTCCCAGGTCCCACAGAACCAGATCATACAACACACCATAGTGATGAAGGATAGGATTTCAAAGGTAACCGCATTAATTCTTCTAGCTATGTTCATTCAAATTTACAAGTTGGTCCTATAGTATCCAAGGTGAAATTCCATATTGCGAAAGAGCCCGAATACCATATGATACTGGGGTGCCCATGGCTACACGATAACAAGGTTGTTCCCTCAACCTACCATCAATGCGTGAAAGCGGTACTGAACGGAAAGATCATACGCATAACGGCATCTCCATCACCCTATAGTCCAATATATGATGTTGAGTTCTTCAAACCATAGGATGATGCTATCAAACCATCAACAAAATCGACATCACGCTATTACCTGACTGGGCATAGATAGCAGATAAACTATTAACCTTCGTCGAAAAATCCGGATCATCAGGAGAAGCCTTAAGACCCTCTGGATACCACCATGGGACTTCTAGCGTCACAAATTTGCAACCTGCTAAGAGAAGTCATAGTTTCGTGACTAGTTACAACGAAAATGAAAAAGTGGTCCACCTCCGCAATCGCTGTTAGAAATTAATAGGGGAGGCCTAAGAAGAGTTTCCCCGCCCAATGATATGCAGCCACAGTGAGAAGCAATACTATGAAAAATTCCAAGACGCGCCGCGACAATTTTAAGACGGTACATATGCTACAGCTGACACGCTAGAAACTATCAATCTAGGAACAGAAGAAAATCCACGACCAGTTTCAATCAGGTTAGTCTTGTCACCAGAAGAAAAAGTGGGGCTTATAAATCTACTCAAGGAATATCAAGACGTCTTTGCTTGGACTTCTGAAGAAATGCAAGGGTTGAAATCCCAAAAACTTCCCAGAGGAAACGTCAAACAACAACATTGACATTTTAGACATGAAGTTGAAGAATCACGACTGAAATTCAGAAATTGCTGGCAGCAGGCTTCATCAATCCAATCCAACACCTCACATGGTTGGCAAATGTTGTCCCCGTCAAGAAGAAGAATGGACAAATAAGATGATGTATGGACTTCAGGAACCAGAACAAATCCTGTTCCAAGGATGACTTTCCTCTACCGAACATCGAGATGCTCGTAGATGCTACTAGTGGACATGGAATGTTTTCATTCATGGATGGATATAGAGGCTACAATCTAATAAAGATGTACGAGTATGATGCTAAGAAAACCGTGTTTCGAACTCCTATCGGGAACTTCTATTACACAACGATGCCCTTTGGATTGAAGTATGCCGAAACTACTTACCAAAGAGCCATGATAGCAATTTTTCACGACATGATACACAAGCAAGTGGAAGACTATGTCGACGACTTGGTAGTGAAATCCAAAACCAGAGCATCCCATGCAGAGGTTCTAAGCCAAGTTTTCGAGAGATACCGTGAATATCGTTTGAAGAAGAACCCTCTGAAGTGCGCCTTTGGCGTATCCTCTGGGAAGTTTCTGGGATTTCAGGTAACAACAGAAAGAATCAAGGTGGACCATACCAAAACACAAGCTATCACCACCATGCCACTGCCATGCACCTTAAGGGAACTTAAAAGCTTCATGGGAAAGGTATCATATATTCGACGTTTTATTCCCGGACTAGCTCGATTTGTTGCCTTATTTACACCCCTGCTAAAGAAACAGGAGAGTTTTGTTTGGTCATCAACGCAAAAAAAAATATTTCATCAAATTCAACAATTATTGCTATCACCAGTCGTTATGAAATCTCCAGCTCCGGAAAACCACTACTCTTTTACCCGGTCTTCAATGAAGTGACCATAGGGGGCCCTATTGACCCAGGAAGACGACATGGGGACTGAATGTCCCATCTACTATCTCAGCCGTACATTAAGAGATGTGAAGCTGAGATACCCCAAGGTTAAAATAGCATGCCTGTCTTTGGTGCATGCCATCCAGAAGTTTTGGCATTATCTACTGGCGAATAAATTGGTGTCGATAGCTAAGGATGATCCCACAAAATTTCTACAATCAAAACATGCTCTCATAGGTCGAGCGGCAAAATGGTTTCTACAGATGTCAGAGTTCGACATATCATGTATATCACCAAAAACGATAAAAGGACAAGCACTCGTAGACCTACTTGCAGCTTTTCCAAGGAAATATGATACTGCGAATCATGAAGCACGTACCTAGAGAATTCCCAGACATCTCACTCACAGAAGGAGAAGCCTGGTTATTGTACTTTGATAGCTCTTCTACCCCAAGAAATAATACAGGAGGAGCATCGTACTAGTTTCACCAACTGGCAAAATGTTCTACATTCGTTCAAGTTAGACTACAAATGCACCAACAACTCTGCTGAGTATGAAGCCTTTCTATTGGGACTATTGCTAGCCAAGCAAGCTGGAGCGGCACGTCTCGCAATAAGGGGAGACTCGAAGTTACTAGTAAACCATATGAATGGTGTGTATTCTCTCAAGGAAGAAACACTAGCCTCGTATAAGGCTGAGACATATAAGTTTTTGACACACTTTGTTGAGGCGACGATCGTACATATAGAGCGCACTAACAACAGACACGCTGATTGTTTGGAAACTCTAGCCTTGAAATTACAATTCAAAGACTCATAGGCAACCCTCACTGTGCAAAGACGTATCATACCCTCGACATGGATGCACATGCCTGACGAAGAACAAGCCAACGACTGGAGGACGCCTATTACCCAAGAGCTTAGCAATTCGCATAGCCAAGGTAAGGTCAGTCTTAATGAGTTAAAACATTTCTTTCTATAACATAAAGTATTATATCATAGAAACTCAGATGGCTCTCTGCCGAGATGTCTGGGGGATGATGAATCACAAGGGAGACTTAATCAAGTACACCGTGAGATGTGCGGTCAGACGCTAGTGGTAACATTGTATAGACGCCTCCAACATCTTGGGTATTACTGGCCCACCATGGAGGCCCAATCCCGGTTACTGCAGGGATCTTGCTCTAATTGTCAAATCCCGCTACAACAATCAGAAATACTGACTATACAAAATGCTGGGGACTAGGGGGACCCATATATTCAATACGTTAGAGATAAAATTCTACCTCAGGAAAAGCGGGAAGCGGCACGCTTAATCCGAAAAGCCAAAAGATTTGTCTTTTACGAAGGAATACTCTACCGAAAGAGCTATGGTGGAGATTTATTGCGATGTTTAGTAGAAGAAGGCATCCAGATTATCCTGAAAGAAGTGCACGAAGGAGAACTCCAAGGCAAGAGAAAACTATTTCTCCAAGTCCATGAGAAATATTACTGGCCGACCATGGAGGACGATACGTCTTCATTTATTCAGAAATGTCACCAATGTCAAATCCACGACAACCTCATCCACACACCTTGCCATCCTCTTCACTCGGTAAGCAGCCCTTGGCCATTCTATAGCTGGGGACTGGATTTCATTGGTAAAATCAATTCATCCTCGTCAAAATAACACTAGTAGATACTTACTGCAACAGAATGCTTCACCAAATGGGTCGAAGTTGTACCCTTCAGAAGCACGACTGGAGCAACAATATCGTCCTTCATCAAAGAACACATTTATGCAAATTTGGGGTATCAAAGCACACCGTAACAGACAATGGTACTCCATTTGTAAATAAATGTGTGCAAAAGTTACTCAAAAGTTATTACATCAAGAAGGTATTTTCCACACCATATTACCCTCAAGGAAATGGGCAAGCCGAAAGCAGCAAAAAGCTCTCATCAGAATCCTAAGTCGTACTGTTTATGACCATCCAAGAACATGGCACGAATAATTTCCTATGGCTTTATGGGCATATAGAACTTCTTTGAAGGGTTCTACAGGGGACTCTTCATATTCTCTTGTATATGGGGCCGATGTAATTCTACCTGCAGAGATTAAATTCTTATCAGCTAGAATCACAGCAACAAGTGGAGTTTATTTGGATGAGTCCGAAATAGCCGATTCTCGAGTAGCGGATTTAGACGTACTCGAATCCAGACGAGCCAAAGCAGAAAAATATGCAGAGACTTATAGACAAAGGATTTCCAGGGCGTACGCGTACAACCACGGGTATTTCAAGTAGGGGATCTAGTACTTAGGACATCTAAGCATATTCGACAAGATATATCCGCTCCGAAATTTGCTCGAAAGTGGGAAGGGCCTTATGTAATCTCCAAGTCCATGCCGAGCGGGTATTACAAGCTGGTTAATATGAATGGAGAAGTTGTAGATACAGCCATTAATGGTAAATGGCTCAAGGCATATTATGCCTAAAACACTTTCATCATTTCTCTCATAAGTTCAATATAACTTCTTAAAAAAATATTTGAACTTTCAAATTCAAAACCCACTACATTCATATGAAACATCCTTTATTCAAAACTATTCAAAACCCAAAAAAAAAATAAAAAAAAAATAACAGGAATGTTTCGCTACCTATTTTATAGCCTAGATTAGATCTCTGAGTAGAGGATAATTACGATTATGTAATTTTCTCAACCTCTCATCATACTTCTCTGAACGACCCTGAAGATCTTGAGCTATTTCTTCAATTTCGGAGGATTATTCCTTTAAGGATTGCCCTACTTCCAAAGCTGTTGCATCAGCCTCTCTGACACTCTACAAATGTTGACGCAACCAATTTACATTAAAACGAAGGACCTCACAAGTAGTCAACATATCATCTTATTCCTGGATTTTCAAGTCTATAACCGTATACGGAAGCGCGTCATCCATCTCAGAAATAACGGGGAGGAGTCATGCGATGGCTGTTACAAGAATGGGAGTATGACTCTTCGCTAGTTCTGTTGTAGCGATATGCCCGTACTTCTTCCATATATTTGTGTAGAGATTCACATGATATTTTGGCACAACAAGTCCTCCCACTGCTTCATACTTCCGAGATGCTGACTCCATTTCTAACTCAAAAGAGAGCCGAAAGTTGGGATAATCATGAATGGGAAGATTCGAGTCAATATTCGCAAGAGAAGCCATGATTTTGGAGAAACTCTTAAAGCCAGTTTCAACATTTTCTTTGTTATTCGCTGGTACAAATTCCTCATTTTTCTTAATCCCAACGTGTCTAATCTCCATCTCCTGCTACAATCAAATAAATAACAACACGTTAAAAAAAAATGGGCGGTTTAATAAAAAAGGGAAGAAAATTACTTACCATTGCCTTGAAGCTCCTAGTGCTCATATGTCTCTTTGGTACCTTTTAAACCTGAGAAACCTAGGAAAAACAACATTCGAATCATGTTCAGGCTTTCACCATAATCATCATACACATATAAAAGCTTGGAGTGAAGAAAAACTTACCGGACTTGCAATCCAAGTAGTACGCTTGACACAAGAGCTACCTTGGTTCGAGCTACCATTGTTGTCAGATATGTTGCAGTGATAATATTCAAATCTCTGGAGAAGAACGAAAGTGAAAATGGTTAGAGTCATCCGTTTGTTTAAATAGAAAAAATGAAGAAAACCCTAAAATTCAAATAAGTGGAATTTTTTGAAATTTATCCCGAGGAAAATGGATCTGACATGACCGTTGGCCAAAGCTCGAAGGCCGACAGTTTTCAAGAGGGAGGTGAAAGGATTCACCCGGTGATTGGATCAACACGTGTAGGTGCAACTCATCCACGCCTCCAGCGCAACAAGATTTATGGTCGTGACCCCTTTAGCTGTTTTTTTCGTATGGACGACAATCCTTGCTCTACCAAAAACTGCATGTAGCTTCTACCACTAGCGCCTCAGTATTGATACCACCATCTAGTGCTTACCATGAAACATTACTATTCCGCGCTAAGCAGGGGACTTAATGTTGATGGTGGATTTTTGACAAAGGAGAAAATTGTAATATTGATTTTCGCCTAGCTGTAGAAGCATGAAATAAATATATATAAATTCCTGACCTTGCATCAGAATTGTGAATATATACTTTTATCTCATATTGTGCAATAAAATCGAGAAGGGATATTCAGCTTTTGGCTAAATAGCCATGTAGCTCCTTTGCATATATGTGCACTATAGAAATTTCAAAGCTATACTCAACTAAATCCTCGTTATTTCATGTGCACCCATGCAGACTATTTGTATAAATTAGAATGTACTGATTATACAAAATCGCGAACATTCAGAATAGAGGTTATGCCATATCTGAATGAAAATGTTAATTAGATGCATACCATCTAATTGCAGAGTCGCATCAAGCATTGTCTCAAGTTGCAAACTTCCACAGCTGAATATCTTGAAAATGTTTTGTATGCACTGCATAAAAGTTAAGCATAAATGCTAACAATCAAATCTCACAAGACTCAGAAACCCTAAATAGGCCATAGTTATGGTCACGGCATTAAAGAATGCCAAAGCTAGTGGCGCATAGGCAATAACCATGGTACTAGGAAGTGCCATCCTTAGCAAGTCTGAGCCGCATTCTCAACACAAATGAGTTGCATACACCTGTGCCAAAGGATAAAAAAAGCAAACAATTGCCAAAAAGTTAGCAAAGTCAACATACTCACGCGCCAAACAGGCCCAGAGGTGCTAGCGCTAGCACCAGCATCAAGCTTGGCACTGCTATCCCAACAACGGTTCTGGCCTAGTAGCGCTAGCCGCGCCAATGCTAGCGCCTCTAGCCACTGCGCTAGCGCTATCTTTCCCCTCTTCCTACTTTCGTACATTTTTACCTTTGCTTGTGCTAGCATCATCCTCACAAGCTCATTAATAGCACTATCTTAATTACATGCTTTGAGTCCATGACTCCACTAATTCCTACGAAAAATCATACATGTGGGTATTAAACATAGGGTTTTGTTCTGGTGGTTACAACAACATGGGCATGGAAATACCCCATGAAAAGGAAGTTACAAAGTAGTGGTGACGGTTGAAGCGGTTGAGGAGGTAATGGAATAATGGTTTTCCAGAAACTTCCAAAGACAATGGGTTGTTACACCATTACCCCCATAATCGCTGTTACTCCATCTCTCCATTACCTTCACTACTTTACAAGGAAACGTGTGTATTCCCAACTATTATAAATAGGCTACTTAGCCCGTTTCAGAAACAGAACAAGCTTATCATTCTCTCAAGCTCTGTTATTTTCTCAATAGTTCAACATCTCTATACACAATTCAACACACAAATTCCTTCAACTTTCTTTGCTTCCCTCCCCTAAGATCAACCAATTTTCTCTCCTTGTGACCGAAGCAGGGCGGGAACGACTACTATCGTGGTTTAGGCCTGCCTTATACGATTTTGATTTCTAAATCTAAAGAAAGTACTTCTACGGTACATTGTTTTGCCTAGAATCAAATTTTAGGTACTAACAACACTATGGTAAAATTGTAACTTGTTTGTAGACGGGGTATGAGACTCTGAGTTGGAAACTACATATCTATAAGGAAAGAAATCATCCAGCTTTCAACAACAAGTCATCATCAATTCCTCAACTCAAAGTTCACAATAGCTTTTTGGATGTACCAACATCCCCGATTCAGTGATATCACCCTGCAGCACTTCATGCTGAAATGGAAAGAAGTAGTGTTCGGATAACCATGAATCATTTCTCTATCCTTTTTTTAAGCTCCATTTAGTCAGCTTATTTTTGTAACTACTAAAAATTAATAGCACAACACAACGAATAAAAGATCAAAAATATCGATTATTGATAAAAATTAAGGTAAAATATAATCAAATTATAATTGAAATCTCTATATAAACATATTACCTTAGTGAATCAATCATAAGGAATAATAAGATAAATTGAAGAACAAAATGATTCACGTGGTTCAACAAGGCTTACTCCACGATGATATTGATATTTGATTTTATTATAAATTTGTAGAATTACAATGATTTATTCATAATTAAATTTGATATGATATGAAGAAATCCACAAAGATATAAACTAATTCTTACCTATAGCTTTTCACAATCTCTTTAGCTTTTGGTTTCTACTTATCCTCTCTCTTTAAATTTTCCAACCCCTTCCTTCTTGATATAAATTGGGTATTTATAGATTTTTTTGTGGTCCCATCAGTCCTTAGTTGTAATCCATTAAACCGCACCAGAATAAGTGTTTTCGCAGGGATTATTGCGGTTTTTCCATAAATATGATGTCATCTTATGTAATAGTCCTCAGACTTCTTGCGGTTCCACCTCTTTGATGGACCAATCGTGGTTCTCAGCGCAGACATCTCCGTTGGTATTTTGTGGGTAAAGAAAATCATATCCATTTGTCCTCGATTCCGCTTCTTGCATGCTTAACATCTATTTTACTTATAAATATATGATGATTATCTTTATGTCTCGTAAGTCATATGATCAACACATGTCCTTCATGTATTAATAGATGTTAGTCTTCAGTCAACAACTCTCAATCTTCAGTCACAGCTATCCCCCCTCTGGCTAATCAAATCAACCGCCATCAAGAATAAACTCATCCATTGATCTTTATCATGTCTTGAGATGATAAAAAAAGCTTTTTATAAGTCTTTTATCCTATACATCTCTAGTGAATCTCTTATGATACCCTTATTTTTGGATGCTACCACGTGTGTGGTTGAAATTACGTATTCACATTTTTGTTATAGTTTTAGGGTCTGGTATTGTGTTCTTTTTTTTTGTTCCAAAAGCATTTTGAAAACATATATATACAGTAACATGTTTTCATATTGGTATTTGATAAAAAGAATTATAAACTTCAATCAAAAGCATTTCCAAAACTTCTCAACTTTTAAAAGCTGGGGAGATAGAACTTTTAAAAGCTTCAACGACAATGTGTCCACAATGATTATTTATTCCATATGATATTCTTTCTTTTTCTCTACTCTATATTATAAATAATAAAAATTACCCTTAAATATTTTCACCATCAATTTTTAATTCTCTATATAGTTGTTTTTTTCAAACTATATTTTATATTCCATTTTAACGAAAAATTGTTTCTTATATTCATAAATTACTCGTATTTTCTTGATATCCATTCTACAATAATATTACTATTGGTAGATTTAATATTAAATATATGTATATATAATTAATTAATAACTAATATATATATGCTTCAAAAAAAACTATATATATATATATATATATATATATATATATATATATATATATAT
>JAJJMC010014301.1:8101263-8162522 GCA_023531435.1 Papaver californicum | reverse complement strand
TATATATATATATATATATATATATATATATATATATATATATATATGTGAATTAAAAACCAAATATATATTTAATAGTCAAAAATGTAATTATTCTTAAACCCAATAAATTAAAATAAAATATTATAAGAGATATATTTATTTTCGTAATTTTTTACAACAATAATTGTTGAACCTAATATTTACCAAACACCAATATAATCACTTTTTAATCAGTTTTATCTTTTATTATAGTTTACCAGACGTTCAACTATTTTTTTATACATAATCAATATAAAGCAGAAATGCGTATTTACAAATCTCACAGTAATAACAAACTATGTCTTAGTCTTATTTCATTGGCCTTTTGTTATATGGTTTTTGTGTTTTTATCTCGGTGTTCACTGTTCCCGAGCCTTCTTGTTTTTTTATAATACTTTAAGTTTATTGATCAAAAAAATATTTGTTTGGGACTCAGTCACACGGTTGACTAGTCTTGATTTCTTGACAGTTATAAAATTATAACTTATTTTATTAAATAAAGTGTTCAGACTTTGAAAAATGCCTTCATATTTTACGAGGGTTGCTGAATTTAGATTTATAAAAAATTCTAAAGATATTCAAATCTCTTGTTAGCCAATAGATAGTTTTTAAAAATCTTTACAGTCTATGTTAATTGATTGTAACTATTTAAAAGTCTTCAGATTTTCTGTTATTGAATTTTAAAATTTTAAATCAATGATTTATGATTTTTGGGGATTCTAGAGGTTTTTATATTAAAACATAGTATTATAAAAGGTATGGAAAAAAATCCTTTCAAAGCAGGTGATATTTTGAAAAACAAATTCTTTTTTCAGGAATAAATATAATAAATAATAATAATAGTTACAATTAAGCTCACACATACGCTTTAAAGAATAAAAAATTAAACCCCACCAATAAATATAAATAAATAAATATATTATGGTCCGAAAACTCATAAGATTACGAGATGTTCAAATCCCTTATGTTCGACTCAGTTTAGTGATATTGATTTTTTCATGGTATCAAAGTGAGAACAGTGACAACAAATGTAGAATAGTCGAAACGGAGTTCGAACAACAAGGATTGCAGGTGTTAATTAGAACTTTCCAAATCAATCAAAGATTTAATTGAGTTGTATTCGAAAAAAAAGCATGAAATAATTGTGAAAGAAAAAGAACAAGTGATGTAAGCTTACCTAGACCAAAGGTTTCACCTAATACATTCAGACTCTATGCATGACCATTCATATAACTCAAATAGTAATTTGTTTTACTTGGAAAATGCGGCATAAATAGTTTTAAGTACAACTAAAGACCATCATTTCATGTAGATTGATTATGTTTTAGTAAATTATTTGTATCGAAAATTACTTTAAGGTATAAAACATGATTAATTTGATGATGATGCTATGAAGTAAGGTAAGAATACAAATTAAAAATAAAAAAGAAGATATGAATTTAACATGGTTCGACGAGTTATGCCTACATCAATGGATAAATCTCCTTGGGAAGAGATGTTTACTGATATATCATTTACAATGGTATTTCTCCTATTTTGGAGAGATATACTGTTTATGATTTTCTTCCTCCCCATTAGGGTTTAGACTCATGTATTTATATAGACTATGTTAAACTCCAATTTTGAAATAAACTTTATGTATAAGTAACTTGGGAAAACATATGAAACCTTTTTTTGGACTAGACGGGCTTGACTAACGAGCTTTATAGCTGTTTTATAGAGGGTATAAATATTGTCCCCTCTTAAGCTCTAACTTGTTGTAGGGTTAAGAAATTAATACGAAAGCTATAGTCGCCCCCACTGGTTGTGCAAGTACGAATCCTGTCACCCACATTAGTAACAGCTACAGAAGGCCTGAAGACCATGTCATCCCGTTAACAACCATAGTTGGTTTGGGTTATGGGGTATTAGTCACTGAGTATGCGCATTATCCTAGATTTGGACTTTTGAAACTCGGAAGCTACGTATGGCTTCATGTGCTTGTTTACTAGACGAAGCTCCAATCTATGTTGTAAGAGGTGTGAGGCGAGGCATAGCCCTTCGCCTCGTGCCTAGGCATGCCTAAAACACCCTATGCGACCAGAAAAAAATTAAATGAAAAATAACAGCTTTCATCTTTTACGCCTTGTGCGTCTTACTGACGAGACAACAACTTCACGTTTTATGCGTCTAAGTGAGCGCCTCGGACGCCTTTAACAACATAGGCTCCAATTATACTTCTTAGCAAGTAAAAGTCCTGGGTGCTCGAACAAGGGATGATATTTTAGCTGTCTGCGAACTTGATTTGTGTTCAACTCTTCAACAGTTGCACCGATTATCATGATGCAAACTCTGGCAGCCAAGAGCTAATATATACATGTTTTTGTCAGCATATTGTTGACTTCGATCTTCGCTAGAAATTTGAGCTCGTAGGCACGTGCTTATAATATTTTTCTTCCGTCTTCAACAAAATGATTTGATGATGCGGGTGATTAGGGTATGTTTTGTACAATTTTATAAAACTGTTTTCCGTTTTATAAAACAAAAAAAGTCAAAAAACATAAGAAAACACGTTTGGTAGTTATGATTTCCGAAAACGTTTTTTATATGTTTTTTATTTTTAAAAATAAAAAAACGAAAACGACTATTTATTATTTATTTATTTTTCTTTCTTCTTCTTCTTCTTTATTTTTTTTTTGTTTTTAAAAACAGTATTACCAAACAGATTTTAAAATTTATTAAAAAATGAAAAACAAGAAAAAGAAGTATATTTTAAAAACGTTAGAAAATAATTTTTGAAAACAGTTTTACAAAATGATACCAAACACGCCCACTTTATAATCAGTTATCAAAATGAGGTGTGTGCTTTATTCATACACTTAAAATGGACCTGTTTTCCGTTGCGTGCGAATGTTTAGCCCAGCTCGAGCGAATGTTTTTGTTGGTTTTGGTTCTCGAACATGCGACTCTTCCGTTGCCGATCAAAACTAACGTGTACTCTTAGAATTCAAGTCATATCATTAACTATATGTATCTCCAGCCTCCGTTCATATCTTAGCGTCTTTGACATGGTGTATAATGTAATCTCTGATATGTGAGCACTAGCTTAATATTTGCCGCCCTCAGTAGTTATTGCTCGTGTGTAACGGAGAAACTTACTTTTTGTGTTAAGAACAAGTAGTTGATTTTTACTTTGAAATTTGCTCTTTCTTCTTTCGAACACGCGTTAGCGTAAAAACCATTTGTGACCGATCATGCATGTTAGAGCCTTGAAGTCGCTTGAGTCCTACTACCAGAACTCGTGTAGGAAGGTTAGGGTCGCTACTCCCCTTTTGTTATCATCACAATGAATCATAATTGTGTCCATCTTTTGTTATTCTCAGATTTTTTTTTTCTTTCTTTCAAACTGCTGGTACACTAATCAACGAACGCCCGTATACACGATCTTCGAATTTTTCTTTAAATTGTTTGCATACTCGACCTTGTTCCCATACACGATCTTCGAATTTTTCTTTAAATTGTTTGCATACTCGACCTTGTTCCCATAGTCAATTTTCGAGCTTTTCGCACAGTCGGTGCTGTTGGAGAAAATGATCTTATTTGTTTTATTTTTGGTCTTGGATTAATTGGAACATGGGACCAAGGGGTCACTAAGGAAACTAAATTAAATTTTTGGACAACCAAGACTTATCTTTTTGGACAAAATATTTTTGGATTATTTCTTTAAAGAATTTAAAATTAAATTAAATTTTGTCTTTAATATGGGGGGGCGCCTGACCCGGCGAGTATAAATTTCTTACCAATTTTTTTCTTTTACAACTTTATGTGTCATAATGTCGAGATAATTTTTGCCCGTTTTCTTACCAGTAATTAATCAATTTGCACATAAATTTTTGATTAATTAGAAAATTTATTTTTCTTAATTGCTACACTGATTTCACTCCCCATCTTTGCCTATAAATTGAAGTTAAATTCTCCTTTCCAAATCACACAAGAAGCAGCTACTATCTTGCCTTCTTTTCCCCTCTTCCTGCTTTGTTTTGCGCAATGCTTGTTTACTTCCCTTCTGTAATCTATCTTGTTGTTAAGTTCGTTTGAGTGGATGATTTGTATTGTGCTTATACAAATCACAACGGGCAGTTCTATCCTGGACACATCTCCGATGTGGGGGTATAGCATCTCTCATTCTTGAGGAGTACCCGTAGACTATTGTGTTAAGGACAATTTGCTGAGCAAATGGCTCTGTCCTTTGTGTGCAAATCAATTCAGAGATTTTATTAACGTTAACATCTTCTATTTTAGTATTTTTATTGTTGCAGATACAATAATCTTAACACAATATCACTTCTTCTGTAACAATGGGTAAAATTGATGTTGACAGACCAGGAAAATTCAGTGGGAAGGATTTCAAAAGATGGCAATCAAAGATGTTGTTTTTTCTGAGTTTTCATATGTTAGATGAACTTGTTCTGAAATCTTTTGATAAGGGTTTGAAAGATGCTGGAAATGAAAGGGATTTGGAAAGTTGGGTTAGGAAGAATTATATGGCTAAAAATCATATTCTAAATTGTTTAGAGGATGCATTGTATGACTTTTATAATGCAAAGTAGAACTTTTCTGCTTTTGATTTATGGGCTGCTTTATAGGCAAAATACCAAGCTGAAACTGCTGGAAGTAAGAAATTCTTGGTAGATAGGTTCTTGGAATATAAAATATCGAATGACAAATCTGTGGTTGATCGATTCCTTGAACTTCAACGTATTATCAATGAAATTCTTGCTGAAGGCATGGTGATAGATGAAACTTTTCAAGTGTCTGCTGTGATTGAGAAATTACCGTCTTCCTGTTCCGAATACAAATGTAGATTGAGACATGAAACGAGTGAAGTCAGTATGGTTGGTTTGGGTAAGAAGATTCAAGTGGAAGAGTTATTATGCTCCAAAGACAAGAACGTATCTTCTGCAAGGGACATGTCCAACAAGACTCATGTAATTGAACACAAGTCTTCCAATACCGAAAAGGGTGAGAGCAGCAAACGCAACCCTAATCCTAGTCATCACAAGAAAGGTATATTTCAGAAACCCAAATCTGGCATTGGTAAAATTAAAGGTGCTTGTTATGTTTGTAGAACTCCTGGCCATATGGCAATTCACTGTAGAAAACGTAAGGACTTTAATAATAAGAAAAACTAATTTGGTTGAAAACAACAAGAACGAGTTTTCTGGTACGGTGTCTGAAGTTAATTTGGAAACAAATGTGAGAGATTGGTGGGTAGACTCTGGTGCTACCAAGCATGTCTGTGGAAACAAAAATATGTTCACCTCCTATCACAAGGTAGGGTAAGGGAAGAAACTCTACATGGGTAACTCATCTGCAGCACATGTTGCAGGAAAAGGCAAAGTTGGGCTAAAGCTCACTTCTGGCAAGACTCTCACATTGAATAAAGTTCTTCATGTTCCGGACATCTGCAAAAATCTTGTTTCTTGTGGTGTTTTAGATGATATGGGTTTTAAACTTATTTTTGAATCTGGAAAAGTTGTTGTCACTAAGGATAAGGATTATGTAGGTAAGGGTTATAAGATTGAGGGTCTCTATAAACTTAATGTAACCTCTGATGAAAAGAATAAAATTGATTCTTATGCTTATGTTTGTGTGTCATTAAATGTTTGGCATGGTATACTTGGACATATAAATTATAAGTCAATGCATAAACTGGCTAGCATAGGCTGCATACCCAAATTTAGTTTGGATAATGAACATAAATGTGAAGTATGTGCAGAATCAAAATATGCCAAAAAAATCTTTTAGAAAAAATGTTCAAAAAAATTCTAAACCCTTAAAATTATTTCATTCAGACCTAGTTGACATGAAATCAGTTCAAACTAGAGGTGGTAAGAAATGGTTTGTCACTTTTATAGATGATTTTACGAGGTACTGTCACATATATTTGCTTAAAGGTAAGGATGATGCCTTAGAATCCTTTAAGATGTATAAACTAGAAGTTGAAAACCAAATGAGTGCTACCATTAAAATTGTTAGGTCTTACCGTGGTGGTGAGTATGTAATTCCTATAGAAGATTTTTTCATAGAACATGGTATTATACACGAAGTAACCCCTCCTTATTCACCACAATCTAATGGTGTGGCTGAACGGAAGAACCGAACCCTTAAGGAGATGATGAATGCCATGTTAATTAGTTCAGGATTACCTTCGAACTTGTGGGGGGGGAGGTCATCCTCTCAGCTTGCTATGTTTTTAAAAGAGTACCCTTTAAAGGATCAGACAAAACTCCATACGAGTTATGGAAAGGTAGACAACTTTCTTATGCATACTTTAAAGTGTGGGAGTGTTTGGCTAAGGTTTCCATTCCTCCCCCTAAGAGAACCAGATAGGACCCAAAATTGTTGATTGTGTCTTCATAGGGTATCCTGAGCATACTACTACATTTGGATTTATGGTTGTAAGTTCTGAAATTTTTGAAATTGGTGTGAATACTATTATGGAATCTAGGGATGTTGTGTTTCTTGAAAATATTTTTCCATTGAAATCTGATTCTCGCATGATATGTATTGATCCCCTAGATGTCCCTTCGACCAGTCAGACATTACCTTTAGAGGAAGATGAAGTTGAATTTGAGGCTAGAAGAGGTAAAAGACTTAGAACTGAAAAATCTTTTGGGCCAGACTTCATAACATGCTTAGCTGAGACTGATCCACAGACTTATATAGAAGCCATGACTTCTTCTGAAGCTCCATGGTGGAAATAATCTTCCATTAGTGAAATGGATTCCATTATACATAATGGTACATGGGAGATTGTAGATTTACCTCTTGGGTGTAAACCCATAGGTTCTAAATGGATCTTCAAAAGGAAACATAAGGTAGATGGAATTGTGGAAAAATACAAAGCTAGATTATTAGATAAAGGCTATAAACAGAAAGAAGGTGTAGATTTCTTTGATACTTATTCACTTTTTACGAGAATTACTTACATTAGGATGTTAATTGCTATTGCTGCCATTTATAACTTAGAGATACATCAAATGGATGTAAAGACAGCTTTTCCAAATGGTGAATTAGATAAAGAAATTTACATGGACCAACCTGAGGGATTTGTAGTGAAAGGTTGTGAAAACAAAGTTTGTAAACTGAAAAAATCTTGGTATGGTTTGAATCAAGCACCTAAACAGTGGCATGAAAAATATGATCATGTAATGAATTATAGTGGTTTTAAAATCAATGAATCTGACAAGTGTGTTTATACTAAACTTGTGAATGATACTTATATGATTGTATGCTTGTATGTTGATGATATGCTTATACTTGGTACAAACATGGATTAATTAATTCTACAAAGAACATGCTAAATGAGAACTTTGACATGAAAGACTTAGGCTCCACTGATGTGATCTTAGGGATAAAGATTAGAAGAAATTCTAATGGATATAGTCTTAGTCAATCTCATTATGTTGAATTTGTGCTTAAAACATAATCAGTTTTATTGTAAACCTGCTTGTACTCCGTATGATCCTTGTTGTAAACTCAAAAAGAATAAGGGTAATGGAGTTTCACAACTTGAATACTCACGTGTTATAGAAAGTCTGATGTATTTGATGAATTGTACGAGACCGCATATTGCTTATGATGTGAGTAGGTTGAGTAGATATACCTGTAATCTGGGGAAGGAGCATTGTGATGCACTTATTAGAGTGTTGAGGTACTTGAAGTACACTTTGAACTTTTGTTTAAATTATGAGAGATACCATGCAGTCCTTGAAGGATTTTGTGATGCAAATAGGATATCAGACTCAGGGGAGTTTAAGTCTACGAGTGGATATGTTTTCACTCTGGCGGGAGGGTCTGTATCTTGGAAGAGTTCCAAACAAACATGTATAGCTCGATCCACTATGAAATCAGATTTTATTACGTAGATAAAGCAGGAGAGGAAGCCGCTTGGCTATGATGCTTTTTAGAAGACATTCCTCTCTGGCATAGGCATGTGCCAGCTATATCTATACATTGTGATAGTCAAGATGCAATAACTAATGCTAAAAACAGTAACTATAATGGGAATTTATACACATTCGTAGAAGACATAATTCCCTGAAACAACTAATCTCAACTGGCGTTATATCTGTTGACTTTGTGAGGTCTAAGGAGAATATCGCAGACCCTTTGATCAAAGGTTTTTCCAAGGAGATAGTTAGTAATGCATCGAGGGGGATGGGGCTTAAGCTCATTAAATAAACTTGCCATGAAGGATACTCAACCTTGCTGACTGGAGATCCCAAGATCAAGGTTTTGAATAAGACAACTAATTTGTGGTGGGTTACATGAAACACTATCAGAGAATTTCATTCGTTGTCCCTTCCCTATGGTGTAGACGTGATAGGGTGACTACATGTGAAGGATGACTTTTTATTAAGTCTTAATGAGTTTTATAGTTTCAATTTAAGATTAAAGTGGGGTGTAGTAGTAAACACTTTTGATGGAACTCACTTATCTGAATGTGGAAGTGGGCCGTTTCCTATGAGAATTGAGCTGATTCTCTAGAGCATTCTGAGAAACGGGATACGCCATGGCCAAAATGGACACAACGGCACGAACTTTACAGCACCTAAGTGATATCACACGTGGAAGTTATTAATGAACTACACCAAACAATGGCAGTTCAAGACATCGCGTTCACTGTCCATCAAGTAGTTCCGGTAATTTCTCACTAAGCAAAGGTTTAAGACCTTATGGATACCTATTGCCTATAGTGGTATTTCTCGCTTTCTGATTTCTGGCTTTCATCGGGTTTTCATTCATCTGAGGGATTGTTGGAGAAAATGATCTTATTTGTTTTGTTTTTGGTATTGGATTAATTGGAACTTAGGACCAAGGGGTCACTAAGGAAACTAGCTCATTTTCACTATTTGTGAATGAAACCTTTAGTCCTACATAGGAGAAACTAAAGATGTTACCTCTCCATATTACTTAGAAATTTGCATCTAAGGGAGGCCCCTTAGGAGTTAAACACTTTTTTGTAAGGGAGAGGACTTAGGCTATGGGATAGTTGGTGCAACCACATATTTCACACACACGCGGTGCTTCGCACCGAAGCACGCATGCCGTCGTCGTCCGTCCAGTCGGGCGGGCGGGCGGTGCGGGCTTGGGTTCGGGTGCATGTGCGGGTGTGGGTCAACCAAGACTTATCTTTTTAGACAAAATATTTTTGAATTATTTCCTTAAAGAATTTAAAATTAAATTAAATTTTGTCTTTAATATGGGGGGCGCCTGAACCGGCGAGTATAAATTTCTTACCAAAATTTTTCTTTTACAACTTTATGTGTCATAATGTCGAGATAATTTTTGTCAGTTTTCTTACCAGTAATTAATCAATTCGCACATAAATTTTTGATTAATTAGAAAAAAAAAAAATTTAATTGCTGCACTGATTTCACTCCCCATCTTTGCCTATAAATTGAAGTTGAATTATCCTTTCCAAATCACACCAGAAGCAGCTACTATCCTGCCTTCTTTTCCCCTTTTCCTGCTTTTTTTGCGCAATGCTTGTTTACTTCCATTTTGTAATCTATCTTGATGTTAAGTTCGTTTGAGTGGGTGATTTGTATCTCTCATTCTTGAGGAGTACCCGCGGACTATTTTGTTAAGGACAATTTGCTGAGCAGGTGGCTCTGTCCTTTGTGTGCAAATCAATTCAGAGATTTTATTAACGTTAACATCTTCTGTTTTAGTATTTTTTTTATTGTTGCAGATACAACAGATCCTATGCTAACGGACTGTTTCTTTACACAATAGCGGCATGTTGTCTTATGTATTAGCAATTGAACTTAATAACTTGTTGAATCTTGTAATTATTGTTGAGTCGCAGAGCTCGGACTTGTTGATGTGATCACTCCCTTAGTAGATAGCCAATCTCGCCTCATCTCTTTGATTGGTTGAAGGAAATTTATATGATTCACAAAATCTGCATCAAATCATTTGCAATTCAGGTGCATAGTTCTGCACTTGTTTATGGACTATCTTCTCGGAGTGAACAAATTGGAGATACTGACTTCTCGAACATTATGTTTGGTAGTGACTTGCATTATAAATGATGAAGCCGGTATCATGTATTCTTCTTACGTCCTCCCTTTACAATATGGAATTCTCCCTGCCTACTCATTCGTAGCCCGCTACTTGGAATGGGATGGCATGTACTCGTACTTTCCGTTGTAAAGTCATCCATTAGTTTGAATTGAAAGATAACTATTTCACACCTCTTTCTAATCTATTGCTTCATATTTACTTAACAAGTGAGTATTAAAATGCTAATTTTTTTCCTTCAAGTTGGAACAATTGTTGATCTCACACCTGCAAAACAAAGATTAAACACAAAAAAAAACAAGATGACGGATGAGTCACGACCAGGTCGCTCTCTTTAAGACGTTTTGTGGCTCTGCCTTGAGTTTTGTGCAAGCAGTTATTTCTCCATCACAACGTCCCCAGGATAAAATAGCCGAGAAAACTCTCTATCAGTCTCTCATGCACACAATGGGAGATTGAATACTTTCACTCTTTCTAATCTTGCTCAGAACCCTAGTCTCTTGATTCACAGTTATACAAAAACAAAAACTTGTGTAGAATTTTTGTTTCTCAAAATCCGATTTTATTGCCCAAAAATTAAAATCGAATTAATGGAGAATTTATTGAATTAATTGCTACCATAAAATAGTCACTCAACAGTCAAAAAACGGACAAATAAATCATACCATAATTAGTACAATTAAAAATGTAATTAAGGGCAGTAAAATGTTTTTAAAAAATATTTTCAAAATGAGCAAAAAATAATTTTTAAATTCAAGAGACCTCCCAAGACCCCCAAGGTCCCGAGGCCCCACTCCTGGACTGATGTTATACATATACGGGTACGTTTACATATACACCCAATCAGTAGGGGAAGAGGTTTGAACTTGTGACCTACCTTATAAGGCCGAAAATCCTTTACCACTATACTAGAAGTTAAATGTTGATATAAATGTAAAAGAAAAAAAAACTTTTTAAAACATATATCCCAACAATCTCTCACTTATATTTTTAAAAACCATTGAGCAAGATTTGTATAGTTATGTGCATAAGTAAAGGTATCTTTCAATTTTGAACCTTTACAAAGTATTAAATTCTCTAAACTCTGACATAGAATGAACATATGTCTTTGAACTCTATGGAGAGAACAAATTACTTAAAACACACACACAACTATACTAAGAGTAACGTCCTAATGCCAGCACATTACGGCCTTGTGTTTATCCTAGTTTTAATGAATGATCTAGAGAACTTCCCATGTTCTCATAGAAAGCGGCCACACTTTCACATTCACATAGGTGAGTCTATCAAAGGTACTCATATAGCTTGGTACCCCACTCTAAATAGATCTATAGACATCATTAAGAATTAAAGAACTCAAGCTTAACGCGCTTCAGGATATCATGCCATGGGAAAGATTTATGATTCTATATCCATATCATTTGTGAATCGTTATTCCCTTTGAATATATTTCTAGGTGGGTATCCATCACAAAATGACTCCATTTCTAGTGGGCAAAAGTCTCATGCCTTTAAAGGTAGTTAATACCTTTTCTCTAGCAAATCCTTTCGTCAAAGGATCAGCTAAGTTATATTCAGTCCTAACATGATCCACACGTACAACACTAGTTGTGAGAACTTCTCTAAATGTGCTGCTCTTTCGATGCAATTGTCGATTCTTACCATTATAATAACAGTTTTGTACTTTTGCAATAGTCGCGGTACTATCGCAGTGGATCATGATAGATGGTATCGGTTTATCCCAAACATGAATGTCAGAAAGCAATTTTTTCAACCATCGTGCTTCTTTACTAGCTGCTGCTAGTGCTATCAATTTAAACTCTATTGTAGACTGAGCTAGAATTGTCTGTTTCTTTGACTTCCAAGAAACAGCGCCCTCCAGCAATATTAAACATATCCACTGGTGGTTTTGGAGTTATCTGAAAAGGCATTCCAAATAGCATCGTAATATCCTTCAAGGACTGTGGGAAACCTCTTATAGTGTAATCCTAGGTTAACGGTCTTTTTAAGATACCGCATAACCCAAGTAGGCAAAGATGGAGAAAAATATGACTGGGGCATTTTCGCAGCTGCCTCCCTCAAGGACACCGAATTTGGAAGAACCTTGATCGATGCAGGCACTACTATCAACATCATCCCCGTCAAGACGCTACAAGCAGTTGGAATCTCATGTAATGAAGATGTTCATGCACCAGTGGTAATCCGCGACCCCAAAAGAAAGTCCATGAATACTTATGGTTACATCACTCTTGAAGTACAGATAGGGTCTGCATATACTGCAACCAAATTTCACATAATCAAGGAAGATCTAGGTTATGACATGATCTTAAGACGACCATGGCTTCACAACAATAAGACTGCGGGCCTATCAGGTATCCTCGCTGGCGCACTCATTTCAAGAAGACGACCTTATCCTTCACATGGATGCTGCAACAAATAATTATCTTATGTACTTAGAAGAATTTCAAGACTTAATGGCAACAAAGCAGAAGCCTGGAGAGGACGTAACATCAAACGTCAAAAGATATCGTGCTCAAGTAAAACTCACATAATTTGTTTCCTTAACACTCAACATCCCTCACACCTCTCACCCTTGGGGACTTGAGTTTGGTGGAAAACTCGATTATACTCTCACTAAGCATTGTGAATGGATAGCTTCGCCTCTACAATGTTTTGCCAAGTGGATGAACAAAATTCCTCTTGAAGTCAAGCATCGTATTGACACGTTCTTCACTCAGATGGTGCCTAATTAGGGCAAAGATTATCACGGAATTTCCATGTGATATTACAGGAATGTCCACATGTGCCACAAAACCACTACCGAAAAATTCCAACATCCAAACAGGGGTGGAATGCTAATGCTAGCATAAATATATAGGAGAAACCATGTCAACGACACATATTCAGAGCCAGAACACTGAAACCTAATATCTTTCAAGTAGGCGACTTGGTTATGAAAGCAGCAAAGCGCAATCGCTACTCTGTGGCAAATTCTGACTGGGAAGGACCGTTCAAGATTAGCAATACTACTACTGGTGGATATTACAAATTTATTGCTTCAAACGGCAAGTTAGTGGAGGCGGAAATACATGAAAACTGGCTTAAAGCCTTTAACGCTCAAGGCATTTGAGTTTAAAGCATGTGAGCTTAAAACATTTGAGCTTAAGACGTTTAAGTTTAGGGCATTTGAGCATAAGGCGTTTAAGCTTAAAACATTCGAGCTAAAGGCATTAAAGTCATTTGATGTTTAAAGACAGGTTTTCTTAATTTATTTGTAATCTCAATTCCTCCAAAATGTATGCAATACATTTGCATTCAGTAATTAAATTCCCTTTTCAGTAATCGAATTCTCAAGTTTCGTTAATTCCAGAAATCCTTATTAATCCAAAAAGAAAATCCTTGTAATCGTACTTATCAAACGCCTGCTTGTTCAAATCCAGACAAAAGTAAAATCAAACAAAATAAAGCCTCCCATCTCTCAATAATAAAAAAAAAAAATGTCCCTCAAAGCATGTAAAGGTTCTGAAGAAGAAAAAAAATACCTAAGGAAAATTATCCAAGAATGACTTTTGTCCATCATTGAAGGCTTCTTCATGTCATCGAGAGCATTCTTTTCCCACTCCACCTCTTGGGATAATATTGTAACTTTCTCCTTTGCTTGCATAATAGAGTCACTAAAAGGAGTCGTTACTACAAAAGCTCGAGAATCTATTATAGCATCAATCTCTCGACGAATCCACTCAATATTGAAACTGTAACTCCCATAGGTCCCAAAATGAAGTTCCCAATCATCCAATATCCCATATGAAATGGTGGTCTTCATAATTAGGGTTTTATTATTTTACTTCAATTAGTTCTGCTACCAATAATTAAAATAACCGGATCACTCAAACGTAAATGGTCATACACTTAATGATCATTCAAATCAATCCTCATACACGAATAATATGACATATCAAACATTGTAAGCCACTGATCGATCTAACAATCTCATCAGACTTATGCTTATTAATCCAATAAGATCATCTGGATAGCATTTGATGTCTCAACTGATATGATGATATACCACACGATTACCAATATTAATATCAATCAGACTCATTGTGTCTATAATCTATTAAGCATCACTACTTATCTCCACATACACAATACACTTTGAGTTAATATTCTAGAACTTATCAATATGTTAAGACTAACAGTCTAGCTAGGTCAACAATTGACCAAATAATACATGTCTATAAAATATAATTAATCATGTTCAAGACGTCAATCATGTCACATGGGTGGTATCCACTAGGGTTTTGTTCTGGCGCCTACAGCACGTGCGGTGTAGCAATACACCCACAATGAGAAAGTAAATAAATCGTGTCGACAGTTGTTGATATGAGTTGAATAGTGGTTGTACAACCGTCAAGTCCCACTAGCATGACACAATCAGTTTTTACCACGATCGCCATGTCTCTACTCTTCCGCCTCTTTGCAACTATCACCAGTTACAAGATCAATGTGTTAACTTTAACTTCCATTGCTATAAATAGGTTTTTGGACCTATTGACAGGAGGACAGTCATCTAACAAGACAATCATCTTAGAAGAGAGCAAGGATATATATCATATAACATCCTCGGAAAACTCAGACTTTCTTATTTTCATCTTCAATCTCATTGATCTCAATACCTTTCTTTGCTTCCCTCCCGACAGATCAACCTTTCTCCTTCCATTGTGACTGAAATAAGATTGGAACGATCATTCCTTGATTTAGGCCAGTTTTGTACCGATTGATCTCTCGAATCTTAAAAGTACTTATATAGTACAAATATTTAGGGTTTAGACGAATTGCTCTGACTAGCATCTTCTCACTCCATCACTTTTCCCTTTTTACCCTTAACTCGTTTTTATCCACAAACAAGGGTATAAAACAAAAACAACGGGTTGCCTCCCATTAAACGCTTAGTTTAACTTCGTTATCCTGAATCTCTATACACCATATTCCTTAGACAATGTCAACACATTAGCATGGAAACTCGTAAGAACATCACTAGGTTAATGCATTTATTCAAATATACTGAAACTAGGTATCTCATGGTCAAACTCCAACGTGAGTGTTCCCTTGTCAACATCAATGATGGTTTTAGCAGTCTTCATGAAAGGTCATCCAAGTAGCAATGCTATCGATGCATCCGACCCACTATGCATCTTTAGAACACATAAATCAACTGGAAATACTAGTTGATTCATCTGCACAAGTGAATCCTCAATAATACCCTTAGGGTAAACATTAGTATGATAAACTAGTTCAATAAAAAAGCTAGTTTCTTTCAATGGAACAAAAATCAAACATTCATAAATAGATGCAGGCATAACATTAACCGATGCTCCTAAATCAAGCATAGGTTTTTCAAATCTTGTACTACCAATCATAACTGGTATACTGAAACTACCGGCATCTTTATATTTGGGTGGGCATTTGTTTTGCAAGACCGCCAAAGCGTTCTCCCCTACATGCATTACCTCATTACCAATTAATATTTTCTTCTTAGTACACAAGTCCTTCAAAAAATTTGCATATTTGTGAACTTGCCTAATTGTATCTATTAGTGGTATATTCACATGAACCTTTTTGAAAACTTCTAATATCTTCTTGTCTTGTTCCACCTTATTATTAGCATTAATGAACCTAGGAGGAAATGGTAGAGGAGGAACGTAAGTAGAAATAGGAGGTTTAAGGTTAGATGTAGGTACCTGTACAATTTGGGGAGAGTACAAAATATCTACCTCCAAAACCGTTTCTTTATTGCCTGTAGTAGTAAATTCTGGTTGCACAAGTTATGTACCACTTCTCAATGTAATTGCACTAGCATTCTCTCTTGGGTTTATAAGATCTTGAGAAGGGAGTTTCCCATTATTTTGTGCTTTCAATTGATTCAATTCACTAGTCGTTGCCTCAACTTGTGTTTGCAAGTCTTTTACTGCATTATCGGTTCTTTGCATGAAAGATTTCGTCAATTCTTCCTTATTTGAACCCTAATTTTGAGGTTGTTATTGTGGCTAAACTGTAGTTGGAAACCTCCTGGACGGTGAAAAATAAGTAGTTGAACCGCAGCTTGCTTGTTAGCATAACTAAATCTGGGGTGATCTCGGCCTTCCTGGGTTGTAAGTATTGAAGTACATATCATATTGTTGTCTCTGCTAATTTTGGAATATAACATTGACTTGTTCGTATCCCTCTTTATATATGCTGGAGAAGATGGTATCACCACGGATGAAGTTTGTTGTATCATAGATCCCATGTTATCTATTTTTTGACGGAGTTCAGTGACTTTGCTGACTTCATTAACTCTCCTGGAGAGTGGTTCTGACCCAAGACTTAGAAATTGTTGAGAATTTTCAATCATATTCTCAATTAACTCTCTATCATGTGTTACTGTCGTGTTCACTAATGCACCATCAAGGAGATTCATGTCATTCTATTGGAGATCTTTATAGAAATTATGGATTATGAATTAGTCATTAAGCTGATGATGCGAGAAGCTGGCCACCAATCTCTTATAATGTTCCGAGCATTCATACAATGGTTATCCTGCCATCTGTTTAATCTGATAAATCTTTTCGGATTTGGGTTGTATTTGATGCATGAAAGTAGCTCTCTAAGAAGAGTTTCTTCAAACCGTTCCATGTTGTAACACATCCATAAGGTAGATAGTATAAACATTCCTTGGAGGTGTTTACCAAGGAGAATGGAAAATCCCGTAACGTTACTCCATCTGCATCAGTCTCCTTTTGTAGCATGGCCATGACTATGTTATGAAAGTCTATTAGATGTTTATTTGGATCTTTATTAGCCATTCCATGAAACTTTGACATCTCTCGGATCAACCCTGGCTTGATTTCGAAGGTGGATGTTGTTTGATAACACCACTTATGTGTATCCAGTTTGTGTGAAGCTAAGTCCTTGAGTGTACGATCACCCATTACTTTTTTTTGTTTGTCTTCATGTTTATCTTGTAGTATATGGTTCTCTTGCGAGTCTCGAGTCCAATCCTTGAGTATACAATCACCCATCAATTCATATTTACTATACAATGGCTTCCTTGAACACACAGTGTTGGCGTTCCAGTAATTTACATTTGCAATGAAAAATACTCTCCAAACTTGCTAAGCTTTGAATCCATCGATACCCAAAGTTTCCGAGCGATACCATTGCCTTTATTTTTCTTCTTTTTTGTCATATGACTCCATAATACCTACAAACTCTAAAACACGCGTAATACACACAATTTACAAGAAAAATAGCTCAGAAAAGCATAGAAAATGGTACTTGGATTAGGTGTATTATGAACCTATCAAATGGATCCTTAGATTTTAGATGAGATACCTTTTCCTGCATAATTTTTTCAATCATATTACCTTCATGGATATCACCACTACCACTTGGATATATACATGCATTAAAAATGTTTAATTCAACAGTTATATTTCCAAAAAAAATATTCATGATTCCATTTCGACAATTAATCAAAGCATTCACAATTGTAAGAAAAAGATTATCTAAGTATTTCATTGCTAGCATTAACCATAGGATGAGTATCCAAAACAGTTAATTCTATCGGATAACATAAATTATCGGTTTGAACCAACACATCCTCAACTATCCCTCTCGGTACTTTAACCGATCTATCCGCAAGTTCTAGAGTGACCAATGTAGTCAATCTCGGATCTCGGTCTCGTCGCGGCCGGGACCTTGACACCTTGACAACGATATCTCGGGGAGATTATCGGCCAAATCTCGGACTAACTATTAAATCTTTTATCCAAATTTTATATACCTGTAAATATTAAAGCTACTGCAAACATAATACATAAACAGAAAATTTAAGAAAGAAAAATAGATAAAAACAACAACCATACTTTAAGTTCAAAGTTCAAAGTTCAAAGTTTAAAAACAAAAATAAACACCGCTTTCAAAGTTCTAAATATCCAGATTAAACAACAAACATATTACAACTCTAGTTCTATTCAGAATCAATATCAAGAGAATCATCATAGATGTTATCAACACCAAGTAGCCCTGCGTCAGTATCACACATCAACTGATCAGTATCATATCCATCATACTCGGAGTTTGTTGGGTATATTGACTTTCTTCGAGAATTGATTGCACTTCTCCTACAAATTGATCAACTTGCATCACCACCGGTGTCTGGAAACTCATCAAATGAGGTGAAATTATCACCTTCTGCAATCAAGTCATCTAGATTTTGTGCATCCAACCATTCATCACTTTCGTCATGCTCATCCAAGAAGATAGGATCATGAGATTTATCATCATCGTTATATTCTTGCTTTATAACGACGCTGCATTTTCTTGTTATATTGAATGAAAACACTATCATTCAATTTTTGTTGTAAACGATTTTTTTTTTTGAATGCAACTGCAATATGCAAGATAACTAGGTAAGTAAATCGGTCTAGTGGAATATTATAACCTATAATGTCTAGATGAAACAGTTAAGGACAGGCATACAGTGAAGTAGTAAACACTTATAATGTCTAAATGAGTAAACACTTACATGTTGGAATGTGCTCCAGTTTCGCTCACACGGAGAAGAACTACAAGTTAGACTCAAGACCCTGATTGCAAATTTCTGTAAGTGTGAGACATCGATTCCTCCATTGTGATCCACCAATCATCTATCATAAGTCAAAAAAAAAAGTTAGTCAATACAAATATTTCTCGTACTAATGTAATCGAACTTTAAACTTATAAAAGATGAAAAACTTACGGGGTTTTTCTTTATCTCTAGCTCTTATACAACTTGGACTTCCCAAAACCCCAGCTGCATCACTATAAAGTCTCAATTCAGTTCTAGCTTGATCAAGTTCCTCGTCATCATCAATAAGCTTCTCCATTGCATCATAAAGTCCCTTCTTGATTATCGCATACTTTCGGTCATTGTCCATCTCTTGGGGTGGGATCTTATAGAATATGGAAGGATTCAGATAATAAGTCGCGCAATGTAGAGGGTGATTGAATTTTTCCTTCCATCTTCTTTTAAAGACCGCCTTGATTATATCCCAAGTCTCTCTATCTTCACTGAAGGTGTTCTTGAGTTGATTCCTTGCTGTTCTCATTGCTTCAAAGAAACAAGGCATTGTCGGGTTCCTCTCTATATCGACCAACCTTACAACCTTAACCAAAGGACCAAGCACTTTTAAAGAGAATGTAATATCTTCCCAAAATGTATTATTGGTGACAATTTTCAGAACATTCATTCCCGTTTTTTCCTTTGAAAACCTAGATTTCACCCATGTATCATGCACAAACATCATTTGCAAAGGAGTTTTAGGTGTTTGGAGGCTTTTCAGTGTGTAATATTGAGTTACAAATCTGGTCTTTGTAGACCTATGCAACTCTCTTTGACGTGTCATCTCCCTCATCATGTTCAGAACTTGGAAATGAACATAAATGTATGTAACAAGTATCTTACCTAGAATGACAAAAGAAATTATCCGTGGAAGCTTGGCACCAAGATCTTCTAGCATCAACTGAACACAATGAGCGGCACAAGGTGTCCAATAAAGTTTCTTCTGTACTTTCATTAAATCAAGCCCTGCCTTTTTAAAGTTTGAACCATTATCAGTAACGAATTGAACAATGTTCTCTGCCCCAACATCTTCAATTACATCATTAACAAGTCCACGTATGAAGTCGGCATCATTAGTTCTGTCAGGCGCATCCACAGACTTCAAAAATACTACCTTTTGGACAATTCACCAAAAAGTTGATAAGATGAAGTTTTTTTCCATCTGTCCAACCATATGACATGATAGAACATCCAAATCTCTTCCAATGAACCTTAAATGTATCAACAAACTTCTTTATTTCTTCAAGTTGTTCTTTAAAAAGATTAGTACGAATCTGATGATAAGAGGGCGCAGGCATTGCTATCATGAAAGAGTAAAAATTATGGATTGTCAGGAACATTGTTAATGTGCTAATGTTTGTAAACTTGCATTAGTAATGGTAGACATACAGTGAAGTAGTAAACATACCTTTCCCATAGTCACCAATCGCAAAGATCATCTCTTTGAAACTTGGACAACGAATGGTATTAAAAGCTATAGAATTCTCGGTCATCCAAGCTGAAATTTTCTTCCATGCATTTATCTTCAACTTCTCTTTAACTGTACTGCCTCTTTCAATAGTGGTCTGTTGAGTTTTACTGTGATCTGTACTCATGTATACATCAACTGAACCTCTAGTATCACTTAGTCCTTTGAATTTTTTCTTCGAAGGAACTTGTTGACTGTCACTACACATATCAGGATCGTTTCCAACTTCATTTACTTTTAAATCAGTAACATCATCAGAGTTTTCATTTAAGTTAACACGCTCATACATCGAATCAACAATACCTCTATGAGCTCTCTTGGTGTTCTTTATGGAGTCTGCTTGTTTTATCTTATTTATAATTCCGATGGTTGCTTTTCCACATGATGTAACATTCCCTGTCCTTTGAGTGATATGCTCCTTAACTCTAGTGATTCCGCCAGTCATCACTTTGAGACATAACAAACAAGTTAGTTTGTTAAGATTTGTTAGATCTCTGCGTTTAGCCCATTCCCATGCAATGTATTTAGTTTGAGTTGAAGATGGAGGCGGCAATGAACCACATGTAGTGTTTGTTGTGTTCGCATTAGACGCACTAGAAGAAGTCATAATCACAATTCATAACCTGCACAGTTGAAGATAGATTAGTGATGGTAATAGAATTAGTTTAAACAAACAACAATTAACAGTAGATATAGATGGATACTACAAATTCTGTCTGGTGCCCCTAGACTCAAACAACAGTTAACAGTAGATAACAGTTAACAGTAAACAACAGTTGGGAAATGAATGCTGCCCCTAGTAATGGTAATACTCAACAGTAGATTAAAGGCTGTGCGAAATCTTTCATGCTGACTTTACAATGTACAGCAGTAACCAAATCTTTACAATGTACAGCAGTAACCAGTTCAAAACATTTGATGATTCATTAAAATTCCGTTTGACATAGGAGTTCAAAACACCACAGAACCTGAAGAGATACACTGTAAATAAACATTGTATCTTAAGGTACACTGTAAATAAACATTGAACACCACAGAACCTGAAGAGATACACTGTAAATAAACACCCAGTAACCAATTCAAAACATTTGATGATTCATTAACATTGTATCTTAATGTACATGAGGAAGTTTTGGAATCTTGGATGCTCACTAGCTGGACTCTCTTTCTATCTTAAGGTACACTGTAAATAAACATTTAGGGAATCTTTTTCTTTCCTACTAATTTGTTCTTGTGATATAACGGTAGTACGTAATTTGTGAAACAGACCCATCAGGTGCTGTTGGACTGGGTTCCTCTACTAGCTCTTGCTGGAGTATTGGTAAGACTAGACTATTAAATAACTCTGATTTGGAGTACACAAGTTAGTAGTAAATTATGGAGTCTCTACTGTACAAGAGTATTAAAGCTTTTCTAATTTATACCTACTCAATGGGAACAGATATACATAGCAGCCTTCTCAATTGGAACCGGACCAGTGCCTTGGGTTATAATGTCTGAGGTAACTTCAGTTTAGTTTAATAAAACTCGATAAGCATTGACATAAATATATATCCTTGTGTAATCATTGACAGCTTATATACATACAACAACTAAAGATATCAAATTTGAACGTCATTTTTCATTGCAGATTTTCCCAATAAATGTAAAGGGAATGGCAGGAAGCTTAGTAACTCTTGTGAACTGGTTTGGTGCTTGGGATGTTTCTTACACTTTCAATTTCCTAATTAGCTGGAGTGCCTCAGGTAAAATATAACCTCATAAATAATTCAAAATGCTCGTTCATTCTTGTTTACCAATAGAGTTTAATTTTTTTATGGTTTTTCAGGTACATTCTTCCTGTATTCTGGAGTATGTGCAATGACAGTTCTGTTCGTGGCTAAGATGGTACCAGAAACCAAAGGAAGAACCTTAGAAGAAATCCAAGTAAAAAGATCAACCCACTCATTCAAAATCATCTACATCGAACAACATATACATCAAGAAGAAGAAAAATTCATATCCATGGCACTGAGGAAGATTAAGTGATAGGGTTTTTACCTTGAAGAGAGAAGAATTCGGTTAGGAACTGAGGAAGAAGTGACGACGCCGCGCAAATTAGGTTTCTGTTCCCAAATTAGTCGGAGACTCGGAGGTTCTTCTAAGTTCAAATTAGGTTTATGTTCTTCAAATTAGGTTTTTGTTAGGAACTTACGACCGTTGGATCGTCTACAAAATTAGAGGCCGAGATATCGGAAATGCGGCCGTTATTCGCGTTCGAATCGCGGTGAACGATATCGCGGATATCGTCAAGGAATACGACCAATACCTTGAAAAACGCCGATATCTCGGCCGTAACGGCCGAGATTGACTACATTGAGAGTGACTGGGATGGGATTTAATTTACATAAGACCAACTGCTCATAAACCGATAAGGGTAGGATGTTTACACTAGCTCCTAAATCCAGAAAAGCTTGTCTGATCATGAAATCCCATATTATACGAGAAATAGTAGGGCATCCCGAATCTATATATTTGGAAGGAGTGTTGTTTTTTAATAATAACATTATGTTCCGTAAGAAATGTATTTTTTTGCATAGTGTGCTTAATTTCTTTTGATGGGATAAAGATCCTTCAAGAACTTGGCATAACATGGAATCTGTTTAATCGCACTTATGAGAGGAATGTTAATCTTCACCTGCTGAAAAACATCAAAAATTTCCATATTATCATCCAATGGTTTAGTTGACAAAAAAATATGAGGAAATGGAACATGCATTTTCTTATTGATATCACAATTTTCCTTTTGAATATCACTGTCACCGCTCTTAGGCTTCAAAGACTTCTCAGGTTCGTTGATCTTCATCGAAGTGTCTATCACCTTACCATTTCTAAGTGTTATGACAGCCTTAGTTTACTCAAAATTAACATTATTAGCTTCAAAATGGCCTTTGGGGTTAGGTTGAGTTTGGGTACGCAATGTCCCCTTATCCCTAACAATGAGGCGTGATTCAATTTGTCATATGCTAGTTTTCAGCTCATCTAAAGTCTGCATAGTATTCTGATTTATTTATGTAAATGTCCATATATAAAATTTTGTATCCTCAAGATTCTTCATTGAGGTGGCACATAATGGTTACTAGATAAACACCCTCGAAGAACATTAACTTCATTCATTGTAGGTCCATTCCTCCAACTAAAATTAGGATGGTTTCGCCAATTAGTATTGTACGTTTCTGAACAATGTGAGCTAAATATGGTATTTTGTACATATTCATAGTATTTGCTTCGTCATGTACCACTTCCTGAAACGCTAGAATTGTAGGACATTCCTTAGTGTAGTGTTCCAGACTTTCGTAAATACCACAAGCATGTTCTACCGGGTTAGCTACCTTGAATACATTTGGTTTCCGAATAACATCAACTTTCTTATACAAACTAGCAATTTTAGCATTCAGATCATCCTCTTCATTCAACACATACATTCCAGGACTAGAGTTTGCTAAGGACTTGGACTTATTTCTCTCCATTGTGCCTAAAATGTTCCAATTATGGGTATTTTCTGCTAATGGATCAAAATAAGTCCAACCATCAACATGTGACTTATTCAGAAATTCTTTGTTACACATCATTTCAACAAACTGACGCATACATGAATTCAACCCATCATAAAAGAAATTAATTACTCTCCATATTTCATATGTATATTGAGGGCAGCTAAAAAACAAGTCTATAAATATCTCCAAACACTAAAAAAAGACTCATGTTCCTTTTGAGAAAAGTTCATAATATTCTTTCAAATAGTGATTCTTTTTGTGAACCGGAAAAAACTTTTTTGAAAACTCTCTAGTCATTTCATTCCATGTAGTAATAGTATTTGGTCGCAAAGAATGCATCTAATTCTTGGCTTTCTCCTTTAAAGAATATGTTTTTAAGTTCAACTAATGAACACCATTTCATGTAGATTGATTATGATTAGTAAATAAAACCCAATTGAGAAATCTCACAAGGATTCCCAAACATTTAATGTATCTCAAAATCACACTGAACCTAAAGAGTTTGTCAACACCTTCAATACAAAATTGCAATCAAATGGAGAAAAGAATGGATTAAAGACATGAAATTATCATTTATGACCAATGCAAAAAACATTTGAACCAACTTAGCTTCCTCTCTTGTCTTGACAAGAGGGTTTAAGCTTCTCATAAATATATTGAAATCCATCAAAAGTTTAGCTAAAATTCCGTAGGCAAATGGAAGACTATGAAACGAAAAAGACTCAGTAGAAACGAAAACAAAAAGAATTCAATACTCTATTTAGTTGTGTGTTCTTTTGATATATCCTTATCTTCTTGTACTTGTAGGATATCCCAAAATACACTCAAGTATTTAGCTCACGAAAACTCTCTTAAGTCTAGGTTAAAATCAACGACCTGAATTCACACAATTGCTAGCAAGGTAAAGAACACAAGAGACTTTTTACGTGGTTCGGTGTTAAAACCTACATCCACGGTGGTATAATTATTATGATTATGATGTTGATTACAAGTTCTCAGCTCTATCTTAACTCTCACAAAAATTCTCTCCTATTATGACTTAAACCAAAACCTCTTTCTCTCATTACATGGTTTTCGCTCATATTTATAGACAGAATTTGAGAATGGATGTAAGCTCCCTTTACTTCGCATGTCACCTTGCAGGAAATACCTACGCTTAGAGTTTTTTTGGAGAAGAATTCATCTTCGTAGATTTTGTCTTCGCAGGCAGCTTCTTCGCTAACGGTTTCTTGGGGAAGAATCCAATTTCGTTGATCTTATCTCACTTATATACTCACCAAATGATCTTCGCCGTAAATTTCGTTGTAGCTCTGTTCCTTGTTAAACCATATCGCGCCATCTGTCCTGACAGATAACAGACTGTTGATATGACCACTCTGATCGTGTATTTAATGCTCAACTATCTAATTCAAATTTGGTTGTTTATCTATAGTTAGTTCTTTATACGTGCCTACCCACAGAGAGGAGACGGAGATCCCCATGATGGCTGAGAATGTCTTCAGTGTTTTTTTTTGTGTTCTTCTCACTCGTATTCATGCTTCAAGATTCAGTCACGTGGCGAAGTGGTTTTCTGTCCCCACATTTTGCCTCTTCGCTTTCCATTCGATCCATGGTAGGATGGGAAGGAAATTTTAAGGGATTGCAACCGTCGCCACGTTTCTAGTTTTTCCGCAAAACCGTTTCCACGACTTTAATTCTACCCTTTATGACTGACACGTCCCTTTGATTCCTGCATCTTCACCTTTTTATCTGGTAACCTAGGATTTAAGTGGCTTCTCTTGGAATCTTCTTCATAACTCCTACATTCTCTGACTTACCTTCTTCTTCTTTAACTCCTTCTGCAACTCAATCCATGCTGTATTTTCTTCATTAACTTCCCTCTTTCCGATATTCTCTGTGCAAATTCTTCCTTTTAAACACTGTGTCTCCAAAAAGAAACGTTTCTCCCGCTCAAACTCAAGAGTAAATTTTCAATTGTTGATTATTTGGATCATCATGATGTGATTAAAATTTTCTTTTCTGATTATCTTTTCTTTACTCTTAATTTTGATTACATCTCTATATTTTTATTTTGCAGGCTTTCCCCTCTTAGAAGGACATTGCCAACCTCAATCAAGTGGGAGTTAAACTCACTATTCCACCAGGTTCTCAGAGAAATACATGTCTTGATTTGGGATAGATTGAGAAAGATGGTCTACCTATTCCTCTGTATAATCCAAGGTTCCCTATATTCTGCAAAGTACTATCTCGTCTAGAGAAGTCGCATGGTATTTTCCATCTCAATGGGAATGCCATTCGTCTGCTTAATGAATTCGTGTATCGCGCACAGAACAAATCCACTCTTCCTGATAAATCTGCTCCTTTTAACGCTGCCGATTACACCTCTACCTCTTTCTTATCAAACTATGTTCCTCGTCTTCTAGAGCACAAGGAGAGCTAAGGCATTCGTTTTAATTACGTTGTTGGTTTATCCGCAGACCAAAGGCTCCTTTATCGGGATCTTGATAAAAAGGGGTACAAAGGTAACCTCTACCTTCGATTTTCTAATGGCAAAAATTGGATGAAGAATCGCTTGATCCTGGAGGGTCCCTAGCTTTGGTGATGGAATGAGGATCTTACTCATCGCCAAGGTCTTATCACCGATCTTGGAAATATCGCAGTGTTTGAACCATGGGTCTTTGGTTGGCCTGAAAGAACTCCCGGGGTAGATTTTTCTCCCTTTTTTTTCCGTCCATCTTTGTTTCACGGATATTAATAATAATTTTTATTTTTCACAGCTCGAACTCGCTTGTTCTGAGGATGGACCTCGTCCTCGTAAGCGTACTCCTTCGGAGACATAGAAGGTACAGAACATTTTATCATTTGTTATAATTTCCCCATGTTGCCTCTTTTTTTGTATCGGACATTGGCGAATCTTTGATGCAAAGGAGGCCGCGAGTGAGGCTCCCGAGTCTCACCTAAAGAAGAAGCGAAGAATAAACAGGCCCACCCCTTCTCTTAAGGTTCCAGCTGTTTTTAAACCACAACCAATTCTAACTCTTTTACAGCAAACAGAAACTACTGCTAAAGAGAATGCCTCTTCTTCCAAAGAGGCTGAGAAGCCAGACGAGGTGTTTGAGACACAATTTGATGCTGGTGAGACATCTCCTCATGAACCAACCACAACTTTGAAGCCAACTGTCGAAGTTACTGAGGAGTCGAGGGTTTCTGAAGTTCTTAATGATGAAATTGGCGAAAAGGATCTTATGAGGAATAAAGAGCTGGAGGTCTTTGAACATCCGTCTTTTGGCGATAGTCGTGCACGTCATATGAATTCCTGGTCTCTCATGTTCCAAGCTGTTTCCGAGGGAAAGAAGGTTGAAATTCCAATTCGATCTGTCAAGCCATGATTCGCATGTGTTCAGATGCTTTATCCTCTTTTGACGCAACTCAAAATTTGAAAACTCTTCTGCCCTATCGGATGCTCAACATGCTGCGCTGATGATACTGGTAAGTTCGGTTGTTTCCCCTTTTATGAAAATTTCTCGCTAACTTGACTAAAAATGAGTTTTCTCTTTATTAGGAATTCAATCGCCAAATGGCTCATCTCGCTGAACACCGACGAATCGAAAAAAATTGACAGGTGCTAATAAGTGAGAATTCTCAACCAAAGCAAGACAAATCTTCGTTGGGAATGGAGTTGCAGAAAGAGAAAGACGTTTCGGCTTCGCTGAATCGTCAGATTGAGCACTTGGAAGGTAAGTTTCGATGTGTTTTTTTTTCTACTATATTGCCTCTATTGTCGTCGCTAGTTAATACTTAAGTTTGTCCCTTAAAGATCATTGTCGAAGACGAGACAATACTTCTTATCATTATCAACTGAAGTGCAAGTCTTATGTCATGAGTGAAAAGGAATACGATCTGCATATATTATTTAACTCGGGAAATAAGTGACCTATCTCACGATCTTTATGATTCTGACCAATTAAAATTTACACTGGATGCGCAAAAGACGAATCTCTTTAACCAACAATTTGAGCTTCAGAGAGAATTGTCCTTTTATAAGGACGAGATCCATCATTGCCAAGACACAATTAATAGTTTGGAGAAAGAGATAAGTTGTTTGTGAAATGAGAAAAAGGATCCTTCAGTGACTGATGACTTGGTACTTATGAAACTGCAAATTTCAGAAACTAAACTTCATGGATCCGAACTTGCGCTTTGCACTTTACGAGATGACCTTGGGTCCACTAACGTCGACTTTCGTGCAGTACGAGTGGAAACCACTGAAGTTATCAAGTCTAACCAGTTAATTTTATGGGATAACAACAATTTGTTGAGTGAACTGAGAAGAAGAAAAAATAAATCAGCAGCTAAAAGACCATAAATCTTTCACTCACGGAGACATGAAAACCTGTCACTATTTCGTCCTGAAGACTGATGCGACGGGAAGAAATGGCATTGAGAAGCGTTGCTGACTTAACAGTTAGGTTTCGGCATAACAAGGCTTGGACTGTCTCTTCACACTGAGGCATTCGGTTAGCTTGTGGTAATGATTCCACTACGGTGCCTTCAAAACCTCGGGTCCTACTCCTGCAACATATCCCAATTTTTTTTACTATTTTATTTGTTTCCACGGTTCTCTTATCTTATTGTGTCTTTATTTTCCTTCGCAGTGTCAATGAAAAAGGCTGAAGATGAACTAAAGCTGGAAATGACTCTAAGTCTCTTGAGCTATAGGATCTCAACGAGAAATTCAGCTTATTCAAGGCGAAAACCAAAACTGCCAAGAAACAGCTGAAGAAGCACTATCAATTGTTAGTGAATTCTGCCTGTTAGGAAGTTGCAATCAAATTTCTGACATTTATAAAGTTAAAAGGACAGTCTTGTAATTTCCTGAAGTGAATTATGGCGATGAGGAGGAAAATGAAGATAAAGAAGAAGAAAGTGAGGAAGAAGATTAAGAAAAAGATGAAGATGAAGAGAATGATGACGAGGAGAAAGAAGAAGATAACCCTGCTTCCGAGGGTAATATTGGAGAGCATCGGATGCAAGAGGGACCCGCAGAAGTAGACAAGACTTTGGTTTCCTATGAAAATGACAAAGTTTGAACTTACTTCGTGAAGATATATATGCTTTTGTCTGCATCCTTCCTTGTACTTTGATGTGAATGATTATGCTCATTTGTCAATGATTGTATTTTTCGCTTTTCCTGTTTAAATGACAAATGTCTGTTAGCCAAAATATTTTGCGGCTGTTTCTTTTTGTTATCTCTATCTTTTTAACGCCTTTGTGAGGTCTTATACTTCTTTATTGTACGTTCGTGAGGTTTTACATTTTTGTCTTTATGCGAAGCAGTGCATTCTTGATTTCCATATACTTCGTCGACAAAGTAAGCGAGCCTAAATACTCCCCCGAGTAATAGTCTCTGAAACCTCGACATATCAGGCTACTTCAGCTCCCTAGAAGAGGGTGCCATCCCTTTATATTCCCCCTGGTTTACCTTTCAAAAAAGTAAAAATCTGGGGGTTATCCCTAGCACCTCCCATCCGGATTTTCCAACAACCAGTTTGATTTCGTGACCTCCTATTTCTTGCATATTTTTCCTTGGGTACGAGGCCACAGCCTAGGTGGGGTGTTTTGGGGACCAGGCATAAACTACCAAAGACTTGGCCTTTATGGAAATAGTCGGTCACGCTTCAAATGTGTCGAGTACCCATGCCTCAACCGGTTAACCGCGGCGCCTCTTGCGTAGTTTATACCTCATGCTGGATTTCTTTCGCCAGATTATGATTTCGGTGATAAGAAGCGAACCACAATTCAATGATATCCAGCGAATATGTAGGTATTAATTTCCTCTTGTATTTTTGTGTATTGGGTCTTATTCGGCCTCCTAATGAGGTCTTACTTTCCCAGCTGTAGGTTTTTGCTTATTACCTTTTTAGGAGAAATTTTCTAGGACTCTCATGCAATGTGTCGTAGGTCCTCTTCCTTTTTTGGCAAATCGTATGTCTTGGGTTTTGTTTTTACTTCCCTAACCTCATAGGCGGCTTGTTTGATCACATTACATGAGGTTCGAGCATGTAGGTCAGGACTTTGAATTTAGTGATTATACCCTCCCCGAGAGCCTTCGCGTGCCTCTATAGCTTTATTGATGATACTTTTTGATGTACTTAGGATTACAGGGATGATCCACTTTCACCCCTTCGTGATTTATCAACTCGTATGCTCCATCTTCGTTAATTCTTGAAATGATAAAAGGTCATTCCCATGCTTGTATTGATCTCATTCCATTTCCCTTTTGATAAGGTGGTATTTTTCATAAGACCATTTCTCCAAGCTCATGACCTCGCGCATTTGCCATCTTGTGATCTATCTTCAAATCTTCAACTCTTGATAACAAGTGATCCATAATTTGGCTCTTAACTTCTACTTCCCTTTCTTTGTATTCCTATGACGGTCGTTTCAGTCTTCCCATTCTTGCTCACTTATCTCCATATCATTCTTCATCCTCGTTATATTTTTCCAATTCCCTCTTCAATTGCAAATCTTATCATATGTTTTCTAAGGGAAACTGGGTGTTGTAACTAATATTCTTCCGAAGTCCCCGTGTTTGAGACTTCGCAGAGTCGACCTTTTTCCATCGATGCACTTTCTTCGTGTTATGCATCTCCCTCATTGATTGGTGCCTCTCGCTCTTTTAAGCATTCCTTAGCTTGCTTTTTATTCTATTGCATCTTGCTTGTACGGCTTCGTATTGACGAACATCCACCTCATTACAGAATTTTTCTTCCGCTAGATCCCCTCTAACTTCATCTATCCCATCTGGTGTTGGGAAACGTATGCATTGATGAAAGGTTGATGCTATTACCCTGATCCCATGAACCCAAGGTCGTCCAATGATAGCGCTATAAGGTGATTCCACATCCATTACACAAAATATGGAAATTGTCTCCATCTTTCAGAGATGAATGATCATGGTAAATTCTCCCTTTGGTTTTGAGGGAGCACCGTTGAACCCATAGATGTTATAAGTTGATGGGATAAGTACCAAATCTGGAAAGTCCATACATTTGAACGTACTGTAGAATAGGATATACACTGAGCTTCATGTATCTACCAAGATCTTGTCTACTGCCCACTTGTTTACTTTCAAGGTAACCACTAGAGGATCCGTATGTGATTTTCCATTTTCTTGTGCTTCGGATGTGGTGAATAGAACTGGTTGCATCATCCATTTTTATAAGGGTGGTGCCTTTTCAACAATGAAGAATTCTTTTCCCTTGCTTTCTTGCTTGTGCACTCTACTCATGATGTTGCTATGAAAATTTGCCATTGTCTTCGTTGAGTGGATGATCGAATTACATCGCAGGTAATTGGTTCCTTGCTTTATTTCAATTATGTGCACTCGTGGCGCTTCTTGCTCCAATTTTGAAGGTTGTTGTGGTTGCACTTGTAGATCACTCAAGAACTCTCGAAGCCTTCCTCATTCTATCAGTCGCAGCACTATTTTTTTGCACATTTCTGCAATTTTCAGTTGCATGTCCATGAAATTGATGGTATTCTCAAAATAGCTTATATTCCTTGATGGTGGTGGTTCCACCCCCTTGTTAGGTGGATGCGGAAGGCTTTCAGGTTCATTTTTCTTAATGTATCACAGGATGACTGACAATGGAGCATTCAACTTGGGTAGCTTTATGTCCTCAAATATCGGAGCATTGGGTCTTTGCTCGCCGAATCTCTGATCATTGGATCTATTTTTTTGCGAAGGATGTTCCGATTATCGTCGGAATCCTCCGGTATCATTGTTCGCCCAATTCCTTTTTGGTTGCATGTCTTGATAAGGTTGTTGTTGCTGTTCTCCTTAATAGATGTCTCTGTAAACTACTCTCGGTACTTCGCCAACTGTATTTGCTCACCAGGTATTCGCTGGGTTTTGGAAGATGACCTCCTTCGCTGCTTTTGGTTGCGAAGCTGTTTCTTTTTGTATTTTATCCAAAGCAATATACTCTACCTGGTATTCTCGGAGCTCTTGCATCGTCATCGTTTTTTATATTTGAAAATGGCTACATAAAGCAAATATGTTAGAAATAATGCATTGATGAAGCTTCGCACTAAATTCATGTTTGTCTCATGCCCCATGATTTCGCTACATAGAGCTCTCCATCGATTCACCAGGCTTCACAAGCTTTCACCAATTCTCCTCTTTGGACTGAATAGCTTTTCTACTCCAGGTTTTAACAAGTAGTTATGCATGTAGGCCTCGAGGAACACTTTTCTTCGGGCTTGCTGGAAAGTATTTGTACATAACTTCTTCGAGGCTTTCCCATTGCAACAATGATCGTTTGTAATCTTTGATGTGTTGTATTGTATTCCCTGTACTATCGAAGGTACTCCCAAAGGTCGGCATCCTGCACTTCGGAGGTAGTGCCTGGTATAGGATCTCTATGCTAAAGGGTGACCACTTCGCTTCTGCCATTGTATTTGTCAATTTTTGTCCCTTTCCATTGTTTTGGTAGCTGCAAATCATGTGTCGCATGCTATTTAACTCATTTGAGACTTCTGGGTTCGCCTCTCCTTCTTTGGCTCATTTATCTCTCGATCTTTTTCCTTTTGACGTTTTCTTGCTTCGTGCTCTGCTGGACTTTATCCATGGTCCTCTCTTCGCTTCTTTGGTGATTGTACCTTTTGTCTGCTTGTTTTTGACATTGATGAACTTGATTTTTCTGGTGCTTTCTTCTGTAACTTTGGATTCTCCACCTCGAGCTCCATCTTTTTTTTCTTTAGTAGCTCTCGCTCCTGGGACAATTTCTTATTTTCCTCTCTTAGATTGGAGAGTTTTGCCTTTAGTTCCTTAGCTGTCATATTTTCTTCGTTATTAGTCTTTTCACTCTCGCTGGATCCGTGCTCCTTTGATATTTTATCTTCCACATTACGCATGCTTCGGGTTGGACTCCTCCCACCTTCAGTGTTAAGATAATTTTTTCCAACTGGTTCATCGATTAGTGGCCTCCTTCCCTCTTCTTCGTTGCGATTCACTCCCCCGTCCACCGTTTCTTCAACGGAACTTGTTGTCCGACTGCCTCTGATCTTGTTGCTTTTCCTCGGTGTTACTGACTTTGATGCCATGTTTTCCCTTCGGATCTCTTCATAATAAAAAAAGTGATTTCGATGTATTCTTCGACGAGTTACTCAAAGGTGGACCTTACAACTCAGGATGTTGAACATAGACCTTACGATTAAAATAAAATGAATTTTCTAAACCCTAGATTTGACAACTTCTCCTAAAATACTGAATATTCTACCTTACCCAATGATTATTTTACCAGATCCAAGAAAGAAAGAAGCGAAAAAACTCATTCAACCGTATAATGTACTATTCATATGAAAACAAAAGAATTTTGATGCAGACTTGTCATTCCCTGAAAATTTTGATGCAAAAGATCTTCCCATTTTTGAAAACTTTCAGCTCTAAACACGATTTCAAAGATTCACCACTTTTACCTTTATATTTTGAAAATTCCTACTCTTAAACAAACATCATTATGAAATTTACCCTAAATTTTCTTAGGAACTCAGAATCTAACTCTCTTAAATACAAAGAACAATAGAAAACAATCTTCAAAGTTCCTAGATCTAAAATTCTTTTCTTAAGAACAAAAGATGAAAATAAACTTTTTAAGGCACTGCGCTCCCTGTTTCTAGCGCCAAAATGTAGTTGCAAGAAATCTCAAAATACAATCAAGTATTTATCTCACGAAAACTCTCTAAGTCTAGGTTAAAATCAACGACCTTAATTCACACAATTGCTAGAAAGGTAAAGAACACAAGAGACTTTTTACGTGGTACGGTGTTAAAATCTACATCCACGATGGTATTATTATTATGATTATGATGTTGATTACAAGTTCTCAGCTCTAGCTTAACTCTCACAAAAACTCCCTCCTATTATGCCTTACACCAAAATCTTTCTCTCTCTTTACATGGTATTCGCTCATATTTATAGACAAAATTTGAGAATGGATGTCAGCTTACTTTACTTCGCATGTCACCTCGCAGGAACTACCTTCGCTTAAAGTTTTCTTGGGGAATAATTTATATTCGTAGATTTTATCTTCGCTAACGCTTTCTTGGGGAAGAATTCAATTTCGTTGATCTTATTGTAGATGGTGGAGTTTTTAACAAAGGATAAAATAGTAAAATCATCTCTACTCAGCAGTAGAATCAAAGAAATAATAAAACTTTTTATATGTTATTGACTCGGCATCAAAAGTATAAAAATTCATATTTTATATTCCACAAGAGAATTGAAATATCGAACACTCAGTACAGGCATCTCATACTGATCATGTGCTCTCTCTAAAAATATACATATGATATTATGGCCTCACCCGGCTGAGCTATCAATATTCCACATACAATATTAGTACTGTGTAACTCAATGTTTACTCTTCTACAATGATAAGGAAGCTCCTAGATTAATTAATCACTAGTATAGAGCATTATTGTTCTCAAAGTATTACAGGTGCTGATTACAATTATTTCTCATATGATCTCTCACTATACAAAATAAGCATCCAGAACATCTCTTTGTTCCTGAGTGGATGCTAATGCTCCTAGATAGACTGCCTACTAGTACATAGCAACTTAATTTATCTTTATATTACCTAGTTGAATATTTAGAGTGGCTTTACATCAATATTCAAACTCTAATTGAATAACATTTATTGATCATAACGCATAACAAGCTGCACATAGATGCACTAAGACGAAACACTACGTGTTCGTAAGTCGCTGTTATGCCAAATGTAAAACCCAAAGCTCTGATAATGATTAGGCTAGCTTAAATAACATATTCCCAATGTTGGTTGCACCATAAATCCCAATATTGGTCGAAATACGACGAAACCCTAATTTTGATTAATACCCAATTTCTGACATATCGTCATATCACCTTGCAAAAACATGACAATGGGTGTGGAATGGGACAAAATGTTCTAAACAATATATATTCTCCTATTTGTCTACTACAACATACTAAAAGGCATCCTATTCCGAATAACGGTCTAAGAGATATGATTCAAACCCTAGATGAAATATAATCTGAAAACTGTCATAATTTCATCTGAAGAGTTATTGTTTGCCCCGTTTGATGACCGAACCGAGCTCAAAACCTAAATCCTTCCATGCTAGGATGTAGCCACCAATCTCAGGATTCCGAATTGGGGTTGATCATCAAAAAACGAACATCGTATGAAGAACCTACAGCGTTTTTACTGAAGTATGTCATGTCTGAAATTTTAACCTACGAGTTTAAATTACAATAATGTTCTTCCAAGTTTCGGTCGAAGAGCTTCAGTCGAAGAGCTTCATTCGGAGAGCTTCGGTCGAAGAAGCACAGAATGGAAAGAATAAAATAGGGATGTGCGGGACCGGTGCAAACCGGCCAGTCCTTTTGGCCGGTCAAACTCCCTATATTCCTTTTCTCCGAGCTTCTCTAGCTAGTCTCTTTTTTCCTCTCATCTGGCACCGCTCATCCACCACCGCTCATCACCATCGCTCATCTACCATCGCTCTGTTCATTTACCATTGACGGATTGCCATATTAAGGTTTAATTTAATTTGTTCCGCTACCAATATTTAAAATAATCTCAGTTTTGTCCTACTTTGACGAAACTAAATATTTTACAATTTGCTAACACTTACTCGACTTAGTGCTTGCACGACCAAGCGTTCACGACTTAGTGCTCACATGACCAAGCACTCACGACTTAGTGCTCGCACGACCAAGCGCTCACGCGAGTTGAGGCTCGAACGATAAGCATCATTCAAGTATTGTTGCTCTTCAGCTGACAAGATTATACAACGCAACTACCACTGTCAACATTAATCAGACTCTCTACGTCCACAATCAATTAAGCGTCACTGCTTGTCTCAACATGCAACTAGTGATTTGTCCATCAGGGAGTCAACATACAAGACTCATAAACATGTTAAATACTGACAGTCTAACTCGGTCAACGACTGACCAATCGTCTACGAAGTAGACTCAACCATGCTCGAGACATCAATTATGTCACAGTGAGGATATTCACTAGGATTTTAGTATGGCGGCCTATAACATGTGTGGTGTAACAATACACCCACGACGAGAAAGTATGAAGTCGCGTTGCAGTTGAAGGAATGAAGGAAAAGTGGTCGCACAACTATCATGTCCCACTAACACGATGGAGTTGTGATAGGATTTTAGAATACCCTATATATGATAACCGCAATTGCACGGTGTCTACAATGTAGACAACGGCAAGTATGGGTCGAACCCACAGGAAGCGGGGACAATACTGCAATCAATATCTCTAATCAACTAATTAAGAATAATATTTTTGGAATTTTAGATTTATAAATAAAATAATAAAACAAACTAAACTAATAAAATAAATCAAATGGGAGAAACAGTAACAAGGATTTTCAGTATCCACCATTATTTATATTTAATTACTAAAGTGAAACATAACTCCTGAATATTCATCTATTGTTCGTTCTATTGACATCACCTACTATATGTATTAGAGTCGTAAATATCACTGGGACACCCTAAGCATGGCGCATCAAAAGCTCTAAGTCTCATGCATACACCATCTAATTGCGTTAGCGAGAAAATAATACGAAAATAATTATAGGTTTACAAATAATATCTGGCTCTTCTAAGCATACCCCATTTAAGGATTTAACCCAAGCATGAAATATCAAATAAGTAGACAAACATATTTACTATCCTAGTAATTCTGCGTATAGGTTACTGTATTGTACAGAACCGGTGAAGCAACAACTAATTTTTCATTAAATCAATAAATCAAAATCATGGAATTAATCTATTCAAATCATAATAGTCTGTATCAAATACTTCATTTAATTAATCTAAAACTGTAAGTGGTTTCAACATTAAACCCTAGCTACAAATTTAGCGAGACATGCAGATGGATTTCTTAAAATCCATAAAAATAATTAACAAGGAATAGAGAGAAATAATTAAACCCAAAAGCATGTGTTGTCCTTTCTTCTCCTGTACACTTCCAACCCAGAAGAACAGAACCAAAAGAAATCCGCCTAGCTTCTCTCTACTGACGCACCTCTTTTTTTTTCTTTCTCTCCTGCCAAAAAAACGTACCGCTTCTTCAATCACCTTCCAATCTCTCCCTAGTATACTTCTCTTTTCTCCCCCTAGGCTTCTATTCTCTTTCTAACTATTTTTTCCCCTATTTCCTTTCTCCTTCACGTCAGACTCCAACACGTCACAATCCATCCACAAAAACTAAAAGAGAACCCAAAAGAAAAAGTTAAAAGAAAAGTACACCTTCTCTCTCTAGCCTCTTCTTTCTCCTAGCCTTCTCTCCCTATCCTCTCTTTCCACTTCCCAAAAACCCTCATTTTCTTTCCACTCTTCCTCTCACCTCCGTCAATTCCCAAAATAAAACCTAAAAAGAATAGTTAAAAGAAAAGTACCATTTTCTCTCCGTCACTTTCTGTTTTATATTTTCTTTCTCTCATCAAAACCTAAAAAGAGAAGTCTAACCGTACTCCAAACAAAACCGAACCCAAAAGAAAGTTTAGACCCTTCTTGTTTTATCTGACGCCTATTAAGAAGTACCACCTGTTTTTCTCACGTGTTCACTTTGTCTACAGACCTTCTTTTGCTGTCCCACTTCAACCTCACCTACTAAACTCACAAAATCAGTCTGACGCTCACACCTACCAAGCCAGCAATGCCACCTAGCCAACTCCAAATTAACAGCCAACACCCACTTCAATTGTTTTATGCCGTGTCCAGAATTCAACTCCAAGAACAAGTACGCCTCTTTCTTTCTTTTTTTATTCACCAGCCCCACACCAATTCAGGTGCCACGTCCCTTCAGCTGTCCCAATTTCGGGTGCTTGTGTTATTTGTAATTTGGTCTAATTAATCATGTTTCATTGAAACTTCGGGTTTTATGCATTCCACCTAATAAAATAATAAAAATATATTATTATTACAAATTCAAGTACTATCAAATATAAATTAAGTGATGAATATGTATATATTATGCCCATATCAAGTTGGTTATCAATACACGATCTCCACTTCTCCACTTTTCCACTTTTATGCAACTGCCACCATTTACGAAATCAACGTGTTAACTTCCAATGCTATAAATAGATTCTTCAACCTATCGACAAAAGGAAAAGAGTTTCATCTCACAAGCACTTGAATGATCACGGAACTATCATTTTGTCTTTACAGCAGTTCAAACACATACAACCATCGACACTCAACCTCCATTGATCTCAATACTCTCTTTGCTTCCCTCCCTACATGTCAAGCCTTCTCCTTCCCTTGTGACTGAAGCGAAATCGGAACGGTCATTTCTTGATTTAGACCAATTTCGTACATATTGATCTCTCTCAGTTGCGAAGTCAATTTTTCAATCTTTCCAATTTTCTCAATTTCAAAATGGTTGGCCTCGGACTGGATCTTACAATCGCTAGTCCCAATCCCGACTTCGCTGATATTAATGGCAACTCTTCTGATGCTACTCCTTTAACAATCAATGGTATCACCAATGGCCTTCGCTCTATGAAATCCAACACAGCTTGTCAAGGCTGAACTCGAGCAAAGACAAGCAATCATGTCAAGAACTCTGGAAAGGCTATAGCACTTGCAAATCTTTATCCTCGACTTTCTCCACCAGATGAAGGAAGAATTAAGGCGTAACGCTATTTTTCAGAGAATACTTAGAATCTCTGGGATTGGGGACTTCTTCTGTAACGACCACGCCCTCCTCTCATCATATTGGGAGTTTCACTACTTGCGGGAAGCGAGTAGTCCAAGAAGATACTTTCCTTATTAGGGGCTTATGTGAGCTTCTGCACTTCTCCAAAGAACAGCGAGTAGACACATTCCCTACTCTTAATCGTATTGCTTTCGATGCACATCTGACACCATCGTCTCCAGATTTTTCAAAAATATTTATTGTATCTGATCCTCTTATAAACAACATCACCTTCACTGAAGAAGACATGATGGATGAAGAGGTTTATAATCGAGCCTTATACGTGACTGCACATATCAAGGATTTTGAATTCAACATGGCTCTCATCGACATGGCGCAGTCGCTAACATCATTCCTATCAATACTCTTAGAACAACCAGAGTTCAGCAGAGCAAGATCGTACATCACCCTATTGTGATGAAGGATTTTGAAGGAAATCAGACTAACATATATGGATATGTTTATTTGGATATGAAGGTAGGACCAATCCAATCGAAAGCGAAATTATGTAATTGAGAATGAGCCTGAATATCACATGGTACTAGGACGACAATGGATTCATGACAACAAAGTTATCCCTTCGACTTACCACCAGTGCATGAAGATTATACTTAACCAGAAGATCGTTCGAGTAGCAGCATTGGCATCTCCTTATGCTCTAGTCTACGACGCCGAATTCTTTGAACCAAGGGATGTTGAACGTGACCCTCCAAACAAGATCTATAGTACGCCACTGCCTTCTTGGACGTTAATTGAAAAAGCTAACAGGTTGTCATCTCCAACACCCAATGAAGAGGTGAAACTCTAAAAGAAGCTTCTCTCAACAGGCTTTACAAAGGAATATCCTGCAATTGCTAGAATTCCAACTCACTCTCACACCAAGAGAGGGCACAACTTTGTCACAAGTTACGATACTAAAGGAAGAGTAATCTATCTTTGTCGACGTAGTTAGCAATTAGCAGGGAAGGATGCTGATGAGCCTTCCCTCCCAGAGGAATGCAATAATAATGAACCAATGCAAGACGAAGAAGTGCAAGATGTGCCACGGCAGTTGCAGGACGGCACGGATTCAACAACAGATGATCTAGAGACAGTTGACATAGGTACGGAATAAATGCCAGAACCATCTCCATTAGTTTGACTCTTTCACCAGACGAACGGACGGGACTTATAAATCTCCTTAAGGAGTACCGAGATACATTTGCTTGGACTTACGAAGAGATGTCTGGTCTAGATGATAAGCTGGTTACTCATCATCTACATATCATCCCTGGATCCAAACCTGTCAAGCAACCACAAAGACAGTTCAGGCACAAAGTGGAAAAGCAAATCAAATTTGAAGTACAGAAGCAACTCATTGCTGGATTTATCAATCCTATTCAATATCCCACTTGGCTAGCTAATGTTGTTCATGTTTAAAAGAAGAATGGTCAAAATAGATATTGTATAGACTTTAGGAATTTGAATAAGTGTTGCCCCAAAGACGTTTTCCCACTTCCTAACATTGACATGTTATTCGATCTACCAGTGGCTATGGCATGTTCTCTTTCATGGATGGCTATAGCGGTTACAACCAAATAAAGATGTATGAACATTATGCTAATAGAACTGCCTTCCGAACTCCATTCGGATATTTCTATTATACTGTGATGCCTTTCGGTCTAAAGAATGCAAGTGCTACTTACCAACGTGCCATGACTGCAATCTTCCATGACATGATGCATAAGAAAGTAGATTATTATATCGACGACGTGGTTATCAAATCTAAAACTCAAGCGGATCACCTACAAGTATTACAGCAAGTGTTTGAAAGATGTTGTGAATATAAGTTAAAGATAAACCCCTTAAAATATGCCTTTGGTGTTTCATCTGGCAAGTTCCTAGGATTTCAAGTAACGACAGAAGGAATCAAGGTAGATCCATTCAACACCCAAACAATCACCACCATGCATCCACCATGAAATGTGAGAGAGCTTAAAATTTTTATGGGAAAAGTATCATACGTTATGCATTTTATTCCAGGTTTAACTCAATTTATAGCCTCGTTCAATCCATTACTGAAGAAAGGAGCGAAATATATTTGGTTTTCCAATCAACATGAAGCATTCTGCAAGATTCAACAATTATTGTTGTCACCAGCTATCATGAAATCTCCTACAGTGGGACGGCCTCTACTTCTATACACATCCTCTAGTGATGTCGCGACAGGAGCCTTTCTTGCTCAGGAGGATAAAATGGGAATTGAGTACCCAATCTATTACATCATCCGCTCACTGGAAGACGCCGATCTCAGATATCCCAAAGCAGAAAAAGCATGTTTATCATTAGTTCATGTCGTACAAAAACTCACACATTATTTATTATCTAACAAGGTAGTATTGGTCGCTAAAGCTGATCATATTAGATTTTTACTATCAAGACCATCCATGATGGGAAGGTCAGCAAAGTGGCTGCTTCAAATGTCAGAATTTAGTATTTTATGTGTCTCTCCAAAGGTAGTCAAAGGAAAAGTAGTGGTAGATTTATTAGTAATCTTCCCATATAAAGACACTACCTTGTTGTATGAGGACGTACCGGGAGAATTTCCGAAAATCTCTCTCGTCAAAGAAGAAACGTGGTTGTTATACTTTGATGGCTCCACCACTCCTAGAAATAATATAGGGGGAGATGGTGTGGTTCTAGTGTCTCCAGGCGGTGAAGTTTTCTCCCACTCATTCAAGTTAGATTTCGAATGCACTAATAACTCAGCAGAGTATGAAGCCTTTTTAATAGGAATGTCCCTAGCCAAGCAAGTAGGAGCATGACACCTGGAGATAAAAGGCGATTCGAAGTTGTTGGTCAACCAGATGAATGGAGTATATTCTCTCAAAGAAGTGACACTAGTTCCTTACAGGACCGAGGATCAGAAGCTATTAACCCACTTTGCCGAAGCGACGATAGTCCATATTGGGCGAGCCAAGAACAGGCATGTCGATTTCTTAGCTACTTTAGCTTCCAAGTTACAATTCGAATGGATGGAAAAAACACTAACAGTGGAAAGGCGTACTATGTCGTCGACATGGCTGGCTCATTTTTAAGATGTCCAAGCATAAGACTAGAGGATACCAATCATCAACGAACTCAGTAGCTCGCTTTCTTAAGGAAAGATCAAACTCAAAAAACCTTAAAAAAAATTCTTACTTCATGGAGTAGTATATTTCAGAAATCCAGATGGATCACTGTCAAGATATTTTGAAGATGAAAAAGCACAACAGCAACTCATCCATGTGTATGATGAAGTGTGCGGACAAACCTTAGTGGTAACACTTTACTGACGCTTTCAACGTCTTGGGTATTACTGTCTAAACATGGAAGCTCAGTCTCGAGCACTACAAGGAGCTTGTGCCAACTTCCAGGCATCACCGCATCAGTTAGAAGTGTTAACTATCCATCATGCTGGGGACTGGCGAGATCCTTACATCAAGTATATTCGAGATAACGTCCTTCCCCCAGAAAACGAGAAGCAGCCAGGATAAGGCATAAAGCAAAAAGGTTTATCTTCCATGAAGGAATTCTGTATCAAAAACGTTTTGGAGGAAACTTATTATGATATTTAGCCAACGTTGAAACCACTATGATGTTGAAAAAAGCAGATGAAGGCGAACATCAAGGGAAAAGAAAATTATTTCTTCAAATTCACGAAAGACATTATTGGCCCACTGTGGAAGATGATGCAGACGCATTTGTTCAAAGATGCCACAAATGCCAGATTCTTGGAAATCTCATTCACACGCCGTGTATACCTCTTCATTCAATCAGCATCTCTTGGACCTTCTATAGATGGGGACTAGACATTATTGGAAAGATCAATCCGTCATCATCTAAACAACATGAACAGATCATCAGTGCCACATAGTATTTTACCAAGTGGGTCGAAGGCATTCCACTTAACACCACAACTGGGGAGATGATTGCAGCATTTATCAAAGAATACATCATTTGTATATTTAGGGTTCCGAAAACGGCTCGCCCTTTGATAATGAGCAAGTCAGGAACATGATGGGATTTTAGATTACCCTATATAAATAAACCGCAATCGCACAGCGCCTAACTAGTAGACAACGGCAAGTACGGGTTGAACCCACAGGGAGCGGGGACAATCCTGTAATTAATATCTCAATTAACTAATCAGAAATAAAATTTTGAGATTTTTAGATTAATGAATAAAATAATAAAAATAAACTAAACTAATAAAATAAATCAAATGGAAGAGTCATTCAGTATCCACCACTATTTCTATTTAGTTACTGAAGTGAAACATAACTCCGGAATATTCATCTATTGTTCGTTTTATCGATATCACCTATTATATGTATTAGAGTCGCAAATGTCACTGGGACGCCCTAAGCATGGCTCATCAAAAGCCCTAAGTCTCATGCATACACCATCTAATTGCGTTAGCGAGAAAATAATACGAAACTAATTATAGTTTCACAAATAATATCTGGCTCTTCTAAGCATATCACATCTAAGGATTTAACCCAAGCATGAAATATCAAATAAGTAAACAAACATATTTGTTATCCTATTGATTCTGCGCATAGGTTACTGTATTGTACAGAACCGGTGAAGCAACAACTAAAATTTTTCATTAAATCAATAAATCAAAATCATAGAATTAATTTATTCAAATCAACATAGTCTGTATCAAATAAATCGATTCAATTGATCTAAAACTGTAAGTAGTTTCAACATTAAAACCTAATTACAAAGTTATTAGAATATGACTATGGGTTTCTCAAAACCCATTAAAAATAAATAATCAAAAGTAAAGAAGAAGATTAAACCAATGATGATAGATAAATAGGCTTCTTCCCCTCTCTCTATCTTCAAATCCACCAATTTCTTCCTCCGCAAAAGCGAAACCTAGCAGAGGCTAAAAATCAGAACTTCTCTCCCCGAGAAAAGAAAAGCTACCGACACTGACCTATTTTTTCTTTTTTTATACTCCATCATATGGACCCAACATCACATGGGCTCTACACTCTTCTTTTTCTCGTTTTAACCGACACCCAAATTCTTTTCTTCACGTCCCTCTCATAACAAGAAAAACTCAAGCACAAAGTACGCTGTCCTTCTTTTCTTCTCACTTTTTTTCACGTGCTAACTCCATTCTTCTCTCTCATACGGCTGTCCCACTTTCTCAATAGTCAAGTCAATATTAGACCAAGCCTCTTTTTCTTCCCTATCAATCAACATCACCTACTCTTCAAATGTGCACAGCCTTCACCTTCACCTGACTTCCTTTCTTTATCTCACAATCCCCAAAAGAACTCCACCTCACGTCACTTTCCATAAAAGATACTGACGCACCTACTGCCTCTCTTGGTACGCCACACCCTCACGTGTGTCCTTTCTTCAGCCTAGCGTACCTAGCCTTTCTTTTCACTTTTAATATCAAGAAAAACTCATCCAAAGTCTCCAGCCGCTCCCCTCTTGTCACATGGGCTTGTCCTATTTTTGTCTCCATGTCTGCCTAAAACAACACCTGACACACTACATATCTAGCCAAAAGTCCACCTAGTTCCACCTCACTGTACTCTTCTTTCTTTCAATCAAAATCACACCACTCTAGCCTATACCGTAGCACTCCTAGGCTACATCCCTAGCTTCTAGGACTTCCTCCCATCTTTTAAAGCCGCCAGCACCTTCTATTGCCTCCCATCACTTCTGTCTTCACTTCTTTAAATCAAAAGAAAGTTTAGCCAACTCCTGGCTCATCAAACCTCCCCAACAAGAGCCTGATAATCCCTTACTTCTTGCACCGACGCCTGATTCAACTGTTGACTCTATTACCTATCAGTTCCGTACAGCCTGACCCCCTTGTCTCTTGGCGCAGCCCTCTCACGTCTCCATCGTTCTTTTTTTAACTATCTCCACCTGACGTGCTCCATCTATACAGTTCCAAAAGATAGCTAACAGTTCCAAACAAAATCGGTATCCCAATTAGTGAATTCCATAACAATTTAGTCTGTTTAGTCAGATTTATTTGTAACTTCGGGTTTGATGTGATCAACTTATTAACACATAACAATATATTATTAGAATAAAAATATACAATAATAAATATAGATTAAGCAGTATAAATATATGAATTAAGTGCTTATCAGAACATTCTTCAAAGATAAGGTGTCAGACATGTGTTCTCTACTCCTTACTATCCCCAAGGGAATGGACAAGCTGAGAGTACTAACAAGACTCAGATCCGGATTCTTAATCGAACAGTACATGATAACCCTAGCGTTGCCGATGGCGTTGTGGGCATATCGGATTTCACCTAGGAGCTCTATTGGGACTTCATCATATTCACTCGTCTACGGCACTGATGTCATTCTTCCATCCGAAATCAAGATCTCGTCAACTAGGATCGCTATGTAAAGTGGAGTACAATGGAATGAAGCTGAAGTATCTAATTCCAGGATAGCTGAACTAGACATTATCGAATATAGACGAACTAAAATAGAAAAAACATGCAGAAGCCTATCGTCAGAGAATAACTAAGGCATACAACAAGGCGGTAAAGCTCGGGACATTTCAAGTAGGAGATCCGGTACTCAAGATAGCCAAACATATTCAACAAGATATGTTTGCACCAAAATTTTCCCCTAAATGGGAAGGTCTTTATGTAGTTACTAAAGCTGTGGCTAGTGGATCTACCACATAATTGCTGTCAATGGAGGCGTGCGAGGGATTATAACCAACGGAAAATGGCTCAAAGCATATTATGCTTGAACTAGGATTAAATTTTCTTTTTCTTAATATTACTATGTAATTTCTTTATTCAGCAATTTTGTGCAAAACATGTCATTGTTTACTCAAAATTCAAATATGACTTAATTTATCTAGAAGAAGATTCATTTACATAAGGCTAAAATCATCCAATACGATTACTTATACGCTCAAAACAAATGAGAAAACACATAAAAGATAATCCCAAACCCTTACTCTAAAACAAACAATGTAACATCAAGTAGTTCCTCTTGTATTCTATCTCGATTTGCTTATGGAATTCTTCAGTCCGCGCTTTTAATTCCTGGATCGGTCCTTCAACTTTCACAAACTCTGCAGCCAATGTCTTTCTTCCACAATTGCGTTTGCAGAAGAAATCATATTTGTGGCAATAGTTTCTCTATCAACCTTTACGATTTCTAGACGACGACGGAGCCAACCTATGTTGAATTTGAGATTCTGACAGTTAGATATCATATCCTCCCATTTGCTCAATTTTCTATTAGTAATATCACGCAAATTCCTCTTTTCCCTCTCTTCGATCATGGGAAATAGTCCAGCGACAGTAGTCACAAGAGTAGGAGAGAAACTCTTCCATACCTCTGTGGTGGCGATGTGACCGTACTTCCTCCATATTTTGGTATAGGAAGCAACATAGCGTTTGGGCATAATATATCCACCGACATGTTGACTTTCACGGGATAAGTTATTCATATGTCCATTGAAAGAGAGTCCAGCAGTAGGATATTCTAGCGCATCAATGCCAAGATCAGTGTCTGTGATATCCATTGAAGAAACAACTGGAGGAGCATCACCATCATTATCATCCACCATGGTCTCCATAGCCCGCCCTTCACTACCAGAAGCATCCACATGGACGTAAATCTGTCATACCATCAAGATATTGACGTTAACTGAATATAAAATTCAGAAAGAAACCTAAATTCTTAAAAGGTGGACTTACTGTTGTTTCAGCTGCAACTGCCTAGACAGAATCAACAGAAGAGTGACGAACACCAAACTTAATGATCCGTTTGGGTCTTAAGTTCTACGTAGATGAGGAAGGCTGATCAACTTGATCCATCTACAACAAATCTTTTGATCAAATTATCAGTCGTAAAAAAAAATTATTTCTTACCAAGCTTGATGGCCCAACTCTGTGCCTGGAAAGAGATCCATCAGATGATGCGCTATTGTCATACATAGGTACTATGATGACCAAGACGGGTGAACGAGGAAGTTTGAAGACAAAAGAGATAAAGATGATATATTCCTTTATATGAAGGCAAAACCCTCGATCCTGGAGATTGACACGCATAAGAAGATAAACATTTATCTTATACTACTAGTCAAATCAGTTCCGATTATTACTGAAACCCTAGATACTTTCAACAATATTGGAACAACACAGGGGACTGGTAGTCCACCGATTAATGTTAACAGAAGAAAGGAAAAATCTTAGTCTTTATTCACAGATGCATAGACCTCAATCTTTCAACTCATAATCATCTCATCATCCTTCTAAATCCGTGTCAATGCATCACCAAAACCAACATTACATATTAAAAAGATAAGGATTCTTTTACCCCTTTTATAGCAATCAACTTCCAAATCTTGGTCCAACAAGGATTTTCTCTTTTGAATAATGCGCATGTGCTACACACGGTTCAATTTTGGTCTCTCTCTATCATGCCAAACCAGCCATGCTTCACCATTCCATGCTCTCTAGACGATACTCTATCATCCCACGAGCGCCACTACACCAACTATTGCTCCTTCAACGATTGATTCGATATCATGGCAATGTCACCAAATCAGAATCTCCGGTAATCTTTAACGACTAAGCTCATTTATTTAATTATTTTGCTTGTGCTAGTAAAAATAACCATTCAATGCTTACTGTGGAACATTATTGTACCTCACTAAGCAGGGGACTTAATGTAGATGGTGGATTTTCAACAAAGGATAAAATAGTAAAATCGTCTATACTCAGCAGTAGAATCGAAGAAATAATAAAACTTTGTATATGCTACTGACCCGGCATCAAAAGCATAAAAAAAATCATATTTTATATTCTACGAGAGAATTGAAATATCAAACACTCACTACATGCATCTCATACTGATCATATGCTCTCTCTAAAAATATACATATGATATTATGGCCTCACCCGGTTGAGCTCTCAATATTCCACATACAACATCAGTACTGTGTAACTTAGTGTTTACTCTTCTACAATGATAAGGTAACTCCTATATTAATTAATCACTAGTATAGAGCATCATTGTTCTCAAAGTACCACAGGTGTTGATTACAATTATTTCCCATATGATCTCTTACTATACAGAATAAGCATCCAGAACATCTCTTTGTTCCTGAGTGGATGTTAATGCTCCTAGATAGATTGCCTATTAATACAAAGCAACTTAATTTATCTTTATATTACCTAGTTGAATATTTAGAGTGGTTTTACATCAATATTCAAACTCTAATTGAATAACATTGATTGATCATAACGCATAACAAGCTGCACACATATGCACTAAGACGAACCACTGCGTGTTCGTAAGTCACTGTTATGTCAAATGCAAAACCCAAAGCTCTGATAATGATTAGTATAGCTTAAATAACATATTCCCAATGTTGGTTGCATCATAAATCCCAATATTTGTCGAAATACGACGAAACCCTAATTTTGATTAATACCCAATTTCTGACACATCGTCATATCACCTTGCAAAAACATGATAATGGGTGTGGAATGGGGCAAAATATTCTAAACAATAGTAACGTCTTTTGAAACGGGCGTACGCCTATGAATACGTTTCGGTGGGGCGGACATTTGGTGAACGCTAGATGGGAGGCGTAACCCAAAAGAACTCCTGATGATAGACGCACCCTTAGATGCACGCCCCAGAGACAGGCGCTCTCTTAGACGAACGCCTGATGGGGCGGAATCATAGCCAAACGCCCGTAATTTTTCTAACACGTATAGCTGGTACGTGGGAATGTTGAGACGGGCGCACACTTAGCCATCCGCCTGGTTTATCAGGCGCTTTCCTATCCGAACGCGCGTCTCACCAGGCGGACGACTGGGTGAGCGCCTAATGGGTGAGCATTCTCTTGGTTACCCGCACAGCTCTCTTCTCCCACTCCACACTTTCGTTTTCTCCTGAAGCCTCACAAAAAGAAACATAGACGCACTCCAAACCAGCCGCCTACCACTCAACCCACTTCTCCCTCCAAATCAAGCTCAACCTCTTTTCAAATTAGCAAAAGCTTGGCAGATTTGATACAAGTGATCTAAAAGTTAGGATTATTTCAAAGCAAACAAGGTAATAAATTTAAACTTTGATATAAATTATAATTGATTTCATAGGTTTAGATTATGATTTAGGTTAATGTTTTGTTAATTAAATTTGTATATACATATGTTTAAAGATTAAACATATGATTATGAAATATACATATTTAGGTTTTAGAAATTGTAATTTTGGAAATGGGTATATTTCTAGGGTTTATGGAAGTTGTAAATTAGGTATAAAAATTTGATGAGAATTTGTTGAAATGAAGTTAGAATTAATTAAGTTTTTGGTTAATTTGAATTGGGTTGTGGTCAATTTTATGATTAATTGACTTGATTGTCTTTCAAATTTGGGAATTATGAATGTTTATGTTTTATAATGAATGTTTATGGAATTATAGAATTGGGGAATTATGATGATTTTTTGTACAATTGATACTTTGATTAGTAGTGGACTATTTTGTGAATCATGAATTTTGTAATTTGGTTGATTTTTGTATGTTGCTACATTTAATTATCTAAATAGATAATTACTTTTGTAATGATGAAATTTTTATTTTTATGGATTTATTGATTAATGTAGAGTTTTATATTTGTGCATTGTGCGGATTCCTCTTGATTTTGAAACTTGTATGTATTGTTTGCACAGATGTTGAGCAATGTGACGTCGAGATTCGTTGGTCGAAAAAAGAGGAACAAGAAGTCTAAAACTGTTGAGGATCCAGAAGTAGACCCTAGTACTGAAGAAATGGGGGATGTTCCCGGGTTGGCGAACTATATTGTTGTGGAAGACGTTCAGGGTCACGCGTCGACCAATATTACATAATCAACCGATACAAAATTCAAGTATTTACATCATGGTTCCCTCAAATCGGTCATTCAGACCTATGCAGGTATTACTAAACACAGCCCTAGGGTAAAATACATTATTGAAAAGGCAGGATAGGACCGTTTACTTACCATGGATGTAGTAGATTCGTCACATGCATTGATTGACTACATTGTTGAGCGTTTTTGGGATACCACGAACACTTTTCACTTCTCATTTGGTGAGATTGGGTTCACACCGCTTGATTGGGTAATGCTGACAGGATTAAGTATTGGTATTGGTAGTGTTATTCCGTATGACTCGGCGAAGTACCAATTTGAATATGTTCGGGCGCATGTTTTTCCTGAAATTAAAGATAGTGAGGTTTGTAAAAGCGAACATATTCCTAACCAGTGGGTTTCAGATGCAATTACGGTTGTATTTTTGAGCACATATTTTGAGCCAGGAACGTTGGTTGCAGCTAATGATGATAGCATACTTGTTGATATAGTGGCCAGAGCCTTTTGTATGTATGTTTTGGGTCAATTTTTCTTTTCAAATGCAAAAACTATATTGATGCTAGATGGTTAGCTACTTTTGAGGATCTAAATGCAGTTTCCAATTATGAGTGGGGTAGTGCTGCATTTGCGAAATTGTATTCCGGACTCGCCGCATCTGGCAGGGGACAAAAGTCACTAGCCGGACCCTTTCAAATATTGGAGGTAAATTTCTTAGTCTAATTTTTATTTATTTTAAATGTTTATTTCTTGCTAATTTATTTATTTCGTTGATTGTCTTCACATTCTAGTTTTGGGGATACGAATATCCGGGCATATCTCGACCAAAGAACCGATGAGTGAAAGTGAAGCAGTGTGTCCTAGAAGTTCTCGGTGGAAAGGTACACGAAGGAAGAGTATTGATATTGTTCGTTCAAGGACTTTTCTCAATCAGTTGTCTGTAGACGATGTGACCTGGAAACCGTGGGAATCCGCGATCTTAGTCCTAGAAACTGATATTGGACGGAAAGCAATAAAGCTCTCATAGAAAAGGGTTATATTCACTTGTCTAGGCACTGTGAGTTGATAAATTATTTCCATAGGATTGTTTTTTTATTTTCCTCGAATTTAGGTTGGTGATATTTGTTGATAGTTATTTTCTTTTCACATAATAATGTGTATCTCGGAGAACAGTGTTGGAGGCAATACCATGAAACATGGGGCGTTCCCAGCAACCCGCATACTCGTATTAGCAACCTGAACAATGACGAAGCTAACGAGATGAGGAAAAACGAAGTGGTCCCTGCAAGACAATTAGTGCATGTTGTTACGTATGATTTGTATATGGAGTATTGGCGACATATAACTAACTTGCAGAAATGTGCCACGAAAGTCGATTGGGAGGTTAAAACATACGGTTATGCTGGTGACTGTATTAAACACAACATCCAAGAACCTGATGAACATGTACCCATTCCTCCTCAACAACAATTGTCATACGTAAGTAGAAAACAAACCATTGTATTTTTTTGTATATAAAAATGGGTGAGAAAGTAATTTATTTTTTTCATAACAGGTCGAAGCTTATGGTTTTGTTCAACAATATGTTGATTTTACGCAAGAGTTTCGTACGTTTACGTTAAATGAAACGAAGGAGAAGATAGAGTTTATCATGGAAAAAGATGAAGAAATGCGGGGTCAACAAACTCACATCAACAATTTGGAGTTACAGTTGGCCCATTTTCGTCAACAACAACCACCATTGGGTTTGGCACTTTCTCTCAAACTTTTCCACCACAAATGTGGAATACCATGGGTAAGGGATATCATCAACAATGCAATCAAGTAACTACACATCCAGATCATTTTTGCCTCCAATTATGCCCCGCGCTCAGCTTCCGGGAATCAAGATACGGATGGGTAGTAATTCATTCGCATTGAATTTTCAGTTGAACATATATTTTTTTCTTTGATATATCTTTTGTCATATTTGAATTATCATTTCAAAAGACTTTTCTTACATTTGTGTTGTCTTTTACCTGCTTTATGTTGTCATCTCCAGATATATTAATAATCTTTCCTTTGTCCTTTATATCTTTTTTGTATTGTCATTTCAAAAAGATATTTAATTTTTTCCTTTGTCGTTTTTTCTGCTTGGTCTTGTCTTCTCGACCGACACTTCTTATCTTTTCTTTGTCCTTTATATCTGTTTTGTATTGTCATTTCAAAAAGATATTTAATTTTTCTCTTGTCGTTTTTTCTGCTTGGTCTTGTCTTCTCAACCGACACTTCTTATATTTCCTTTGTCCTTTATATCTGTTTTGTATTGTCATTTCAAAAACATATTTAATTTTTTCCTTTGTCGTTTTTTCTGCTTGGTCTTGTCTTCTCAACTGACACTTCTTATCTTTGATGCGTCTATTCACCCCACTTGCCTCAACTCAGTTAATTTTTAAGATACCAAGCGTGTTTGGTCATATCAAAACTCAAAGACTTATCTTAATATGCCTATAAATTGAACATTCGATTCTCCAAGTATACAAACCAAAACTACAAACATCACCAACCAATGGCATACTATGAGAATAACAATCACTGTTATGCTTCTTGTTCTTTTATCCCTCATTCTCCTCCTCCTCCTCCTCCTCCTTCTTCTTCTTCTTCTTCTTCTTCTTCTTCTTCATCTGGTGATGATGATAACAATAGTTTGTGATCATCAGAAGAAAATTTAGTTGCATTGAGCCAAAATAACCAAGCAGTCACTGCGGGATTGATCGTTTCAAGTATGAACTGGCCACATACTCGTATCCAAATACCAAGAGAACATGATGCGGGTGCAAAACTTCTATGGAAAGATTAGTTTTGCAGAAACCTGATGTTTCCACCTAATGTATTTCGTAGAAGATTTAAAATGCGGCGAGAATTGTTCAACCGTATATTCGGAGATGTCGTAGCTATAAATAATTATTTTGTTCAAAAAAAATGCTTGTGGCGTTCCTAGATTAACCCCTCATCAAAAAGTTACTGCAGCAATACGAATGTTAGCTTATGGATATGCCGCACGTGCAATAGATGAGTACTTACGGATCGGAAAAAACATTGTTTTTGAAGCAACTCATAGGTTTTGTAAGACGATTGTGCATTTGTATGAGAAATAATATTTGCGCACACCAACTAAGCGTGATGTTGAACTGCTTCTTAATGAGAACAAGGATAGGGGATTTCCAGGGATGCTAGGTAGTGTAGATTGCATGCATTGGAATTGGGATAAATGCCTATCGGCGGAATCAGGTGCTTACACTGTGTACAAAGGGAGTGAAAGTATTGTGCTGGAGGCAGTGGTGTCATATGATCTCTGGTTTTGGCATGAATTTTTTGTATGCCTGGTTCTAACAATGATATTAATGTGATGAACCGTTCTTATATTTTTTTAAAGCTTATCAACGGGAAAGCACCGTCAACAAACATCAATATGATATGGGTATTACCTTGGTGATGGAATATACCCAGATGTTGCTACTATTGTGATGTCTATTAAACATCCAGATTCCCAGAAGAAACAAAAATTTTCAGCAATGCAACAGGGTTGTCGAAAAGATGTAGAGCGAGCCTTTAGGGTACTGCAAAATGGATTCGCCACCGTCAAGCAACCTGCAAGAATGTGGAATCCAGACGTACTTGCATATATCATGAAAACTGTTATCATTTTACGTAATATGATAGTGGAGATGAGCGTTTACCCGGTGATTGGCCACATGAATATGATCAACGCAGCACCATGCAACGGTAAATATTTTGAGACAAAATACTTCTGAACTTTCGAGAATGACAGTTGAGCAACGCCGACGTGCAGTGCACAACAAAGATACTCATATTCGTTTGCGAAATGATTTGATCGAACATTTATGGTCAGATTTTTTAGTGAGGAATAAGAATTTTTAAATCACGCGGATAGGTTTTGTGGGTAAATCTCTTGTAAACCCGTCCGAGACACCACTCGGCCGTTAGGGGCACCTAGGGGTTTAAAGGCTTGCTGCACATGTTGAGTGCAGCCGCAATGCCTACGAAAGTGAGTTTAGGTCTACTTTTTAGCTCATGTATTATCAATATATTTTAATAAATGGCTAAAGTGCCCTATTTGATTAGTCCAAATATGTGATTAGATTAGTTAATTGCTTTTGTAAAGCAAATGAACGTAAAATCATTTCATTGAATCGAAAAGACATACATCGCGTAACATTAAAGTAAATTAAATAGAATAAATCATTAGATTACACTTAAACACTTAATCATATAGGTTGAAATCATAGGTACTTTCTTCCAAAATGCGATAGCAATCCTCAAGCCTAAACGTCTTTACATGGATAGTTTCATATTTGTCGAGAGCCATCACCCACTGAAAAAAACAAATCAATTATAAGTTTGTATGTTTGAAAACTATTTTTGATGAACGATTTATTAATTGACACACTTACTCTTGTCGCACTAGATTCGGTGGGATGAGCTTCTCTTACAACTTTTATTTCCTGTTTCAAAGTTTCCAATCGTTGAAACAACTTCTTAAACCTTATCTTAATGGCTTTGAACGTCCTACAATTTTGATTTCCGTCTAATCCCACAAAAATCTTAAACAAACGCTTCCACCAAAATCGAATGTCTGATCCAAGATGTCTTCATTAACGGCTTCGCTACTTTGGGTAATGCACGCTCTATCGTAGTCGTGTTTTGTGATTGTAACCCACGATCTAACAATGGCAACATCTTCATCATTAGTGTATGGAGTTACCATATTTAGTGCTTGAAAGGGTCGGGTGAGAATGAGTTGGAAAATGAGAATGAGATTGAAAGGGATAAGGGAGATTGAGAATGAAAGGGATAGGTGAGAATGAGAATCACCTTGAAAGGGATAGTTTCCTTTTATAGTGTTTAATTACCAACGACTAGTTTTTTTAAAAAAAACCGTTGGGTTAGTCAACCATATTTTACAAATTCAAAATTTGCAATAACAGTTTCTAGGGTTGGCATGATCGTATTGTAAAACCATAACGATCCTGATAACTTTTCGACAATCGTCATTTATGATTTTTGAAAAGCAATACGACATCTATGTAAAATTGGACAAAGGAGTGGGTATTTTTTGGTAAAGAGTCATCATTATAAATTTAGTGTGGTCATAGCCTCTAGAAAGGATCGTCAACCTGCTAAAAAAAACAATGAAAACGCCAAGATATCTCATTTTCGCAGGAGTCGTGGTTGCACTTAGCACGTGCAACAAGCCTTTAAACCTTTAGGTGGCCCCAACGGAAGAGTTATGTCTCGTGAGGATTTGCAAAGAGATATACCCACAAAACTTATAATCAAACCTTCAACGGGTCGTATGACGCCCTGGATGACGATCTAAACATCTTCGAAGAACAATCAACACAAAAGGGTTGTATTTTTCCATCATCCTTAAGATCTCGAAATGAGGTTGGTACCTGAAATATGAACCTTTCCATCTTCTCCATTCCTCCAGAGATCTAGCAACAACTTCATCATTAGTTTCATTCCTATTCTTCTTTCATTCACCTTAGTGGTTGAAGTGGAAAATTGTAGTACTGTCCTACCTATTTCCTGAAATCGACAAAAAAGGCCTGCTCTGTTTTGGGTATTGGGGTTACCGGTTTCATTACAAAAGTTAGTATGGATATGTTCTAACATTCCATGCTCATTGAACCATTCATCCGACGTTCATGACCCCTTGCTGGATAATATAATACTATGTTTCGACATAGGGATAAATCTTAATCTATGGTAAAATTCTCTGCATTAATACTAAAATTTTCGTAAGCCATAATTATGAAAAGGAGAGATAAAAATAATCTTTATATTAGGTTATTTGAAATGTGAAAGGTGTGGTTTTGAAATGAAAACGAAAGGTATAAATTGATTTATAGGTATATCAAAATACAAACCAAAATATAGTCGTTGATCAACGGTAACAAACTCCCAACGGCTACCTGAATAGGCGCTTGCCCAGAGTAACACCCCACAACCAGGCGGAGCCATATACGCACGCTTGAAGTAGGCGGAGCTATAGACAGACGCCCACACTTGGGCGGAGACGTGGACATACTCTTGATTTGGGCGTTGATTTGGTTAACGCCTCTCAATTGGCGTGCTCCTACGGTAACGCTCCGATGGACGCAACTTTGGATGAACGCTTCATCAGGCGTAATTTTGGTTAACGCATGATAAATGAAACGTCAGTCTAGCGTTACGCCTGCCACGAGACGGAGACCTAGCGCAACGCTCGATTATAACCTCGTTTGGTCCAGTTCTTGGACCATTTTTGATCCTGAACAGTGTCGAAAGTGGACCAAAGACCACTTATACTCGTCTCACTAATCTTCAATTTGGACGGACCAAAGACCAAATATGGGTTTGGTCCGTCGTTTGGTCCAATGACTATGGTTGCTCTTAAGAACAAAAATATGAACTTCATAAAGGGACATATAGCTGCAAAAATCCCGGAATTCTCTCTCCATGTTAGTAAGCCCAGGAAGTGATGGCCTTGCTAATACCTATATTATTTCAGGATTAAAATTATTATATTTTTTTTTTTGTCCCTGCAAGTCGATAAAATGCTTTCAAAGAATCACTTGAAAATCTTTTAGAGCCACACAAATAAAAAATCTGTAAAATCTTTATAATTTTCAATTCACTAACCCTGTTAATGTTACGCAATCCAATTCCTAACGGTTTTATTTTATTCATCTAATTGATTATCGGAAACTTCCATTTTTAAGATTCAGTGAGTACACTTTGAGTATTCATCAGTTTCATCTGAATTGAAGTTAGAGAAACCACTAGGTTTCATTCTCATACCACACTAGCTAATATTCTCAGTTTGGGGATAATAGATAACATGTACCATATATTACACAATGCGCAATTTCGGTGGAGCATAAAAACAAGCCTAGCTAACATGTACTAACAATTCAATAATTCTCTTCGATTTTAAGTTCCACTGAAACAATCAAAGACAGAATTAGAACCTTATGACTAGCACTTACCAATCTCGCACCACAAACTCGTCTTCCTGTGGCTCTCGTAACTAGGTATTAGGTTGTAAGTTTGGAACTCCTGAAGCATTCACCAATGACAAGAAAGCTCATGCTGTCTTCTTGTTATCTTGACAAGTTTGTAAATTTTGGCCAGTATTTACTGTATCCATATCGACTATTGAGGACAATATTTGTCAAACATGCAGCTCTGGCGTTACTATTGAGTATGTGATAATAACTATAGAACAGTATAGATCAATATTAAGCTAGAACATGGATAAAAAAAGACTTGTAAACTTGTCACTAACACATCTCACGGGATTGTCTAGAATTCATGCAACTGTAAGATACTACTGCTACTTTGATAAAAAAACACTATTTAATCACCAGCTTGTTCTTCATATATCACTAATTTATATATTCCTTATTAATATTACAGCTAAAGTAGATATCGTTAGCTGCTGTGGCGTTGGAAATAGTGGTGGCAGTGGTTCCAGTACGTGACCAATGAGAGAAACAGAGATAGATAACTTGGAAACATGCCTTCTTATCCGTTGAGTACAAAGTTGGTGGTGATAGGAGTCTTATTCAATGTTGACATGATGTAATGTTTCCTCACTAATGGCATTAACCAACGTTTCCGAGTTTTGGAGCCTCCCAATTCCCGAATTCTAAACCATTGCCTGCACATTACAATTCATCAACAACTTTGCAGTATTTCAAAGTTTACTCGATATAATACAATTATGAACATTAACTAGTTAACATGCCTTGACAGAAAAATGTTTAATGGCACTTGTGACACAAAACAACATTAGTCTGTGCAAGGAAACAATCTTCATTGGTATTATCAACTTTACAGAAACAGCATATGGTATGAATTTGGATTGGTATATAGATGAACGATATAAATTACTAGGTGATTGTTATCAGCATTGACCTTAGAGCATAAATTTATCCCCATTATAATGTTTTTGAAAACTCTGCCTGTGTAGCTTTTCTGCACAGCCTGTCTCAAGCCAGGATAAAGGAGGGTTCGTTTTCTGCACAGCCTGTCTCAAGCCAGGATAAAGGAGGGTTTGTGATTAGCGTGGCGAGCTAACAGTAAAAAACACAGCCATTCCCCTATAAAAATAGGGTCGTGTTAGGCCTGGCGAGCCAGTGATAGACCAAAAGAGGGTGAGAGCAGTACCAAGATAGGTGACCGCTTGAGAAGTCCTCGTGTACCTTTGTTTGGTTGAAAACCAGCCATTTCTGTAGGAAAGGGCGAGAGCAGCACCAAGATGGGTGACTGCTTGGGAAGTTTTTGTGTTTCCTTTCTAGTCTACCCTAACTTGTTTGGGACTAAAAGCTTAGAAGAAGAATAAGAAGAAGATAAATGTTTGTAAAAGCTTATTCCCACAGAGACTGAAGAGCCATAAAGAATTGCAAGACGAACGTACTGCCAACTTTGCACAACAGCAAACCCAGCACAAGTAGATGCGCCACACGAATCATGAAGTTGAGAATAAAGATTACTATAGTGGACAAACTGATGCAGCTAGTACCATCAGAAGATGAAGAAAGTTAAAAACAGCATTTTCACTGAAATACTTGCAGCGAACACAGATGAGAAAGGTTGGAGTGGGTACAAGTTTACTGATTCTGACGATTAAACTAAAGTTCAACTTTTGATGATTGACCTGAAAGAAGAACATAAACTGGAGAGGAAAGAAAAGCATTGCAATGGAAATTCTTATAAGTAATAGAAAACATTATTCAAATCACTCGTGTATTAAGTTTCCTATAGATGTCCGTTTTAAGACATGCTATAGATTCCATACTAAGTAACTTCAGTGTTGTGCCACCTTAGTTGTGATGGGTTTTCCAGCCAACCCTCCTATAACCTGATTCTTTTCTTAATGTATTCTTTATTTACCAAGCAAAAAAATGGACATGCTTACCGTCTGGGTCGAAGAAAAAGACTTGTTTAGTCTTTCCATCAGGTTGCGCCTTCTCAAATGTCTCAATACCTTTGTCCTGTAAATATCATGCCAAAGTTTAGCAAAACTTTCCGCAAAAGTGAGAGTAAAAGGAACATCTAATTATCGACAACAATCAAAAATCTCCATTAATTTTCATTTTCAAAACATAGACTAAATCTGCTAAAAGAATGACAATATTGGAACTTCAAACACTCTCGCCACCTAATATTCTACTATAGAGTTAACTCTTAAACTTTAGATGTGTCATCACAAATTAGTACAATTTTGTGTTAGGATTTGTTATTTGATTTGGTCTTTAGAAAAGTGTGGGTGTGATCCTAAGAATTAACGTGTTTTAAATTATGCGTTTGCTTCATGTCGTTTTTTATTTTTAGCTTTTCCTGATCGTGGATTGAAATCTTAGCCTCAGATGCAAAATACTTTAACTTTGTATGAATACTAAAAAGAACAAGTACAATACTGACCAATCAACAATTTCAGCCGATTCAAACCCAAGATGAGTTCAAAATCAGTAATAGCTTTGGGGTTACCTTAAGGCCTTTTCTAGTTAACTAAGAACAATTAACCAAAGAGACAGAAAAGTGTTACCTTTAGGGTTTGAAGGACAGTATCATAATTTGAAACAGTGAAACAAAGATGATGTCCTCTTGGAAGATCTTTTGGATCAGTAACACCTCCTTTAGTACTCCATGGACTTTCTGGAAGCTTAACTTCTGGGTTTTTCTCAATAAGATGAAGTGAAAAAACAGGAGGAATCTTCAACCAAACCACTTTTATTGGTCCGAATTAGGGTTTTAATCCTTTCAAACCCAAATATCTGCAATGAAAATAACATCATTTTTTAAATTCAACAAAATTTATAAAGTATTTATCTTATCAATGAAGAAAAGGTTACCTCTTCATAGAATTTAGCAAGACGTTCTACATCTGGGGTTTCTCTTGCTATGTGATGAAGACAAACTCCTGCTGCTGCCATTTTTGTTAGATTTTCGGTTTCTCTGTTTGTACTGATCTTAAGTGGAATAAACAACAAACATCATTTTATAGTGGCTACCAGCCAAACTAATTTCAAAATCACATTTAGATCGACTGGATCGAACGGCTCCTTTTCACGCAAGTTTTTCGTTCCATGGTTAAAAATTACTAAACTGGGAAGCATGATTCATTCGGTAAACTGTTGGTTAATTTTAAGTTAGAAAATTATTCAAGAGCCACAGCATGAAAAATGCTTCTGTTAATCTGGAGGGAAAAGTTTCTAGATATCTGAAAAAGAATGATTACCAATAATCGTTACAAGAGCATCGGTAATCTTTAAACCGATGAAACCGATTATTATCTCTAACAATAATTTCTTTACCAACTACACCTGATATAAACTTAATCGCACTATGACAATCTCCACAGACTCTAAGGTTCTTATTGATTCTTATAGGTATTCCAGGAGATGTAGAAATGAGCCCGAATGCTAATGCGAGTTTTTCGCTATGGTACCAAACTTCAGATTCTTTTTCTTCCTCTTCCAAATCATAAAGAGCGAAATTGGTGTCTGGGATGAATCCAGCTGATTTCATGTCGCGTCTTAGTTTGGATAACATTATCTGGATTTCGGAGTTTCTTTCATGGGAGGTATCTTTTGCTTGGAAAACATGTATAGAATTCTTCACTTGAATCCAACTGCAACCAGGGACTTTCTTAATTCCTACATTCTTCATTTCCTTCCTCACATATGTAGCTTCGTCCCACCTAAATCAGATGCTTCGAAATAATCAGTCAATTGAAAAAAGCTACACATTTTTTTCACAAGAAAAACTAATTGGTCAAGCGAAGTTATGATGAACAAAAACAGAACTATAGTTAATCTTGGTAAGGATACTAAAGCTCGCAAGCCAACTCGTAGGCATATTTCCCTTATAAGCTGGCTTTCAGGTAAGCCCAAACCTAAGGTTAAAGCTTCAAATCATTTGGTATTACAGGCAAGCACCAAATAGAGTGTCGGATTGGCTATGGACTAAAGCTCTATGGTTATCGACACACACAGGCGTAGAGAAGAGTCAGTTGGTCATCCTTCTAGGGAAAAACCACTTGCTGCAAATGTGCAATTCAGAGAAAAGGTCACCGATTTTCATCTGCTGACATGGTTTATTTTCATTGCACATGAAGGGTTGGGCAGCTATTGTAAACATATTTTCATAAATCAATTCTAACCAAGGGTTTAAATCATAGTAGGCTCTGATTCCTCCTGCTAGATTTATGAGTTTTGGGGTTTACCTGCCAGCCGCTGCAAATGTATTTGAGAGCACAACATGGTTGCCGGAATCTAAGGGATCGAGTTGAAACAAGTTCTCAGCTACTATTTTTCCCAACGATGGCTTCCCATGAACTCTACATGCCCCCAAAAGAGCTCCCCAAACTGAGACATTTGGACAAATCGGCATTAATTTTATGAACTCATATGCATCCTCCACCATTCCGGCTTTCCCTAGCAAATCCACCACACAGGCATAATGTTCGACCCCTGGCGCAATTTGATACTTTTCCCACATCATATCAAAGATCTCTTTCCCCTCCTTCACGTGTCCAGCCCGACTACATGCTGATAGTAAGCACACAAATGTCACGTAATTCGGCGATACACCAATTCCACCTTCAGTCATCTCCCTAAACACTGCTAGAGCCATTTCAGCATTACCTTGGTGAGAATACCCTCCGATCATTGCATTCCAAGTTACCAAATTCCTCTCTGGCAATCCAAAGAAAGCTCGTTCAGAATCCTCTACGCTTCCACATTTTCCATACATATCTACCAGGGCACTTCCAACATATACAT
>JAJJMC010014301.1:8078616-8096263 GCA_023531435.1 Papaver californicum | reverse complement strand
GAGAGTTACTCATGGTAATATTGTTTGTTTTTGTTGTTGTTGTCTTAATTTTATAATACTGTTTTTTTTTCTTTCTTTTTTCATGTTTTTTTTAGTGGTTGTTTTGTTATTTTTTGTTGTCTGCACGGGTTAACCCGCTCAAAAACCGAACCCGCCCGACCCGCCGTGGGTTGAAACCGACCCGACCCGCCTGAGGACGGGTTGGTATACGGTTTTGATTATCAAAACCCGCCTGTGGACTGGTTGGTAGTTGGTTTTACCCTAGAACCGACCCGCCCGCCAGTTGTGCAGCCCTACATCCACGGGAATATAATATTGGTTATGAGTTATATAAGATGGTAATTTCTTTGTTTACAAGTATTGATATGAATCTCTAAGCTCAAGTGTTTGATTAATATTGATCTCATGTATGGGTATTTCTATCTCTTGCTTAGCCTACCTTAACTTGGACATATAGTCTCCTTTTATAGCCCATATGTGATCTCGGATGACACAAATATCCAGTAACATTTTTCATATATATCTCGGACTCGACCTTGATCGTATTGCTCAGCCAACCCGATCAATCATATTTTTTCTTGATACGTCCCCTATCTACTTGATTTTTTCCTAGTTGACTAGTCTGACCCTTCGTTTAATACTCTCAACGCTCCCTTTAATCTTCATCTTTTATTTACATCTTACTTTATACGTGCCTCGATCTCTTCTTCTTGGTAGATATCTCATTGTAACAAACATGTGGGTGAGATGATTTTGTGTTCCCATGCATATGTTTTATTACTTCTTCCCTATCTCGGATGTCCTCTACATGTATATCAGATATTTATCACTCATACATGTAAAGATCGATATCAAGGACACTCCAACTAATACATGGGCATCATTTGGTGCAATCGGCTTTGGAAACATTTTTCTTGTGTAATTTATCCCAAAATTTTAGGTATATTAAAGAGTCAAGGCAGGAAATCAAATCTCTACAGATCGGTAATGTGACTGACTTAGGTGGTATTACATATAACCCATGAGAAAACTAAACTTTACAACCTCGCTAAATTCGTGTTCATGTTAATTTGATTTTATTTTTGAAGCATTGTTGTTAAAAAAAAAAAACAATCAACACAAGGACTTTCCAAGAGGTCACCCAACTTAGTACTACTCTCGCTCAAGAACGCTTAACTACAGAGTTCTGATGGGTTCTGGTGCATTAATGTTAGTATGATAGATTTCTTTCATATGTTCTTTGTAATATTTAGAACATATGTTCTTTGTAATATTTAGAACACTAGGTAAGACCCGTGCCGAAATAGCACGGGTTATTTCACAGCATTCTAATTTGAGGGTATTAATCTCACAGTGTCCTACTATGTGACACTTTGCAGAATTAATTAAATATCAATGCAGGAGCTACATAGAAATGGATTTAGTGGGGAAACTTTGTTCTCCCTAACAACAAGTGGAGAAGCTCGGTTATATTGTGTTTATATGCTCAAACTTGGGTGTCCTGAGTGTATAGTTCTCGAATGGTTGTTGGGTTATCTTAGTTTGAATCTAAGTTGCTTTACTTGTATGTAATATTTGTAGCAACTGTGCGTGTGACATGGTGATATCAATCGGATAACATATATATGGAAAAATATTCAATTACCATTCTTGCTTGCCATCAATTTCTTTTATGTGGTTTAGTTAAAAGTTCAAACAAAAACAACAATCACCCATGAATGTTATTAGTATTGTATTTAGCTAGTCCGGACGATGAATTAGTATCACATTTTGTGCATACATGTGTTGGTTTTTTCTTTATGTAGCATCTTTGTATGAAGCATTGATGGTTATTAATTATATTCTTACAATCTTTTTTTGCAAATCTTATGATTTTTCAAACAAATTCTACCATATTTTTTAAAAAATTTATTGATTTGAAGGAAATCATTGACTACTACCCTGTGTTATCGGACGTTTAAAACGTAAAACAACTTCATATCCTCGGAGCTTATCTTTCCTATTGTGGAAACCATACACTTTGGTATGTTCATCAACTTGGCATTAACAACGTGGTAAACAGCTTAGAGGCAGTAAAAGCTCTATGTTTTGGGAAGGACATTGTTAAAGATTTTCATCACAGTAAAATCAACTTTTGCATTCCAATAGGCATGTCAAAGAAAACCTTTAGCTTTGCCAAAAAGAATGACATATAGTAAATAACAAATTTGTCACGCAGTCGTAAGAAAATCAGCTGCAACAAATGATCTATCAATGAATTTGCTTCACCAAAATCAAACAAATATATATAGGATGAAAGCATAAAACAATCAGGAAACATGAAGATGTAAATTTACATCACCTTTAGACCCATTTTCTTTTCACATAAACAAAATTTATGAGAATTACCAAATGTACGATGGCTACAATTTAGTTGGGATAAAACACCAAGTGAATTATTTTTTATAACCACAATTATTGATAGACACGTTTTTGTGTCTTAATTGTTCTCATATTTATATTGCTTTTTCTTAATTTTTGTATTAATATTATTATTTTTATTGTGTTCGTAGATTTTTTGAAGAGTAAATAATTATGAAAAAATAAGGTTTAAAAGTGTTAAGGACACCTCATGATTGGATAAGGGCACCCAGAATCGATAAAGGCACCTATGGGTTAATAAGGGGAATCCCGTTTCACAGTATAATTTGTATGCAAATGAAAAAGTTGTAGAGATGACAACGTCATTGTGAAAATGTATAGGTCGAACATGGGAATGGAAGGAGCTGGGAATGCGTACCATGAGCTAAAATGTTGGTGGCACGTATTTGTTCAATTGAAAAGGCTTGGCTATGCAATTAGGGTTGTACATGGTAACGGGTTTCCACGAAAACCAAACCGAACCGAACCGTATAGGGCAAAACCGAACTGAACCGTATAGGGGAAAACCGAACCGAACCGTTTGTTAATGGAACGGTTTTGGAAAAAAGCCTAGAAACCGATAGTCACGGTTTCGGTTTTGGTTTGGACAAAAACCGAACCGTTATGCCATGGAAACCTGAGAAATATACACCGTTGATATAGATTTTGATAGATTAAATCTACACCCTCCATTACCCTTCATATATAACCCTTCTATAACTCTCTTACCCTAATTATCTTCCAATTTTTTCAGCAGAACCCTAGCCTCCGCCTCCATGCTCCACCTCCTGCACTCCTTCACTGAATCAGTGAATCACAGTAAGTTTCTATCTTCTGTTTCTTCTCTTCTTCTTACAATCTATTCTCTTCTTCTTCTCCACTCGATGTTTTAATAATCACAGTTCTTCTCTTCTATCTTCTGATTCTTCTCTTCCAATTTCATTTTCTTCTGGTTTTGTTATATTTTTCAAGGTGGGTTTTCAGGAGACAATCTAAGACATTGAAGATATGTTCTAATCATCTAGGTTTGTATAATTCCTGTAGCTTTTCTCCCCACTTCTTAAGCTTGTTTTCTTTGCCATATGAGCCCCTGTATTGATTTTCATGGTATTCTTCTTTACTGTGATCCAAATTGCATTCTAATTTTAAGGTTATAGTGTTTTTGTTGTCAATTATAGGTTCTTGCAATTGTTCAAGATTATTGGAGGGATCCAGAGCTTGACCTCTCTCCTTATTGTGTTCATAAGCATGTTGGGTTTCTTAAGCACCTTATGCTAAGGACAGGAAGGTAGACTAACTTCCAGATATCCTAGCTGTTGTTATTGACTTTAACTTTTTTTTAGTAGGTTTATCAGATTGAAGGTGTTATTCTTTTCGTATAGTATCAGATGCACGTTTATGTTAATACTAATAGGAGAGTTTGAACTTGTCACAATTATGATTTATGTTTCAGTGATGTCAAGACTGGTTGCCTGAGCTCATGGTTAATTTTGTCACTTCTTTCTACAATCCAGAGTTTCTAAATCCTCTTGAACAGCAGCAACATGCTTTTTTGAACAGCAGCAGCAGACCTTTTTGAACAGCAGCAGCAATTTAATGAAGAATGAATGTTGTTTTTGTCTTTAAGAATGGATTCTTGAACACAAACACATCAAATCTGGTTATGCCTATAACATTCCATAAGATATACTGTATATTTTAACCCATTCTACCATATATTGAAAAGAAACGATGTTATTTTGCACTATATTTCTAGTATTAATCTGGATCACCCTCATTCTAAGGTACACATTAATTTGTTGTATTTGTTTAGACTGATTTCTTTGTCTGAAAACCCAACATAAACACCAAAAGCATTAACACAGTTAGCAGAACATTAGTTAAATGTGGAAAACCCACAAATAGGCACCACCAATTACAAAGTTAGCAAAGTATTATAAAACCAAAGAAATAGCAAACACTGAACCACACCAAATCCATAATATGCATGCACCCCAATCCAGTTAAAAAAATTTAATTTCATTGTACCTTATTAATGGCCTCATTTTATCATATGGTATCTAGAAGATGTATATTGTACACGTTACGTAACACTATTCATTGAAATGGTACACTTATTACCTGTTCAGCAACTGGTAATAAGAGATGAAGAGATGAAGCTAACAAAATCAGTAAGCAGATCTGGAAAGCATCCATGGTTGTTGGTCCATGTCGTGCAGCCATTGATGCTGCTAAAGTCACACAAAATGTTGCACCTATTATCTTTGCTAGCAAAAGAACACCTGGATATCAAGAACCATGAACAGAGGCATTTATTAATCAACAGAAAAAACTTGTAACGTTAGAAGGACTAATCAACAGAGAAAATTGTAACGACCCTCATTTATTAGGTGGGGCCTTGCTGGAACATAAGGCAGTATTTTAAAGCTTGCATAGTACTAAAAATCAGCAAATCCTACCACGAGCAGTTAAAAGACAAAAGTATATAAATCAAAGTGGAAACAGGAAAGGTTTATATGTTTATATAAAAGTGATACGACTTTACCTAGAGTTTTTATGGTGTAACGCACGAAACTGTAAATTGAAGGCTTACAAAACACAGTGCAATGTGTACCATTTGGGGGGGAGGGGGGGATAATGAGTAAGAACATAAATTATGTGTATCAAAGGTCATCAAAACCAAAAAATTGGGTCATGGATGCTGATAATGAGAAAGAACATAAATTATGCAGAAAATATACTAACCCTAACATGTAGGCTGTAGCTGAGGATAATCTTCTCTCATTAGTTACTCCACAGTTTTTGGATCAACACCTGATTGAAAAACTTCGTCGGCTTTACTCTATCAACAAACATACAAATTCACCAAAAATGAGATAAAAAACGGGAAATCTCATATCAAAAATCGATACATTTGAGAGTAGTTTCCGAAACTGTATAGTCGCTTCAAGTTGTAACTCTCATTAATCTGACCATATTCCTGAACTCATCGAAGGTATACGTACAGGGTACAATAATTACAACAACCCTAAAACAGACTACAAACTCATATCAAAATTCAACTCAAAAGAATGTATTATAATATTAATATTACCTTGTATGCACTTTTCTTTTGACGAATACAATTCAAGCTTGGTGATGTATTATAATATTAATATTATAATAGTAGTTGTTGTATCTCTTCCAACTACTAAGAAATTCAGGGTTATGTATCTCAAGTACTTTGGATCTGTTTCATTTAATTCTAGAAATCTTGACAATATATCTCCCGTCTTATTCGAATGCATCCTATAAAGCTAAAGAAGTAATCGAAACTAAGAAAATAATTTATTTTACTTTTTTAAAAATACTACCAATGAGTAAGGAAAGAGGTAAAACATACATGGTCAACTGGTGGAACTGATGTTGTTCTCGAATGGGATGAGACATATTATATGGAGAATCCAATCAAAGTTGGGATGAGCTTTTTTCTTTTATCAACTCGCAAAAAATTCAATTAGGTTGGGATATATCTTCGGGTGTTTAGGAGGGAATGGCCTCCTAGGGTTTCTGCGCCGTAAGGGAAAAAAATCAATTAAGAATAAGATGATGAGACGACCATTAATTGGCGTTTATGCTCTCGATTGAAAGTTTTTTATTTTTAACGGGGGCAATGGACTTCACACACGTTTTATCTTTCTCATTTTAGAGGAATGAAACGAAAAGAAAGGAGGTGAAGGGATAGTTCGTAGTTAATTCGGCTGGGAGTTAACGTATTAAAGGGATACTCCAATGGAATTCGATCTGTAGCTGCTATATTAAAAATATATTATAAGAAATAATGAGATTTAAAGAAAAAAGAAGATCCTGATCGCTACTATTAAATGGGGAGTGTGTCCTGGACTCCTGGCCACTTGATCTAATAGAATAGACTTGTGTCTTAGATAGATTATTGTGTAGTTGTATTAACTGCGCACGTATTAACGGCTGTGCAGGTTTTAGCACAACAATTCTAACTCGGTTAGCCTGTTTTGGCTTAGTCCATTACATCAAAAACAAACGGTCAAGTTTCACTATCCTGGTGCTGTGTTAGCCTATTATGCTTCAAAAGAAAAAAGAAAAAAAAAAACGTTTGCTTTTCCAACAAATTATTCAAATCAGAAAATGTGGACAAATAATCTGACCGAGGTTTGAGTCAGACGTGCATCTGGGTCATATGCATTTGCAATATGCAAGTCTTACACATGACACATTTATTAGTTGGTTGCAATTAGGATCTCAATCCTATGCAGGATAGAACGGCCTTAAATAAGCTAAATAATTATCAGGCAAGGAGATTAACCTGAGAGGAGCAAAGTAGCTGAAATAAAATCTTTAACCATTAACATAAGAAACAAAAATTACTAAACCACAGATTTCCAAGTAAGATTTTATTTTTAAGGATAATAAGGAGTTGAAAATTTTGAGGTATGCAAAAGCATTTACAGAGACGGAGGAGGTGAGTCACTCGATAACATACAAATAAGCAAATTACGTTGCAAGAACAGCTAGAAAAGAACCTCTTCATCTTCTGTCCTTTGTCTCCACAACAAGAAACCCATTTTGGGTCCTATTCTATAATAGGCGTACACTGGCGGTTGTATACCTCAGTCTAAGAGAGAGGCACACAGAGAGAAGGGTAAGAAAATGAGACTTGGTCGATTATCATCTATCTATGCTTGCTGTGGCGATGTTCGCGCTCATAATGATCTCTTTCCCTTGATCGCCTTGAAGACCTGACTACTACTTCATCCTCAATGGGTGGAGGAGGAGGCTCATACCTTGATGGTCTCCTCTTGAAATGTCTATCTTCGTCACTTGAATCCTGATCAACTTCCAAACTACTACTCTTTCGTGAATTTGAAATTACTGCTGATACTGATTTGCTTTCATCACGTTGATGGTGATGATGCGATGACGATCTATGGTGGTGATGACTATGAGTAGATGAAGTTGTTGGAGGATCATAATCTTTATACCCACTGCTACTCTTAGTACTAGGGATTTCTGAAGTAGAAGAAGATGATTTTTTCTTCTTGATTGGTGGATTACTACTGTTCAATTCTGGGAAACTTATACGAGAGAAGACACTGGCTTTGTGCTTCTTGTCCATTACCATGGCTTCCGCAGCAGCATCCTCTTCACTTTCGAGCCGCCTCTTCCCTGATCGAGCTGGCAGATTCGCCTCTCGTTGGTGCTGTAATGGCAGAGGTAGTCTTTCTGTGCTACTAAGTGGTGGCTTCTCCGATCGATGGTGGTGATGATTTTGCCGGCTATACTGTGATTGCTGCTGTAAGCTTGAAGGATAGTTTGACGGTCTCTGATGCTGTCAAGCCGACACAAGAAAATGAAGCCAGATTAGTCACCACAAAAAAAACAGTGCAGGGGCATAAAAGACACTTAAGTAAGACCAGAAGAGGGGTAAAACTGGAAAGTCAAAGCAACTTATTTAAGTCATCTATTTTAAATTTCTCTCACCACTTTTATTATTATTATTATCGGATAAATAAACGGCTAGGATTTGTTATTAAATTGGACCCACACAAATCTGTGAAGGCCATAGCCCTTACATAATTAAATAATAATAATAACAAGAAAAAGTCATTTTCCACTTCAGATAACAGTTTTCTATCACCTAACTTAATATTCGTATCCAACCAAGATTTAAAGTGTCTTTTTTGAACTGATTTTAGAAGAATCCAAGACTAGTTATGCCCAACTTTAAAACACCAAGACGAACTGCCCAAGGTTTGAGGGTTGGTTTTCGGAAATGAGTTCAACCGGCCTCACAACAGCACATACCATGCCCTGACAGATGATACAGGAAAGATTCTAGATACATTATAATTTATAACCGAGATGAATCAAGTCTGGTAGGTCAAACAACAATGACGTGCAAAGTCAAAATGTTTTCTTATCTTCACTTTGCCTTTTGGCTTCAAGATTGACCAACACACATCTTGGTATGTAATCTCCTGAGCTCACATAAACCATTGCTAATCATTATTCCTTCCTATATATCCAAATTTTCTCCCTGTAATCACGGAGGAGCTGCTCCAAGAAAGCTTAAGGCTTCCCCAAACTGTTTATGGTCTGATGTCGTTACCAGATCTACTGTATGTACGTGAGTATAATAAATAATTAATAAGGATAAAACAACTAAAAACAGAAACTAGGATATAAATCTTGAAAACCCAAATCTGATTTTAAGACGCCATGACAAGATGGGTAGGTAATGACTCCAGCAACAAAACGCATTTTCTTTTCCCAAAACCAAAAAGAAAAGTCAGGTTTCTTCCCACGTGCACTATAACTACGGATGATAGCTGCCTGCATATAAATATAAAGGGGAGAAGGCTTGGTCCATGAAAAACACATACAGATTTTGCTTTCATTGAAGATATATCACCACTGTTGCTCATCTCTCTGACGCTTTCCCCATCATTAAAATACTCCCTGCAACACAGGCACAGCAAGAGTTTCAGATCCATCGATACCGAAGGAAAAAAAATCTCAAATCGAACAACCGAAAGCCATCCCACATTATCAATTTCAAGCCACTGAGCCCGCCATAATTTCAGCTTTCATACTGTTTCTAGTCTAAAAGACATTCATTTCATGCAATGCCTTGAACATTCAGCCAATTACGATAATATTACATACCTTTCACTCCGCCGCTCCATTTCACGCTTCCTCCTCAGGTCAGCTTTTCTGGCCTCAAACTCCTCTCTGCTCATAATAGGGGGTGCTTGGCTTGAGCCCAAAGCAATCTCTGCAAGATCCCTGATAATATGATGCTCTACATCAAGTTAGGCTGCCACAGGATTAAAGCCACAAATGATGCAACCTTGCCAGCAGATTAAAACAACAACAATTCTAGCCGGACATCGATTTAAACCGACAGGAAAAAAACCGACTGATACATGGGTGGGACCACCTTGGGTCCCACCTCCCCAGTGGTAGGGGGCTGTTTTTGGGCCCACCTGGGTCCCACTCATGTATCAATCGGTTTTTTCAGCCGTTTAAATCAATGGCCGTGAATCATTTTTGTTAAAACAACTAAAATACTTTTAGCCTACAAACCAATACCTCTGGGGTTGAACTACTGGCATCATGTAACCTTGCCCTGCAAAGGGGTCTTGAGGAATCAATCCCCCAAACGGACCATCAAAGGGGCCAGGATTATAACCCATGTATGGCATGTTACTCATGTTTCCCATGTTGCCCATGTTACCCATGAATGGAGCACCCATATATCCTTCCATCCCAAGTGGCATACCACCCCAATATGGGTTACAGGCCGCTGGAGGAAAAGGAATCATATGATTTTCGTATCCTAGATCCTGAGGTGTCCTCCACTGCATGTCTGCACCTACAATACACCAAAGGAAGCATTAAACGCTGCAAAGGACGACCACAGAAAAAGGTGCATTGTGCAAAAAATAACATGATCTAGGAAGTAACTTTACAAACAAAGGAAAAAATTTGCTTATAATTTTGCATGGCCCAGTAATTTCCTATGCCAAGTAGTAGAAGGATGAGATGAAGTGTAAAGACTAACCATTAATGGGTAACACAGCCTTCTTCTTTTTCTTTTTCTTCACTGAAAAACAAAAGGAAACATCAGAAGCAGAAGCTGCTCTGATAGAGTGTCATATGGAATGTACCATCTAAGAGAATGAGCAACGACAAACATCAAGAAAATAAAGAAGTCCGAATTACCTGGCTCAGCAAAAGGCAACTTCTGCTGCACTTCTTCTTCGGTTGGTGGAGCATTACCCTGTAAAGCAGGTTCCTTCACACTCACAGATGACTGTTGAGGAATAGCTGCTGCTTGCTTTACAATGACTGCAGTCGCCTCTTTTTGAGTTTCTACCTTACACTGTACTGGCAGTTGTTCCCCCTTGGACGCTGCAGAAGCAGAAGGCGATGGAACTTTGAATGGGGCAGAACGGGCGGATTCCATATCTAAAATGTGGGAACCAACAGAGTTCATTGGTGTACATATAATAGGAAAATTGAAGTTCAATGTACTGAGATTGATTGTTTTGGGACGCATACCATGAATTTGCAAAATGCTGCCACTGTTTTCGGCACTAACATTATCTGATTCCAAAATGCGGTTTATAGTATCCCTAAGGGTTTTATTTGGCAGAAGGTCATCTGCAAGTACATTTGTAGCCCCACAAATGCATACTAATTTTGAGATTATGTGGTCCCTGATACCTGAATACGGTAGCACATAGGATGGAAACAAATGCACATCATTAATTTCAAATATGAGTATCAGCATCCTACTTTAATCTACCAGAACTTTGTCGCAAATTTACAAGTAAGAAGTTAAAAGTATTTGACCTGCTCTGTAAATCTGATTCAACTAAGTTATTTAAAGAGATTTGGACAAAGCATGGTAACAGATGTCAAACATCATAAATAGAAGAAGAAAAAACAGAAGCAGATAAAAAATTACATTTGTCACAGAAACTCTTGAAACAGCACTTGCTGGTCAGCACAGCATCCTTCATTACTTCTTTGCATAAAGGGCAGCGGAGCTCAGGCGGAAGATCACTGACTGAACGAGTAGTAGAAGGTAACCCTTCGATTTCTTTCTCAAAAGCAGCCCTAAATCAAATCAAAAGGTTTGAAGTGAATCTCATGTTATGTACATGACAATAATAGCATGATGGACGGAACACAAATATTGAACAGATCTACTTACTCATTCGGCCTCAATACAGCAACTGCCCCACTTGGCAAGGCATAAGAACCATCAGGGGTAGCCATTAACATCGACTTTGGAATGCCAGTTGGAGGCTTCACCCTTTTGATATCATAATTAGGATCACCATTTGTAGGACAATGCTGAATAAAGTGACCTATAAAGCAGACAAAACCATGAACCACCTCTATGCTTATTTATGACATCAAGAACATAAACAATAGGAGAAGTACCAACAAAATACATACCAGGCGTCTTGCATCTGTGACAAGTGTAACCTGGTGGAGGTGTCTTCCGCTCCAAACCACCACCAGCAACACCTCGGCCTTTAGAATAAACATATTTTAAAGTTTCAGAATACATAAAACGATAAAAATAACAAGTTCACAAACTCAACCAGAAAGACTTAAGGGACGACAGAACATCATTCTCCCATGTGGTCAGGAACCAAAGAAGAACTCTGCTGCATGAGAATGTATCAAGCAGGAACAATGCCGAGAGTTGTAAAAACTTCCCAATTAACTTTGACCAAAAACTGAAACCAAGGTAAGAAAATTACCAAAACCCCTACCAGGGCCCATCATTCTTCCACCCACACCTCTTCCATAACCTCTACCAGCCCCAAAACCCTCCTGTGTTTGCCTGCAAGTCCAATTCAAAGAAACAACCTCAAGATGAGGAGATGTTCATGCATACGAGTCCTAGACAGTTATAAAAGAATCAACAGGAAAGAGGATCCTTTGTACCGTTGCCAGTCCAATGCAGTTGTATCCATTAAAGCTTTAATCTTGCTGTCTTCATCAGCTCTACTAGGAGGAAGAGCTCCCATCACAGGATTGCCAGATTGAAGTGGGAGCACTTCCGGAATCGCATAAAGATCGTTCCCAAATTCATCCCATTCATTCTCCTCGGGCTACAGAGGAATTGAAACGATTTCATTACACCACTTATATTGAACATATATAACCAACAGATCAAGACGTTTTTATCTGCTCATAACTACTGTAAAATTACCATTCTAACAGAAGAATCAGCCATGCTAAAGTTATTGTTGGCTGGTTGAGCTTCCTCTACCTTATCTTCTACAAATTTCTTCCTGCAGCACAGAAAACAGCAGATCATCTCAACCAAAATCCTGTTTCGCCTCAAAGGGGATTTTTAAAATATGAGAAAAACACGCATACTTAATTCTATCTCAAAATTGTATGCAGAAAAAACAATTTCAGTCCCATATGAACCCAAATTTTAAATAGAGAATGAAAATGAATTGTCAAGAATTAAAGGTATGAATTAGTACTCTTCTGGTTCAGTAACAATGGTCATGCGAGGCCGTCCAGGAACTCGCCGAACTAAAACAGATGTATTTTTTGGTATCAACGTTGCTTCATCCTGGTACTCTGAGATTGCAAATCAAATAAAATAAACTCCATAAAAACTTCATATAGATTAAATCAAGCTGTCAGAACAAACAAACAAAAAAAAATCTCTCCTTAAGTGAAAGAGGAATTTTTAGAGTAAACAACCAAAACAATCGACCTAAAAACTAATTGATACCAAACATAACCCAATTCCCAAATCTTAAGTCAGACTTGCTAAATTGGGCTTAAATTATGATTGAACCCCACAAATCAATCAATGACTCAGTCTTCCTAACCTTCCTTGCATCTGGCAATTACTTCATACAGCAATGCGTTGGAGATAACAAGGGAAGGAACTACTGAAACCCTAGAACTCAAGCAAATTAGTCCCGGATTGAGATAAATTAACGAGACAACCAGAATCAAAGAATTCTATAATGAAAATAAAAACCAACCTTCGTTAGTTTGAGCATTAGCAACCATGAGGTCAAAATCAGTACCCCTGCCCAAATGTTTTGATTCGAATATTTTTTCTTTCAAATTCGCAACCGATATAAAATGACCATCAATTGGTATGGAATCAAAATCTTTAGCACTCTTGAACTTATAATACACAGCCATATTTTTTTCACTTTTCTGCACTAAATTTATCAGAAAAACCAAAAAGAACAGAAATTTATATTTTCAAAGGCCAATCAATGAAAATAAAAGGCCTGTAATTTAACTATAATTTAAAAGAGTACAAGTGATTTTATCTCCTTTTGTAATAACCCTAAGAAGCAGATCCCATCTTCTCAAGATTCAAACTTTTTATGAAAATAAGAAGTTTCTCAGAAATCAAATTCATCACTTCGAAAATAAGATGATTTCTCCGAAGCAGCAACCAATCTTCCTTCCATATGCGCAATCTTCAACAGATCCAGTGAAATCCCCAAATAATTTAAAAAAAAATTAATCTTTCATTCTTCAAAACCCCTCAAAATCGAGTGAAATCCCCAAATAAATCTTCAGCTTTTGCTTCAAAAACCAAAACTCATCCTTCCTCTTCAACAATTGATCTAAATATATCTCTTTTCCATGCAACTTCTATACCTTTCGGAATCAAAAAAAAAACTCTGAATCGAATCTCTTGTAGCTTAATATAATTAGATAAGATTGAAAATATCAAAATCTGTGGAGAAACCAAGTAAACGAATAAGATTCCAGAGAGTACTGAAACCGAATTGATGGAGATTTATGTAGAAACCCTAGAGTGTGACGAAGTATTGAGTGGATAAAGCTAGCTAGGGTTTGGTTTTTTTCTTGTATCAGAGGCGTTTCGCATGACAGAGAGAAGTGAAGCCCTTAACTAGGTTAACGAAGTTATTGTGGTGGCTTTACTAAAACTGAACGCAAATCTTCTACTTTTATAACTCGAGCAATTGATTCTTTCTTTTTGAGCAACCGTGGCTAACCCCATGCATTGGTTTCCTTTTGTCCGAAAATGGTTATGTTGCGTGGGATCCACACAAGTGCGTTGTCGTCTAGATTCTAGAAGCCTACTTCGGAATTTATTTTCAGTATTTATTTTACTAGGAATTACTAGATAATGCTATATTAGAAATCCGTTTAACCTCTAATCCTATCCCAAAATTCGGTTTAACCTTTAATTCAAAAACAAGTAATTGGACTAGTTTTTTTACTCGTGCGTCCAATTCACGTGAGAAGAATAAAAAACAGATTTTCAATATCCCATAAATACCCCTCTCTTGTACGAACTATAAATTTAGCCAAAATCAAAACTTCAAAAAAAAAAATCGTCAATTGGCAGCTCACATATTTTTCTTCTCTTTCTGCTTCAGTGGTGTTTTCAGTTTTAGGGTATCGCCAATCTCCAGGTATTTTTCTTTAATCTTCTTCTCTGTATTTTTCTTCAGGTATCGTCAATCTCTGTTTTTGTTTTTTTAAGTGAAATCATGATAATCAACTTGATTTCATGTTTTGTTTGTTTTCTTACACTGAAATCCCGATGATTAACGTTTTATATGATGTACATTTTATTGAATTCCATGATCGATCTCGTTTTTGTTCGTGTTTTAGTTTTCTTTTCATCTTTTGAAACTGATTTTGTAATCGTTCTATTTTGTTCATTAGATCGTCGTATTCATTGTTTTTACATGTTGTTTGATAATAGGTTTTGTTTGGTTTTCTTTTATTTTTTTCAGGGAATCATGATTTTTGTTCTTTTCTTTCTGTATGTTTTGAATGTTTCTTCAGTACATATTAATACGTACTGTTTTTCTAAACTTTTCGATATATACTGTTTTTATAGTATACTATTTTTGAATCAGTACATATTTGTTTGCGTTGTTTGTCTGTTATGTGTGTTTCTATAATATGTGTGATACTTCTAAAATACCACATATTATGTTGTATTGTAGATTTAGTATTCCTATCATCTTAAAATATATGTTTTGATTTTTGTGTTTTGTGTTATTTTATTTGCATCACATTTCTTCAGGTTCAACATGACAGGTGTTGGTTCTAATACAAATAGCTTTTGCTACTCTCATGTATACCACAAGCAACACCACATTGCATATTTGGTTACGTTATCTTCGACTTTGGAAGATTTGAAGTTTACTATTTGTAATGCGTGGAGCTGGTTGACTCCATCAACTATTGTTGTTAATTATGTTGAAAATGGAGTGAAAGTCCCTGTCCTTGCTGATGTATCTCTTCAAGGTCTTGTTGCATTGCATTTTACGAAGAATTCAGATTTCTTTGAGTTGCATGTTGATGTTGTGTTATCCTGTGCATCTAATTCTTTGAGAAGTGTTGATCTTGACAACAGTGCTGAGTTGGTTTTGAGTGCTAGGAACAGTTACTTGAAAGATTCTAAAGAGTTTGCAAGTGTTCTTTTTTCTGATGGTTAAGAGAATCTTTTTGAAGATAAAAACCATCTCTTCCATGGTGGTGTTAAAGCTGTTTGAATAGCATGTGAGAAAAATTTTGTTTGAAGACTGGATATAAGGTTAAAAAATTGAAGAATGACCTTGAGAGATTCACAGCCAGATGCAGCAATGACTGTTGCTCTTGGATGCTTCACGCGGTTGCCATGAATGTGTCTTTGGATGTGTTTAATATAAAGTATTACATGGGTAGGCACACTTGTGGCGCTGGTTATAGGTTGAGGAGTCCAACTGTTTCGAGGAAGCTTGTAAATCATTTAGTTCATGAGCGTGTCAAGCACAACCCTCTCATAAAGCCGCAAAAGATTATGGATTATATTAAAGTTGGTGGAGGGATCAACATCAAGTATCACCACACATATCATGCACTAGAGTTATCGCATGAAATGATTTTTGGTGATGATGTAAAGTCATTTACTGATCTTGCTTGGTGGGTCACTGCTGTTCGGGAAACCAACCCAGTGTCTTATGTTGATTTTGATTTCAACGACGCAGCAAAGAGATTCCACAGACTTTTTATTTGCTTTGGAGCTTGTAGAGAGGGTTATAAACTTTGTCGTCCAATGATTTTTTGTGATGCGACATTTCTTACGGGGAGGTTTAAAGGAGGTCTAATGGCTGCTACATGTCTTAACGGCAATCAAGGTAACTTTTTTATATGGTACATATTTTTGATATGTATCTATTTTTTATGTACTCTATGATCATACATATCATACATAAAGTACTATTGATATACACTGTAGGTATAACATATTTTTGAAGGTGAAAACATGAAGTACATATTTGATATGTACATTTATATGACAACAATAAAACACATCTATAATCAAGACATGAAGTACATATTGATATGGTTTTTTATATTTTGTTTTCCAGGTTTTTATCCTTTTGCATATGCATTAGTTCCTGGCGAAGATAATGATAATTGTCATTGGTTTATGGAAAATCTTAAAAAGGTTGTGGACCATCGTCCCATCACCTTTTTGACTGACCGAAGTGAAGGTTTGTTGAATGCAATTCCTGAAGTTTTCCCTGATTCTTATCATAGTTATTGTTTTTTCCACTTGAAAAAGAACTTACCCATCAGTAAGGCTGATGAAAAAAGTATATAACCCTTACCAGGTCTTCAACATCTCTTACTTCTTGACTTTTTTTCTCAATCCCTTTTTCACTTCCTTTTTCACTTTCTTCTTCTTCATTACTTCCAATTTCTTCATTTTCTTCATCACTTTCTTCTTCTTCAACATTCTTCTCAGTTGCTTGTTTTTTTCTTAGAAGTTTCAACACTTCTTCCTGTATCCTCACTCTGTTAACCTTTTTTGTCTTTTAGTACATCAGCAAAGAACCTCTGGAAGAAAGCATTGTTTTTATATTCACCTTTAGATGTCAGCATTATATCTTCATGTTGTCTTTTTGCTTTTGGCATTCCAAAGATAACACCTACTTCTTCAGGAGTGGATGTTAGAATATGTGAAACTCCATGCCTTTTGAACTCAAATCTGAGCTCATCTGCAACTTTACTTCTCTTATAACACTTTATAAGATTGGTCACAGCAGTTTCATTCTTCATCCAGTGATCTGCACCCAGATTTGTGTACCAGAACATCAGGAAAAGGTTGCCATATGATTGCTCATTGATTATGCGCAACTGAGTTTCACACAACTCAAGATTTTTCTGCCTTGATTTCTTTAACAAGCGACCAAATCCCCATGAACCCACTTCTGTAGATCTTCCTAGCAGGTGCAGGTTTTGTGGTTTTCTTCACACCAACTGCATAATGAACACACTGTCAGTATCCCTAAAATATAGCAATATGTACTATAATATAAAACAAAGTATATATTTTTTTTATATGTTGATATGTATCTGCTGTATCATGAACAAAGTATACATTGATATGTACTGATCCAATTCAAGATTAGAACAAAGTACATATCAATACATACTATCATGTATGCAAGATGTAGATGCTTTAGTATAGAACAGTAGACATCTATATATATGCTTTTATAATTATAGCATGAACAAAGTACATATCAATATGTACTTATCCAATTCAATATCTAAAACAAAGTACATATCAATATGTACTATCCTGTATGCAAGATGTAGATGCTTTAGTATAGAACAATGTACATATTTATATATATATATATATATATATATATATATATATATATATATATATATATATATA
>JAJJMC010014301.1:7944810-8078516 GCA_023531435.1 Papaver californicum | reverse complement strand
TATATATATATATATATATATATATATATATATATATATATGCTTATATATCTATAGGATGAACAAAGTACATATCAATATATACTTATCCAATTCAATATCTAGAACAAAGTACATATCAATATGTACTTATCCTGCAACCAATATCTAGATGATATAACATAAAAATAAGCATACACTGATATGTACTGATCAGTATATACTAAAAACCAAGTACATACCAATATTTACCCTATGTTGCATGCTAGATCTATGTGCTAAAACATGAATATATATATTGATATGTACCAATGATATATATTTGTATATATCAATATTCTAACTCCTAGAACATGAACAGAGTAAGTTATATATTGGTATATATCAATATATCTAACTCCTAGAACATGAACAGAGTAAGTTATATATTGATATGCACCAATGATATGTACCTTTTTTGGCAGAAACAACAACACCCTTCTTCTTTTTCTGTGATGTAGATGGACGAACAACAAGAGTTTTGTTCTTCTTCTTTGTAGATGGAGAATCTACAACAGTTGTTACATTTTCTTCCAATGTTGTTGGAGAATCAACAACTTCATTCTTTTTTTTGTTTTTTGATTTTGTTGGTGAATCAACAGCAGTTTGTTTCATTGTTTTTGATCTTGTTTGAGAACCAATAACTTTTTTGTTCTTTTTTTGTTTTGATTTTGCTGGAGAACCAACAACAGTTTGTTTCATTGTTTTTGATGTTGTTGGAGAATCAACAACTTCATTTTGCTTCTTATTTCTTGATTTTTTGGGTATAGAATCTACTTTAGAAGCTTTCTTGTTCTTCTTCTGTGGTGGAGATTTAGGAGTATCGTGTTCTTTGATCACTGTTTCCTTTATACTTCTATTGATTTTTCGTTTTATACCCATTTTAGAAGGAATTTTTGAAGTAGTATAATGCTGGCAGTAGGTTAGGTTTTAGTTGTATAATGCTGAAAGAAATCAAATGTTGCTAATCCTGTTGAGTTTCGGTTTTGATCTTTGTTTTTAAGGTTTTGATTTTGCCCTAGTTTTTAAGTTTTTAGGTTTTGATTTTGAGAGTAATGAAGTCGAGTGGTGTAACTGGTGTTGGTGGAGTAGATGAAAGTTTTTTCCCATTAAGAAGTAGAGTAGTGTAGGAGGTGGAGGAGGTGGAGGACGTGGGATCTCCACAGGTGACTAGTATATGGGTAGAATGGTAATTGGGTTTTTTGAAAAGGTTTTTGGACTAATGGATAAGTGTGTTTCCCGGGTGGACTAACCATTAACAAGGTCCGGGTTTGTTGGACGGTCCAACAAATTTCCCTTTATTTTATATACTCACTTTGTTGAACCAAAATGATAGACAAAGTTATTATATTTGGGTATGGTAAAAAAAGGAAAGATTTTTTTTCATAAATAGAAAATCAAATATTTTAAGATTACTATTTTGCCTATAGAGATCACTTATTTTCCTGTTTTTATTATTTAAACCATAAGGAACCACTTTTCCCCCACTAACAAATAAAGAAAAAATATTAAAAAAAATAGTTTAAATAATTAGTTTTTTTTTCTTTTTGTGTTAAACCAAACAAACCTATCATTTTAAAACGGAGGGAGCATATATATAATATAATAACATAGTTTTTTCAAGCGTTCTCATTCACCTGAGCTTCTGGTTGATTCTGACCCCACCAAGCGTTTTAAATAAAGTTTATTTGACGTGGCCCAATAGAAAACGTGAAAAAAAAATCTGGCCCTACGAGATTTTTTTTATGGAAAATGGATTTTTTGTTGCCTAAAGCAATAATTTCAGGAAATAACATATTACTAAAAATATATTGAACAAAATTACATATTATTCATCACAATTTCATCATAAAATCAAGAAATTTAATCAATCATGCATCATGAAATCAATAATAGAATTAATAAATAAATTAAAAAAAAGTCCAATGTTCGGTTACAGTTATAGTTCTCGAAATCAATCTTTTCCTAATTACAGCTTCATCATATCAATTAAAACTACAAAATAAATTATTCCTATCAATTGCACTTCCGATGAGAATAAAAAATTTTGATCAAATTGGTCGTGGGTACTAACCTTTGAATCCGATGTTGTATCTCTCTTGCGAATAAATTTTTTAGTGATCCTGTCAAAGAGTAAAAAAAATACATAATTGTTAGCACTTGAAACAAAAATTGAAGCAAGAATTGAAATCTAAAGCTAGCTAATGCAAAAACGGGCAAACAAAAAGTCAAGCAATAACAAGATAATAAAAATTATTTTCATATTCTTTTCTTAATTTTGTTCATACCATAATTAAAAATAAAAGAAATCTAAAATAAAAAATAAATTAAATAAGGCCAATTTATAATTTTCTTATGTTCAATATTTTTGATATAAAAACGTTTGAACAACTAATTATGGTGGTATGAAAATAATATAGTTATTCAAAATTACAAAAAATTTATAACTTTTTAGGACGTTGTTTCCTTAACTAGGGATTTATTTTTCTAAACTTATATTTATTTTTCTTAAACCGAGATTTATTTTTCAGGAAATTCTAGGCTTGGATGCTTTCTACATAAAGCACTCGAGCAAAGGTAAGGTCTCATCGTTTTCGTGCTGTTTTTTTATTTGCTAGGGTGTTGTTTTTTCTTAATTTTTTTAGCAGTATCGGATTTTGTTGCCTAATTTTTATGGTTAGTGGTGATGTTTGCTTTGCAGTTGCTGGTGGTACCTCTTCTCAATTTTTGTGGTTAGTGGTGATGTTTATTTTTCAGTTGTTGGTGGTACCTCTTCTCAGTATAGGGTGATAATTAAATCAAAATGCGAGGGTGTCCTGGGGTGATAAATCTAATATTTTGTTTTAGTGTATTGGTGTTTCGTTATTTTTTCTCTCTTATTTTAAGTTTATCTCTTTAAGTAAATTACCCGGGTATTTATGGTTTTAGTATTTTATTTTTATTTTTATATTTTTGCAGGGTTCTTCTGGTTTTTATCTCTTTGTTTTATATGTAGGTTTTAACATCAGACTCTAATTTTTGATGATGCCATGCAAATGAAGATGGTGAAGAGAATCATGTTCCATATTCATATGGTAATAATTCTTCTTTTTTATTGTTGTAGTGAGGAAAGAAACATTAGAATTAGGTCTTTTGGTTTATTATTATTAGAATTAGGTCTTATTGATTATATGGTTGTATTATTTGTCTCATTTACATGAAATTAAGAACATACGTGGTACTGCTTATTACTAGAGCCATAAAACTAAGCTTGATGAAATTCCTCTTGGTGTAAAAAAGGTACGAATAATTTTCTATAGCTTTTTTGGATCATAATCGAAAGGGTTTTCGATTTATTATGTACTCATTAGTTTCGTGGTTTTCTTTAAAAGACTTATGATGCGTTAAGAATTAGGGTTTTAGAAGTTGTTGACACTGAACCAAGTGATGATCCAATACAAAAAGTTGCATCTATGACTGATGTTGCAAAGTTGAGATCAATTAATTTGGGTATTTAATTTCATACGTTGGTTTTGGTTGTTGTTGTTTTTTGAATGCTTAGAATATTTGTAAGGAAAAGTTAGATTTTTTTACCATGCTGACGATTATTTATTTTTGGTAAGTTTTTTCTTTTTTTTTTTGATACAGTAACGATCTGAAACCGGTCATTGTTTTGATGCATCGCTTTTTTTTCTAATGTTGTTTGTTTTTCAGGTATTCTCGAAACCGATTGGCGTTATAAATGTTCTTTTAATGGGATTTTTAATAGATTGTCGCATGGAAAGAAACTTGACGACATTAAGATTCTAACAGATATTGCATGGAAAGTAGCTTCACGACATTAAGAAATTGGTAAAACTCTTCGTCTCTTGATTTTTTTAGTATTTATTGATGCATTTATTTTATTATGTGATGAACAGTGATGGAATAAGATGAAGATGACTCTCACCTAGATCTAGCATGGAAGATGCTGGATTTGGCGAGGGCAATTGCCGAAAAGAATCCAAATGATACCACAAAAAAAAGTGGATATTATGTCAGCACAGTTAAGTGAAAAATGTTACAACAATTGTTGTTCCCAACACATAGAAGAATGTTGATGCTGCATTTATTGGGTTACAACTGAGTTCTCCATCCGATAAGGAAGCTGAAATTGAGAACCTTAATGGGCTATTTGGCGAGCTGAAAAAGAAGGTTAGTTTATTTCTTTTTCAAACAACATCTTCATTCTCTATGTGCAACTCATTGAATATGGATAAGCTCATTGAATTAGCTTTAATAAAATTTATTGAACTTTGTTTTTGAGGATATGGATAAGTTCATCGTTTTTTTGTTTTTGAGTTGTTATTTGGGTGTAGTAACACACCAAAACTTGAAAAGGATATTATTTTTGTAGCTTAACTAAGGTGATTACATATACTGGGTATATTTGATAAATTAAATTTTTTTCTCATATATGTAGTGCAGTTGTTACTATTCATCCAAGGAAGAATCTTAACTGGAAATAAGATAAGTGCACTACATCTACTGAGTATATTTTTTAAATTAAATTTCTTTCTCATAAATGGAAGTGCAGTTGTTATTATACAACCAAGGAAAAATCTTAACTGGAAATAAAATAATTGCACTACGACTTAAGTTAAGTTTGTTAAGCTATAGACATAATGATTACTTAGCTTTGGTTAAGAAGAAGATTTTTTTTTATGGGACCATTTTGCAATGTTAAATCTTTGCCATCTAATAATTGGTATGTGGTTTCAGATGGATGTCATAGGCATTAATGAAGTTCAATTATTTGCCGACTTTTTTTATTTATGTTGTTAGCTGAGCATGATGGGAAGAATGTAGTTGTTGAAGGACTTGATGTGGATTATTTCAGGTATTCAATGTCGTTCCAATTCATATGCATGAGTAATCTATTGGTTAGTAAACCAAAATACTCAATACCAACAGTCTCAGTGAATGGGCTTGCCTGTAACAGACTGGATATCTTTCGCATGATATTTACTTGGTGAAGCTATTAACGAATGTATTTGTTGATTATGAGTACCATAAGGGTATTTATGATTTTATGTACTTACCAATTGACTCTAAGGTAATATCTTTGGCATTTCCTGGAGAGTTCTGAACATTGTCCTATTTTCGGATTGTTACTCATGGTTATGGCTCTATCTGATCGCAGAACATGGGACACCTGGTTAATTAAATCGAGTTAAATTTACATCCAATAGCATGTGCAATTTTTATCATTACTCTTTTCATGATTCACAAAATTTATATCCAATGGCATGCCAAATTTTTATCATTACTCTCTAAAATCACCTATCCTCTTTTCATTTCAGTTGTGACATATTTCAGGTCCTCTTTGAAGTATTAGCGTTTAAGTCGGTTGTATTTTAATCCAGTCATACAATTCATTAATTGTATATCCACCTATAATACATGGGAACCAAATTCTCACCTTATAACACACATGATCATCATGCAATTCACGGGTAAACATATATTCAATCAAAATCATTCACCCTGTAGTGCATGGGATCGTCTTTGATTCACACGCGGGTACCTATATAATTAATTCAATGAAATCAAATTTAAGTATCTACCTATAATTAATGGGGTACCCAGATCTCACACGTACACATGATCATCACACAATTCATGGGTACACATATGTTCACCCTAAGTTATCCACCATATAAAGGTCATCCTAAAATCGAAAGCGTACACATAGACTAACTAACTCAATTTTATCAAGTTTAACTCTTTTAGGTCAAATCTAACCTATAACGTACGAGAACATCCTATAATCCACGAGATTATTGTACAAAAATCATGGGTGCACATATATTCACTCAAGTCATTAGTGCATATGATTATTCTAAAAATTAACGGGTAACCATAATTTAACTCAATAAAATCAAGTTAGTATCTATAATTAAATTCAATTTTGACTCTTCTTGATCAACTCTCACCTATAATGCACTAAATCATTTCATAATTTATCAGTACGTATAAACTCATTTTGATTAATTTTTCGTGTAGTGTATGAGATCATCCGTTTATTCAGGAGAGTATCATATAGTTAACGACTACTATAAACTAAAATCAAGTTTAAATCATTTAGGTCATGTAATATCCAGTTATTTTAATTTACCATTTCGGGTCGGGTTATGCCCGACTTAGCTAACCTTGTTGTTTAGGTTGTTGTTTCTTTTGTCATAGCCTAGGTGTGTTGTTTGTTGGAAATATAGTCAACAAATTAACTTTAATTAGTAAATAAAATTTGAGAGAAAATGAAAAGATAATTAAAAGAATTTAAAATAATTATTAAATATGAGATTTAATATGATTATAAGGTTTATATTAAGTTAGAGAAAACCAAAAAGGTTTGGGAGAAGGAGAAGGAGAGGAAGCTAGGATGTTTCGAGAAGAAGGCAATGGAGAATCAAAAGGATTTTATAGCTTATAAAAGGTAGAGTGCTAAAGCCTTTTCTCATTGGGTGATTTGCTTGTATTTAGTTTCAATTTTATATGATTTTATAGTGTTAGGTTTCTATATATATATATCCGATTGATGATCATCTTTCTTATGTTATTAAATAACATGCCTAAGTAACCCTGGTTAAAATTTTAGGGTAATCCGCCGCATATTCACCGTTGAATGTATCTTTTAGTTTGGATGATGTTTTCTGAATTCTGGACAGTTTCGCTTTGTATGTTCTTGACTATGTTTCGACAATCTTAATTATTTTATAACGAGTTATAAACTAAACGAAAGTTGTAGATTTTTTTATTATCTTTTATTATGCTTTGGATTTTGTTCAGTTATAGATTATGATGAATTAATAATGAATATTTTTGTAACATGATGTAATATGCCCAATTTTTAGGATTATCTTATAAAATTATTATCTTTTATTTGAGTCGTTGTTTGCTGTGAATTTTGGTTATGTTATATACTGTGAATTTTGGTTATGTTATATATTATTTATTAATGCACCTTCTTTATAAATTTGAAGACGACCGAATAATGTTATCACTATGAAACATATAATATAATATGTTTGAAATTCGTTTGTTTGCTTAAATTAATGCTTAATAGATATGCATGTTATTTGTCATATATTTCTATGTCATGGTTTGCTAGTGTTGTTTGTGAAAATGATTTACAAAAACAGAAATAAGTTCATGCTTTTTCGTTAGATGGACCTTGGTTCCATACTAACAGCGGGTAATGATTCCCGAGAGAGAATAGGTAATGATTCCCAATAACATATAGGGTAATGATCCCCTGATCCATCGATGGCGGCTGTCTGTGCCGAGGTACACTATATGTGGGTGTACGAACTAAGGTTTTCGTACCGTGAACTCATGTGTTGAAATATGAATTGCATAATTTGTTGGAAACCTTATTGGTTTTGTGAGCTCGTGGATTGAAATCAAGATTGGATAATTTATTAGAAATATTGTTGGTATTGTGATTGTTGAATATATATCATTGATTCGTTGAAGTTGTACTATATTTCTTGTTATATATTTTCACTTGATAAATTGATTTCGTTTCTGCATCTTCTGAATGAGAGTACATTCTATTGAGCTGTCATCTCACCCCAATTGATATTCTTGCAGATTTCATGGAAGTTGGAAGTGAAAGCTAGAAATGCATAGCTTAGTGATTGCATTGCTTTTATTGTATTACTTGAAATGTAATTTGAATTAATATGTTTGGTTGAAAATATTGTGAACAATGATTTGTCGATTCATATGTTTAAATTCATTTTATTTAAAAGTTCAACTATAATTGATATGAAAAGTAAATTAGTTCAAATATACATGCATCTGTTTCGTTCCGACCCGTAACGCCGTGAGTTCGAATTTCTATATGGGTTTGACTCTGGTCCAGAAATCAGGGTGTTACAGGTCAACTCTCACTCTGTAATATAATTTATGGATATACACATATTTATTAATATCGTTCACCCTATAATGCACGATATCACGGGTATCCATAAATTAATCGAATGAAATCAAGTTTAAGTATGTACCTATGGTACACATGTATCTAATTCTCACCATGTAATACACGGGATCATCATACAATTCATAGGTATATATGTATTCATTCAAATCCATTCACTGTATAGTGCACAACACTATCATGTAGTTCACAGGTACCCATAAACTAACTCAATTAAATCAACTTTAAGTATCTAACTATAATACTTTGATACCCAACTTACACCCTACAATACACGAGATCATTATACAATTACGGGAAATCTAACAATAATCTATAATGAAACCAAAGTGTAGAAACGACATTTATTACTGACAAAGAACAACTCCAGACACCATCTAAGAGAGATTTGGTGAACAAACGAAGATACGAGAGTATAAAAAGCTACGACATTCCTCCATTGGCTGGGAAAGATGAAAATTATAATGAAGTGATCGATGAAGTTGAAAACCCTAATAAGGTGACTGATGAAGTGACACATATTGACAGCGATAACGACATGCCTTCATTAGTCAGATTAGATGAGAATGGTAATGAAGTAAAGGATGAAGTTCAAGACCTTGATAAAGTGACTAGAAAAGCAGGAAAAATTGTTGTAGGATAGATATCATATGTGGAAAAGGGGTGCAACTTACAAATGGAGGAAAATGTTTGTTCTTAAACAAGTTATTTTTTATTTATTTATTTGGCATTTTAGCTCAAGAATATGTTAGCGGTAATAACAATTCTCATCAGACGCGTTGCATAACATACCCTAATAATATTAGCATTTTGAATTTTTATTTTTATTTTATTGTCAGTATATCAAACAATTTAATTGCAATCTATTGCTGAGGTTATACGAAGAAAAAAAAGTTTATTATTAAATGTATTTTCTTTAAGATGATTCTTAATCTCTGACACTTTAAATGATAATTAGTGAATCCGATTCTAATTGTTAATCTATTAAATGATAATTAGTACCTTGATTATGTGTTGCAGTTGTTAATTAGAGTCCTCTTTGGCTGGATGTGGGAAAACCCCACCTCACCAAATACAGGTCAATTCCCATCGCACACGGTACAACACGAGTGGCATACTAGTTAAATTAAAAAGTGAACTTTTATTGACCAAAAAAATTAGGTTCCATCAATGCTTTTCCTATTTGCCATCCACATCAAAATTTCTAAAATAATTCTACTTTTCAGTTGTATTTTTCTCTATTTACCACTTATAAAAAATAAAATTTAATTTGACTATAATTTTAACCACTTTTATTATTTTATTTAAGAAAAAACACTTATATTTGTCTTTTTCTTCACTAATTTCCCATTTCATTAAAACCACATTAATAAATAATTAAACCCTAGATTGAAATTTTGTTTAATCATTATAAACTATGATAATTGGGGCTACCAAGTTGTTTGTTTCACTGCCGATGTTATGAGCATCAATAATTTTAAGTTTGAGTTGAATAAGTGTAACTCCTCCTAGATTATGCTCTTTATAAAAAGTTCATGACATATATGGTATATCATTGATGTAAATTGATAAGTCAAGTTTTATGTTTATATTAAAACAAAGATGAATTAAAATTTAAAATGAGATAAAAAACTTATTTATATCATCATAACTAACAACTACATTTTCTAACATATTTTATAGTCGTAAGCATTGGTTAAGCAAAAACAATTTCTGCAAATGTATCAGAAATAGGAATTATCAATCCAAGTAGAATAACCAATGCAACTCTTTATGTTATTATATTGTTGTTTTACAGGTTCGCCTGTTAATGGTGTAACCTAATTTTTATATGTTTTAAAATATGTCCAAGCCTAGTTTTTCAAAAAAAAAATTAAAAAATGAGCGAAGTGATGATCGGTGGGTGGAGATGGTGGCGGGTGGGAGAGACGAGGAAGAAGGTGACGATGGGAGAGATGGATAAAAATAATTGTTTTGTTTTAGGATTAACTTTTTTGGTTTAGTATTTTATTTATTTTTTCATAAAAGAAGATAAACTTCAACTGCTTACATTAAGAGAACCGATTCAAGATCGGGATCGTTACATGGATTTTCTGGTTATTACATAGATTTTTTGTTAGATAAACAACGTTGATCATGATTGTTACAACAACACTGTAATACTTTCATTCCATTATATTAGCCGATTCTTTGATTTCAACCACATCCAAACTATTTCCAATAAACCAAGAAGGTAATAGAATTTGTTTAAATGACCCTGTTAGTTTTGTTAAGAACAAAACCAAACAAAGTAACAACCCCACACAAAGTAGAAGTGTTAGGATCTTCAAGTGATCCAACCGGTTCTCAAGGTTTTGGATGATAATTAAACTATCTAATCTAAAGTAACTCACTAAACTAAAATAACCATTAAACTAAAATACCATATGATTTCTGGAACAATATGAATCGGTCATCAGAATATGGAAAGGTGTCTTTGTAGTGTCTTTAGTAGCTGTTGTTGCTGTTGAAATAATAACCATTGTTGCCGGAGTTTTTGCTGTTGATGCTGCAACAAAGATTGAAGATGAAGTTCTTTTGAAAAAAACCAAGTTCACCCTCTTGAACATCATCACTGCACAACCCAGAGAACTAGAACAAATCCATGAATAATACCCTAGCTTAAACTAAGATTTAAAACTTAAAAAACAGGAAATAAAATGCTTCAAAGAAGCTAGATCAAATATCTAAAAAAGGATTGCAGAGAGAGTAGATAGAATACAGATAAAGAGGTTGTTGATCTGCCCAGATCTGCTCCTATGGAGCCGATCTGGGCATATTGGGTTCAGGCGGCTCTAGGGTTTTGATTGTTAAGAGAGAGGGATGAAAGAGGGCTTAGAATATTCTTTTTGGTTTAACATTTGAATGATTTTATTATTAGGTGTAAATAAAAAGTCAAAAAGTAGTATTTAGGATATATGAAAAAATATATAGGTGGTAAATAGGATAAATAAAGGTGGCAATTGAAATGGATGGTAAATAGAAAAAATATGGGTGACAAACAGATGGAACCAAAAATAAAATAAAAAAGTGAATCTGGTATATTACAATAACATTCGTCAAGGAGTATGCTAAATTTTGAATTCTACAAAACTGTTTAGTCCGCATTCATCCAAATAGCCTTTAATCTCTGGATTATAAAAAATCTAACGCCGAGACCAAAAGCCTGCAACTAGCTAAGGTGATTTTTAAAGTTATATTGAAAATGTACACCTCTTATTAACCATTTAGCCATTAACTACCAAATGACAGACAAAACTAGGAAACCTCGCTGCCACTGATCAAGCGGATAACTTTTTGACAAGAACATTTTTTAATAGGAGCATGGAAGACAAAGACTATAAGATATCTTAGTTTCACGAATTACTGTATTTATACGAGTGATCCATAAACGATGAAAATCTTTCTTTTGCCTGCCTCTATCCCGATGAGTCGAAACTAAAGCTCTCATTTTCTGTTGAGTCATAGTTCGAGTAAATCTTGAACACACCCCTTGAAAGGTTGATACAAATAAACGAATTTTTATTCTACGTCTTCAAACTATATATCCTCGTTTAATTCTGGTCATTGAATCAAATGAAACTTTGATTATCAATTGTTTCCAACTATTTTTATTTCCAAAATTATAAAAGATAAAAAATATTTCAATTTTATCTCTAAAAAATTCATCAATAGGGCAGCTAGCTTTGGATCAATGCTCTCAGAAGCAAGTAGTATGCTAGTTAAACTTTCTTTATATGTTTTGTCCCCACATCCCATCAAAAATTTATCCCCACGTGTACTGGCTTACTAAATAAATTTGACTATATTTTTGAGCTGGGAAATATGCCTCAATTTTATTTTTTTTAATGGGAAGGGTGCCGAAAACATTTTTTTGAGACTGGATTACTGATTTTCCAGACCACTTTCTACCGACCGAATCTACTCTGGTGGTCAAGTCACAACATATAGACTACAAATGCAAAGTAGCTTCTCAAGTATGATACACATGATTGATTGTCAATGAAATCTGTATGACCAAGTTCTTTTTATCAAAGAGTGATTCAGTACCCATTCAATACAAAGTGGGTTCTGTCGGTAAAACAAAATATAAAGGTTATAATTAATTATTAGGCCTTGGAAGACTTTTATAAATTATAAGGTGTGATATAAATGAGTATTCAAATCTTATTATCAACCTAAGATATCATACACAACCATATAACACTAAAGAGCTTTAACTAGAGCACTGCCGTTTATGACTCGGGCTCACTTTAGGATTTCACTATTTCTATGAAAAACTGTGAAGAAATTTGGTCAAGTTCGAAGAAACAAAGAGAAAACAAAAAGTGAGAGAGAGATCAAATGTCTGTCAAGATCAAGGATGATATAATCATTACATAAGCAAGAACAATGAAAATGGCAATCTGAATAAAGAACTTGGGATTTTCCCTCATGTTGGGTGATGTAACGGCTCTGCAAGCAGAAAGGCTTTGTCAAAACTAGAGAAGAATATACTTCAAAGAAATTAATCAGTGGGGATGCTCTTTGGAGAAAGCACATTGCAATAGCAAATGAAAGTTACCTTGCAATTTGCTGCGAAAACCTATAGAAGGGCAAACTCTGAAGAAAGACCATGCCAGGGCCAGTTAGTTCAACAGTAATGAGGTTCTCACCCTGACATTGAAATTTCAGATGTAACAATCAGCATGAGGTCCATCACTGTACATATTAGCTAAGATTTTAACCCCAGAAAATGCTCAATTCAGACAAAAGAGATATTTCCTGTCGGAACTGAACCAAACCAACTAACATACTATGCTTATTTCATCCACTCAATATTTTGTAAAATCTAAAGTCGGTAGAGCAACTAAAGCTGGATTTCAGCAACTAAAGTGAGAGTTGTCCCATAATATTCCACACGACATTCACCTTTATGCTTATCAAGGAGGACGTAGTGGCAACATGAGAGAGGATAAAAGGAAAAGAAACAGGAGAAGTTTGAAAGATTAAAAGGTCAAAAAAGTAACTCACCCCGAAGACCATCCTTCTTATGGGACCAGTGGATTTGATTTGAAAATTTATTGTAGCAGTCATGGCAACAATGCAAGATGCATCAACAATTAGTACTTCACCAACATCAAGATTTTTCTGGACAACTGCAATACGAGGAATCCAGAAGGTTCCAGAGTTAGTACATATAGAAGCTGACTTAAAATATTTAAACTTCAGGCCTCACCATGCAGCCTGTTCACAATTTCGTTTTTTATGAGCATACACAAGACAAACATTCAAAACACATCTATTTCTAGCTGAGTAACCAGATGGGAACTGAGTAACAGTTCTTTTGTCTGGCACGAAAACTGGCGGCGTATCTTCCTGGCATGATAATATTTAATATCTATATCTAACTACAATAAAGAGAACCCCTATATTTGGTTTGTCACAAACAATATGGACTAACCCTGATATTACAAATATAACCTCCAACATCAACTTATAACAACTGACAGATATGCTTTCAAGGGTAAAAACACACATTAATTATACCTTTACATATTTACAAAAATGACATTGTATTAAAAAAATCAAAAAACTTAAAATCTAATGACAAAGGATGGGCAGAGCACATACCAGACCCACCAGCAACTATGAAAGCTAGCCCTTGACCTTCAATCTTCTGTCTCAGAATGACCTATACGATTTTGAAATATAAGTATTTGGAAAGAAAGAGAAAAATCATGAAATGGAAAGTACAAACAAAAGATGCAGATGAGGCACGTTGACATCTGATTTTCAACTATCAGAGAATAGATTATGATTAATTTGCAGTCAAATAATAATCAGAGAAATTCCAGCTTGGGAAACCATTTTCTCACCTCTGGTCCGGCGACAATATTACGAACCCTTTGATCAATCGAGTTGGTGACTCTCACATCATTGACAGAGCATAGAAATGCATCTGGCTACATAAACCATTTTAACTAAGTCAAACACAACCGTAGAGAAGCCAAGAAATAGTTAGATCTTCTGCTAACATGAACTCATAAATCATGAACTGAGACATACTAGGTGTGTGGATGTGCATATGTATGTGTGAGGGAAAGGAGGGTGGGTGGGTGGGTGGTGTCCAATTTCTTACAGTAATTATATAAACATAACGAGTAAATCAGCTCTACCTGGCACAACAGCTGTCCACCAAACATCGCAAGATCAATCTGTAATGAAACATGAACGGAGTAATTAATCCACAATTATCAAAACATATTTTCCTAAACTTACAAAGTGTGTTGCCACTATGTCATTGAGCAGAAAATGCATAATTTAAAGATTGAAGCTATTAAATAAACCAGAATGCTTTATGAACACAAACCGGAAGTATCCTTGCAAGGGAAGGAGCAGCAATTGCAACAAAACCATCATTTGCACCTTGATTGAGAAAAACTACGCTAGTCGCGTTCTTGCCAAAAAGCCAGTGCCATATATTTCCTTCATTTTCAGGGAGAAACAAGTTGTCCATTTGGATAGACCCAGACATATAACACATGGAACCTGCAATAGCCCAAGGTCAGATGTATAGCTTAACATTAACTGCAGCCTTTCAGTAGCCCCTCAGAAAAAGAAAAGAATATGAAAATTCAAATCCATAAAATAAAAGCACGTTGATCCATATATGACTTAATTATGTTTCAATGAACTAAGCCATATAAGGCAGATCTTTAATTTTAAAAATCAGCAGCTTTTGCGGGCCTGATTCATTTTCTGAAGTCAACAACTAATTTTGAAATCAGCACAGAGTATTGGCCATTCCACTTATTTCCATAAGCGACCCAAGATAGTGACGTAAAAGAGAAGAATGGAAGCTGCTCCCAAAATGACGATGAAAATTAATTTGTGACTTCGGTACGCGATATGAGGGGAAAAAAAGAAGAAGGAACTACCCTATGTTGTACAAGGCGCTGCTTCAACGCCCAAAATGGGAATTTCGGTGCCAACTGCCGCCACTTTTATCCAGAGTCTAGGGATCTTTGATAAGACCGAATTAAGCCATCTAAACCCTAAATATAGCACTTACGCCTACATTATTATCTTGGACTTACTTTTTTGACTGAGATTAATCCCCTCTCATTTGTCTTTTTAGTAATTTATCAGCTAAATTAGGATTACTAGTTGAAAAATTGATGCGTGACTAGTGCCGTTGCTCCATATTCTACACCCCAACACCGAGCCGCCCCTCCCACGTTGTACAACTGCCTAACCTCAATATTTACTTTTATTTATAGTTTAAAAGGAAACTCCTAAAAAAATTATAGGTAACTATATAAGTAGCATAAGAATGTGCAATTTCATGTTAAAGAATTCATTTCAGCAACTAATACTAATGAAATGATGAAATGTGGTCAACAAGCTTCATCCACATTTGATTTCAAAAAATAAGGCCCTAGTGCCAGACTTTTTGGAGCTTTATCAATGAAGAGATTGAAGCAATCTTCGCACAACAATGATGACATCAGAATTCAGCAAAGTTATTGCCAAGGCACAATAAAACTTACCAGGCTTTGCAATTACCTTCTCTTGTGGCTTTAACATAATCTGATAATCAAAGACAGCAGGTGTTCATAAGTCGAAACTTCATACTCAATTAAGCACGCTAACAGATGTAGATGGAGAGGGAGCCATGGATCACAAAGAACTTATCAATCACCAAAACTCATATAAATAGTTAACAACTACCTGTACAATCTGAGCTTCGCCTCCCAAAATTTGAAAAGGTACGCAAGCTGCTTGGGGACTCTGAGCCAGTGATGAATTCTCGTAAGTTTAACCAATAACTAGCAAGTCAACGCAGCTTAGAAACTTGCATCATACATAACGATAATCTTCTCGATAACAATAAATTCTACTATTCTAGCAAGTCAATAACAACAAATTCTAGTTCTAATTTCCAAGTACAAGTCAAAAACTCAGAAAAGGATATTAGACATTTACAGTTCATAAATTTATGCTTATCAGCAACATCAACTCCAGTTGGTCATAGAAATGCCAAGTTATCTTCGCGGCATAAGTAAACAGTATTTGCAACACCAAATACGGCGTGATCCAATTTTTGGGTTATCACTTTAGATCCCAACTAAGAATTTTGAAATGGCACTCTCCCTTCCAAACCCAATAATGATAACTGAAAAAGCAGGGTATCTTCATTGTACAAAGGAGGTGTAAAGGTGTTGTGAACTTTTGTGGTACTGCTCTTAACTATTAGGAGGAAGAAAGATGATTGCTCCACAAGCAATGCTGTACACTTGCATTTGCTTCTTCAAACTAAAATGCTAAGGAAACTGGGTGGGAGAGATCCATGGATCCAGAACATTGACTATGGAACCCACACCACACACCCAACATTCAGTTCCATGTTACAATTACACATATTCAATAGCAAGCCTAGTTACGTTTGTGAGTAAGAAAGGAGCAAACAATCATTGTATTCAATAACAAGCCAAGTTACATGATATAGACGAGAATACCAAAAAACTACAAACTTTTGTTCCAATATTATTTCCACTCATTGAAGTGGATTGTACTCTCTAAGAGATCTAACAATTAAGCCTCCTTCTATCGGCCTCCCTAGTGTTTCTTCAAAATGGTGAATTAAGACCTCCGAATTGCTTTAATTTCGCCAGAGGGTAGGTGAGGTAAGTCAGTGTATGCATAACTAAAACCAACCATTCAGACCGTGAAGGTGAAACACCAAATAATCATGAATTTGATCTAAATACATTTTTTCATTGTGACAGCTGGTCTACTAGGGTTCCTCTGTGATCAGTACATTACGTATGAAACTAAAATTCATTGTAGAAAGTTTCCCACATCTAAGTAATATTTCTTGGCTATCATATTCAGTGTCATCATACTCCAACATTCCAACTAAAGAAATCCTCTTCCAAGAAAATCCAATAATTCCCCGGGGAAACTAACATTCACCACTATTATTTTCACTTCAAATTGATCAACGCTATAAAACTTACACTCTTTACACAAATCTAATCAACAATCTCTGGTTCTTCATAAAAAACATTCCAGTGCAATTTCACATGCGCAAACATCACGATCCCAAAAAATAAATAAAAATACTCAATTAACATGAAAAAAATCAGTCATCCAGGCATTAAATTGAACTAAAAAACCCTAATTTTCCACACAGAAAAAGATCTTCAAATAATGAAACAAGTGAAAATTACCTGATAAACATAGGGTTGAAAAGGAGTAGAGAAGAAAGGTGCAGCCATTTCTTAATAACTCTTTCTAATGATTCAAAGAGTTTAAACTTCAACCATTACAAATTTCAGACCGGAACAACGGATTAGTCAGAAACAGATCCAAAGAAGACGAAATTCAACTGAAAGTCTGTCTATTGTTGTTACTCATTAGATGGAATGAAAGTTCTCTTTTCTGACAGGTTATTTTTCTCGCTTCTAATATCGGTGTTATTTTGAATTCCTGAACTACCCTGCTTAATATTTAATACAGTAAGTAAGCTGCGTTTATCAAAAATTAGTATTATTCCACATCAGATTAGTAGATGATACGTCATGTCTTGATTGGCTACACTCTTGTCTCAGACGTGTTTAGGTATTTATTTATTTATTTTTGGTGCATGCGATAGGAGTTTTTACGAGATCTAGAGAGAGTCGGAATCTTCACCAACCGGCAACTGGGTTAGCCCCTTGTTAACAAAATTTGGACCATTTCTCAGATTGGGAGTAGTAGTGATGAATGATAGATACATCGATACGATAGCAAAAATTAGTCCCCCGTAGTAATCATCTTTGCAAAGCCCCCCACTCCCCCACAGCAGACGATTCTCAGTGAAAACATATCTTAAGCTGCTCACAAAGTCGTAGGCTCGCAGCTTTATTGGACTCACAGAGTAAACCCTAAACCATGGCTTCACAACACTTATGAGACGTTGCAAAAGTGTGTCAAAAAGTATTTCAAACACTAAATTAGGGTTTGAAAATAAATTTTCAACACTTATAAATGTTGCAAAAGTGTGTCAAAAGGTATTTCAAACCCTAATTTCGAAAAAAGGGAATTTAACCCTAATTTTTCAAAACGCACCTTACCTTTGCTTGTGTGTCTTGCTCCTTAGGCTAGGCTTGCACGCCTACTCAGAAGCCAAGCGTGGACATCATGCTTCTCTCCAAAAAACTTGGTATTTTACTATTTTGGCCTCAACATGTGAGGCTGAGCACAAGAGTAAAATGAGAGTTTCTTGCCTTCTGGCCAAACACTTTCAAACCCTAATTTCTGAAGAGGGAGACGTCTCTACCTCTCTTGCTTCCAATGTGTGTGCGTTAGCCAAACAACTAAGATTGCATGACTACTCTCAAGGCAAAATTCGCATGCTTTCAAAAACAAATCCAAGTTCACACGACTTGCTTCTTGTCAAAATTGACAATTTTACTCTTTTTCCCTCAATGTGTGAGGCTGAGTACAAAGAGTAAAGTATGAGCGTCTTGCGTCTTGTTAAAATTTGACGTGTTGCCTCTTATCAAAATTTGACGTCATAGTTCTTGTCAAAAGATGGCGTTTTATTCTTTTACCCTCAACGTGTGAGGTTGAGTACACAGCGCAAAAACGTGAGACTCTTGCTTCAAGACAAAGTTGGGCGCTCTCCCCTCTTTCATGTGGGTAACTTGATTTTTCAAATTAATCCTAAGCTATGCTAGGCCTTTCTAACATAAATTTTCGTATGAGGCCTCCCATACAATTTTTCATGCTCAACAACATACACTTGTTTTTACAAAATAAACATGTCAACGTAAAATTGAGTAAGATGGACACACTGCTCCTTATACATAAATAAATACATATTTTATTCTGCTAGACTCATTGGCTAGTCAAGCAGGACATATTTTATTTTATTCTGCTAAACTCATCAGTCTAGTCAAGCAAGACAGACTCATCAGCTAGTCAAGCAAGACAAGTCTTTAGTCAAGAGACCCATTAAGCAGGTCTCAATTGATTTTCCATCAGTAGTGCTTAATATACAATATTACACGAGACATCAAATGTCACAAATGGGGGGATATTCATTAGGGTATTGGTCTAGAGGTCTACGACATTGTGGTGCAGCAGTGCACCCACTAAAGAGAAAGTCTAGAAAGTTTGATTAGCAGTTGAGTAGAGGAGTGGTAAGTTGAATAACTGACTATTCAGCCTTAATCAAAGTGGAGAGCAGTTGTCAACACCTTCTCCACTTCACCACTACTCACCGAGAGTTTCTTCCAGAAAAGAGGTCAAGTGGTTACAATAGCTATGATATAAATAGATTCCCAATCTATTTAACAAGAACAAGTATTGGAACACGACAACAAGTTGACAAGTCTGAACAAGTCGAACTCTAAGAAAAACACAGAACAATTCAAGTCGATCAACCTTCTCATACAGAAGAATTGTTCATAGCTATTCACACCAATTACATCCCACAAAGTCTGATACTATGACCTCATTCTTCTTTCGCTTCCCTCCATAAGACTAACCCTTCTCCTTCTCATTTTGTGACTAAGCAAGACTAGAAATACCATTATTTGGTTTAGGCCAGGATTGTACAAATTGATCTCTCGAATCTAAACAAAGTACTTCAACATTACAAATGTTTAAGGATCCACGAATTATCACCTGCTCACCCCACTTTTCCTAAATTAGCCTCCAATTTGTTTTTTCCCCACAAACATTTCAGTGACCATTGTGGGAGATCAATCTCTCAGTTGTAAAACCAATTTTTTTATTTTCTCAATTTCATCAATTTTCTCAATTTCAAGATTGTTGATTATAAGAAGGGCTCATGAGTGTTAGATCACGATTCTATATTTCCCAATACTGGCGGAATCTCTATTAATATTTTAAATTTTTTTATGCCCGGTCAAGTTCCTGTTAATGATGTTGATACTCCAAGCCTAATCGCTATTCAAGATCTGATAAAAATTATGAACGATGTTTTAACAAATCAAGCCAAAATTGCGAAGACCCAGAACGAAGTGTTCATCCTTTTGAAAGTTCTCACAAATTAGTTATCAAAAACACCGATTCATATATCCGCGGATGACGACATTGGTAAAATTTCTCCTCAAACTGAGTGTGAACCAGAAATGAGCCATCGACCTGATTTTTCCGCTCGTGAAGACTCAGAAAAGTTCCTTCAAAAACAAAAAGAAGACTCGTCATATCTAACATGTTGCAATCAGGGTCTTTACAACGAAGGGATGATGATATCCTACAAATCTATTTCGAAGATTTGTGTTCCCAGACCTTATCGGAAGCTGCTAAGCGATCGGCTATAATTGTACTTGCCTTGCTGAAAAGAACAAGACCCGCCAGAGATAAGGAAACACGCAAGACTCGTAGCAGTCGATGTCAGACTCATAAGTAATGCAATACTCAACCATCTGTGAGTACTATAACTAAAATAGGCAAAAGAAAAGCTCTAATGCCAGAACATTGGACCAAGCGTGCAGCACTGACATAAATCTCAACTCCTGACCCATCACCTGCTCAACGCCAATCTCAGCAGCAACTAAGAGAAGCAGCAGATGCCTGGACTTCCCATTTTCAATCGTAGAAGTAATTAAACTTTTGGAATTTTGGATACATAATGGTGCTATCAACCTACCTCTTGTTCGACGTACAAGAAATGAAAACCCCTAAATATAGTCGTTTCCACAGATTCATTAATCACTCCATGAGTGATTGCCATGCGCTGAAGCAAATCTTCAAAGAGAAAATTGAGTCAGAAGAATTAGATTTAGGGATTGAAGGTATATGTAAGAACTAGAGCTTCCCTATTTCTCAAAACGAAAAATTGGTAGAAACAACGATACAGGAGAAGTATCTCATGGCATTTTACGCCTGAAACATCCAGGGATATTTGCTTAGTTTGTTTGTAATTTCAATTTCTCCAAAATGTATACGATGCATTTGCATTCAGTATCAAATTCCCTTTTCAGTAATCATATTTAAATTATATTAATTTAAAATCCATGTTGATCCAAAATAGAATCTTTGCAATCATACCTACCAAATATCCACTCATCCAAATTCAACAAAAGAACCAAAATCAAAATCAAATAAGTCTACCATCTCTCAAGAATGAAAAAAGATAAAAATGCAGAAAACTAAACAAAGCCCAAGGGAGGCCGGCCAACAATAGCCCATCCTTCTTAGAGAAGGCTTCCTTCATATTTTGGAGAGCAACTTTCTTCAACTCCAACTCTTGGTCAACCTTTCAACCTCTGCCTCCCCTTGCTTGATAAGGTCAGAAGAAGGGATCACACCTGCTGCAACCTGTGACTCCTTAACACTTCAATTCCAACGTCAAGTCGGTCACATGCCTCCATATGATACTTCCAATTCACGAACATCCATTCAGCAACAATAGCATTAGTCACAATACACATTTCGTACATAGAGGGTAGTACTTCACTAACACAAAAACAAGAACAATGAGATCTTTATATTTCTTGGTAGTAGTAATGTGACCATACTTCTGCCATATTTGAGTATAAAACTCAGCATACTCTGCTAGAACGCTGAAGCCGCCAACAAGAACATGTTTTGGAAATGGTTTACTAAGTGGAGGATAGAAAGGAAGACCTGCACCAGGATATTCAGACACAACCATGGCTTTTTTTCATTCTTTGTGACACCTGACTCTAATTTTTTACATCAACAATCATGTTAGTGAAAAATTCTTCTGGTTTTTGGGATGAAGAGGTAATGTTCTTGTCAACTTGACCTACAATCAATACTTCTTCAATGCTACTACGCTCCTCTCTACTTTCGCCCTGTAAAATCGTCAATTGATGAAAAAATGTGAGATTCAATCTCCAACAAGAATTTTCAGGATACAACAGGGCTGATTATGTAATAATTCATGAAGTACCCAAAATCTCAAGCAAGTAGCCCAGAGGCTTTAAAACACGTTTTTATACTAAGCTCATCAAAGGCAATTTTGTATTACCATGTACAAAGTTGCAAGCTGGGAGCAATTGATAATGAATCTAGGGATGAGTTATATATCAAACTATTTTTGTGAATGTCCTCTACAACATATCAAAAGATCACATCAATCGGACAATCGAGTTAAGATATATAACCAAAACTCTCAACTATCTCCCAGCTGAAAAATTCCTGAATTCTTCCTGAGTTTTTGTTGTTTCGTCTTTTTGAGGTCCTAAGTGACCTCAAAACTCAAAATATTCCGTGTTAGGAGATAGATCATCTCATGTAATGAAAAAGTTGGGGTAGATCATCAAAAACGGACATCACATGAGGATTTTACGGCGTTCTCAGTGAAGGCATTATTTCTGAATTTTTCTAACAACGAAGTTTCACGAAATTGCTCAGGTTTTCATATAAATTTTTATTCATTACTTCATTCAAGTGATACTTCTAAGCAATTATAAGGTTAATTCAAGATGAAGACTCACCCAAAAATGTTTTGAATTATTTGGAACATTGAGATCACGTCCTGAGCCATTATTCTCTCCTTCTTCTGAAACGAGACGACTACCTTCATCGCCTTCTGAAGGAGATTTGAAACCATCGTTGTCTTCATTATAAGAGGAAATTTCCTTCTAAAACAACCAACAATGCAGGGAGAATCCGATATCTCTCTTGTTTCACACGAAAAAATTAGTTTCTAGAGACATGGTAACTCCATCAAATAACGTTATATCTACTCTGATGGTAGATTTCAAGTGAGCTACACATGGGGATTGCGTTCATGCTGCCTACTGAATTCTGGAGACACTAATTCATTGACAAAGAAACATTGTACTGAATTTAAAGTTCCATCTACCACTGATTACAAGGAAGACACAATCATTTCCAGCATGGATAAATATTCAACAAGCAAAGTTGCTCCTGCCATGTTATCATCACCAACTTCTCTGTCTTCCACCTTGTTGTTTCCAACTATGACTCGAGTCATCATCTCGCACTCAATGGTGTTCCATATCTTGTCTACAACTAACTTTTACTGCTTGCAACTCCTTACAACATCAACTCCATGGAAAAGTCAGTCTTCATCGAATTCGAGTTCTTGGATGCCTCCAAATGGTATACCCAAGCTATTACATACTTAGTCATCTCTAACTCTGAAAAACGTGCTTATGGGTGAATAATAGGGCAATGCATCATTCACGATAGTTGTTCATACATATCTCTTCTATGACATAGTGAAAGGACGCGTCAATCGGATACCCGAGCTAAGAGATATGACTCTTGCACTAAAATCTATATGATCTGAAAATTTACACGGGCTTACTAATCACGGATGTTCATGCATGATGGGCCAACCTAGAAAAATCCAAATTAATTGATTCTTTATGTATATGATAGCTTAGTCTCCTGGTTTCAAAATTTTGGTTCAACCACTGAAAACGGACGTCAGATGAAGTTTCTACAACCTTTACAGTGAATGATGCGCAAACAGAAAACTTCTAGATGAGATTCAAGCTTCCCACGTCATAGCCATCTCAACAACTCTCACCTTACCAACCTCTTATCGTGTCTGACCAACTTGGTCGGCCAAACTCTTATGTGTCATTTTTTTCCAGAGGTAACGTCTTCACGTCCTTGGAACAAAAGATTAGTGGCATCCTCAACAACTACTTCAACAACAACAAAACGAAACAGAGACAAGCAATATAACTAAGGTCCCCTCCCAAATTACGCTGTTAAAAAAAAGAAGAATCTACTGATGATGATGATGGAGATGACTTCCTCGTGCAACTGATGTGAGTTAGCAAGGCCTACAAAATCTAGGGTTAGAGACGATACTAGAAACACCAACAAGATGGAGTTCTTATACCTGCAAGACAAGTTGTTAGTACAAATAAGAGAAGAATAGGAGATGAGGAAGAAATGCGACTTGTACTATTCGGTAATAAACAAGGGAAGCAATTTTTCCTTTTATACCAAACGGACTTACCAAGTCCGAGAGGGAGAAGGATCCTCTTTTGTCTGTCCAAACTGTGGACCCTCTTGATCGTCCATCCAGCATGACCCCACTTTCCTTGTCCATCCAAGATCGTCCTTCACCTGTCCGTCCAAGCCTCTCCTCACACTCAACCATTTAGCTAGCTTCAATTAAGGCTTGTCTGTCTAGCCTTTGTAACAACTTGTACGACCATCTCCGCCTCTTGGATTGTCCGTCCACCATCAAGCTTGCATCATCCAGTTTCGATCAAGCTTGCTTCGTCTAGCTTCAATCGAAAGTTTTTCGTCCAGCTTTAATCAAGAGTTCACTCATCCAAGCTCGAGTCATACTTACCTATTCAGCATTAGAGACGAGACTTGTACGTACAACTAAGTCTTCAAGAGGCGATGGGTTTATCTCATATGTTAGTGAGGATCAACACTATACCTTTACTACTGCCGTACCAAAGTCAAGGATGTAAGAAAAGAAAGATTTGTTCTCATTGATAGAGGGAAAACAAGGAATAATCAAATACCCCTTTCATGATTAAACTCCCGAATATGAGAAGAAAACGGACTCTACACTGTCCGTCTAGTAAAACACGGTTTCAGCTTGTCCAACTACTAAACTTGTGTTGCTTCCTTCCAATTTGTTCAACTGGTTTTCTCACACGTCCATCAACTCCATCAAACTTGTACAACCAGCTATGCTACTTACATGTCCAGCTTCATTTAAAGCCTGCCAGTCCAACTTTATTCAAGCTTATACATCCAGCATCAATCAAATCTCGTCTGTCTTTACAACAAAAGCTTAGACGTCCCACAATAAAATAAAATAAAATAAAAAATCATATGAATTATAAAAATTTACGTTTGATAAAACCCTAGCTTACCCGACTACAACAACTAATGATAGAGAAGATGTCTTCGTACAACTGAAGTCAACTAACAACGCCTCCAACAAAAAAACACTAGGGTTAGAGAAGTTAAAAATATTTAGTAAATAAGAAGAGGTTTCAAACTTCATTTGTGAGTGACGTACTCACGAAAAGGGAGGAAACGAAGCAAAGCTTGCTTACCTCACTTTCAACAGCTGATGAATACTCCCAAGGGTCCTCTTACATATTCGTGCAACTATGCCTCCTCGTCTGTCCGTCCAAGCATATGGCCTCATTTCTCTGTCCATCCAGCCGCGACCTCCTTTATTACTTATCCAACCATGTGAGCTTGCATGGTGTACTTAAAATCCTGAACTGCTGATGCTGCATCCCAGATAATGATACCGAACCTCTATACATCTCTTTTAATCATCCCTGACTTGCAGGTCCATCGACATGACGATATTCAAAGTTCAAGCCAACTGCAATATCTCTGGTAAATATCTAACAACTAAGCCTCGTTATTTTATTTTCAGAAATATTAAACCCCAAAAATTCTGCTGAGAATTTTAACATGGGTACTCAAACACCTATCTCTCTCTATGTATGACTGAGCTTGTCAAAATATTACATACACAATTAGAATTATTGAATGAATCAACATTCATCACCGTACAAAATCATCAAAATAACACTGGTGCTCACTATATTTCCCAGATGTTTTATGATTTTATATTACAAACCTCAAGATCCTAGATAGATTGCCCACTAGTATAGATATTTTGAGTATCATTTGGTGCTATATTCCACAGGGAAATTCTCAAAATGACCTTATGTCAACATTCATTTCAACTGAATAGTGTTGACCTACCTATACAACTTTGTATCAACAAATCTCAAGATCCTAGATGGATTGCCCACTAGTATAAAACAAATTTGAGGATCATTTGGTGCTATATTACGTAGGTAAATTCCTAAAATTACCTTATTTCAACATTCATTTCAACTGAATAGTCTTGACCTACATATCCAACTTTGTATAAAAAAATCTCAAGCTCCTAGATTGAGTGTGCACTAGTATAGAGCGAATTTGAGTATCATTTGGTGTTATATCTCGCAGCTGGATTCCCAAAAATTAACTCATGTCAATACTCACGCTCCATTGATCAATATATTGACTCACTGAAATACCTATGTAGATTTATATAGAAGTTACATACGAGTTTACATCTCAGTTTTTTGAGGCACCAGTGCCTCAACACTTATCTCAGCACTCTGAGGCACCACTGCTTCAACACTCATCTCGGTACTCTGAGGCACCAATGCCTCAACACTCATCTCAGTGTTCTGACGGCACTACTGCCTCAACACTCATCTCAGTGTTCTGTGGCACCACTGCCTCAATATTCATCTTAGTATTCTTTGGCACTACCGCCTCAAACACTCATTTTAGTGTTCTGACGGCAGCATTGCCTCAACACTCTCTACAACCAACTAACGTTCCAAAGACCTTGTCCGACCAATTCTAAGTCTTGCTTTGCCATGGGTCTCTACTTGTTTATCCAAGATGGCCTTCTTGCTTATTCAAATGTTCAAGCTAACTAATACACCACTGGTAACATCTAACTGTTGAACTATAAGAGTTTTATTTTATTTTATTTTCGTATGACAGGCCACCATCTAGTGCTTACCACGCAATATTACTCGTTCCGCGCTAAGCAGGGGACTTGATGTAGATGGTGGATTTTTGACAAGGATAAAATAGTAAATTACCTCTTAAGACTCGGGTATGAGAAATACTAAACTTTAAAATTCTGCAAAAAAAATTTCAATTTAGGGTTTTGAAACGTTTTGCAACACTTATAAGCGTGTCAAAAGTATTCTCAAACCCTAATTAGGGTTTGAAAATAAATTCGCAACACCTATAAAACATTGCAAAAGTGTGTCAAAAAGTATTTCAAACACTAAATTAGGGTTTATAAATAGTTTTTCAACACTTATAAATGTTATAAAAGTGTGTCAAAAGGTATTTCAAACCCTAATTTCGAAAAAAGGGAATTTAACCCTAATTTTTCAAAACGCACCTTACCTTTGCTTGTGTGTCTTGGTCCTTAGGCCAGGCTTGCACGCCTACTCAGAAGCCAAGCGTGGACATCATGCTTCTCTCCAAAAAACTTGGTATTTTACTATTTTGGCCTCAACATGTGAGGCTGAGCACAAGAGTAAAATGAGAGCTTTTTGCCTTCTGGCCAAACACTTTCAAACCCTAATTTTTGAAGAGGAAGACGTCTCTACCTCTCTTGCTTCCAACGTGTGTGCGTTAGCCAAACAACTAAGATTGCATGACTATTCTCAAGGCAAAATTCGCATGCCTTCAAAAACAAATCCAAGTTCATACGACTTGCTTCTTGTCAAAATTGACAATTTTACTCTTTTTCCCTCAATGTGTGAGGCTGAGTACAAAGAGTAAAGTATGAGCGTCTTGCTTCTTGTTAAAAATTGACGTCTTGTCTCTTATCAAAATTTGACGTCTTAGTTCTTGTCAAAAGATGGCGTTTTATTCTTTTACCCTCAACGTGTGAGGTTGAGTACACAGAGCAAAAACGTGAGACTCTTGCTTCAAGACAAAGTTGGGCTCTCTCCCCTCTTTCATGTGAGTAACTTGATTTTTCAAATTAGGGTTTTGACAAATCCTAAGCTATGCTAGGCCTTTCTAACATAAATTTTCGTATGAGGCCTCACATACAATTTTTCATGCTCAACAACATACACTTGTTTTTACAAAATAAACATGTCAATGCAAAATTGAGTAAGATGGACACACTGCTCCTTATACATAAATAAATACATATTTTAGTCTGCTAGACTCATCAGCTAGTCAAGCAGGACATATTTTATTTTAGTCTGCTAAACTCATCAGTCTAGTCAAGCAAGACAGACTCATCAGCTAGTCAAGCAAGAAAGACTCATCAGCTAGTCAAGCAAGACAAGTCTTTAGTCAAGAGACCCATTAAGCAGGTCTCAATTGATTTGCCATCAGTAGTGCTTAATATAAAATATTACACGAGACATCAAATGTCACAAATGGAGGGATATTCATTAGGGTATTGGTTTAGAGGTCTACGACATTGTGGTGCAGCAGTGCACCCACTAAAGAGAAAGTCTGGAAAGTTCGATTAGCAGTTGAGTAGAGGAGTGGTAAGTTGAATAACTGACTATTCAGCCTTAATCAAAGTGGAGAGCAGTTGTCAACACCTTCTCCACATCACCACTACTCAATCATCGAGAGTTTCTTCCAGAAAAGAGGTCAAGTGGTAACAATATCTATGATATAAATAGATTTTCAATCTATTTAACAAGAACAAGTTTTGGAACACGACAATAAGTTGAAAAGTCTGAACAAGTCGAACTCTAAGATAAACACAGAACAATTCAAGTCGATCAACCTTGATCATTCAACCTTCTCATACAGAAGAATTGTTCATAGCTATTCACACCAATTACATCCCACAAAGTCTGATACTATGGCCTCATTCTTCTTTCGCTTCCCTCCATAAGACTAACCCTTCTCCTTCTCATTTTGTGACTAAGCAAGACTAGAAATACCATTATTTGGTTTAGGCCAGGATTGTACAGATTGATCTCTCGAATCTAAATAAAGTACTTCAATATTACAAATGTTTAAGGATTGATGAATTATCACCCGCTCACCCCACTTTTCCTAAATTAGCTTCCAATTCGTTTTTTCCCCACAAATAGGTATGCTTGTTGATAATCATATAATCTTATGATGATTTTGTTTTACTTATATTGTTTTGAGTGTGAGCTACCTGTGTTTAGTTATATAGTTTACTAACACAACATTGAAACCGTATGAAACTTCGTTCTTTTGTTTCCAAGGTTCTTGCTGCTGCACAATGGCCACAACATGATAACGAGAGTAGATTTTAACTTGATTGAGATGATTCTTCTTTTGCTGCAGATCCAACTCTCCTTTAATTGATATATGCACATGGTAATGTTCCTGACCCGGTGACTCTTCAATACATTCAAATGTTTCAGGCCATAAATATTGCCCATTTTCGTACTTTTTACCCTTGCTCTGTTCGTCTGTACGGACAACAACTATAACTATTGCATGTTTCTGGATTCCGGTATGTTTCTTAGTCCTTACTTATATGACCAAGGGTGGCTGTTGGATCTGGATGGCAATCTATTGTAAGATTCATAGCATAGGTTCTTATTACATCATCGGGGCCCCTCTACGATTTTTCTTGGCATGGTCACTACATCTTGGTATTAAGGTATGTTTCCAGTATTCATGTATCAAAATTTTTTGGGGTTATTTTCATCTGCATATGCGAGTTGTTTCAGAGGTAATATATGGATTAACACATCTGTGCTATATTTTGTTACGGAGAATTCCAGTATCTCATACTTTACACCAAATTGTTCGAGTACTTTCTTTTATCATTTGAAACGAGTTTAAAAACAGGGTTTATGAGCTGGATTGCTCACTGGAACTGTTGTACAAACTTTGGTATTAAACTTCATCACAATCAGATGTGAATGGGTTTATTCCTTTTATAGACCGTCATGGTAGTTTTGAGCATTTGCTTTTACGATCTCTGCAAGAATTTAAAACTCTCCAATGGTAGGATTCAGATCTTTTCGCAATGATTGACTAGGATTTGCTGCTTCTGCATAAATTTCTACCAAAATAGGGCTTTGATATTAGGAGAGAAAAAGCCACAAAAGAAGGCATTTTTTAAAAAATCATTAAAATCGATTCAAGTTGCTTATTGATTAGCCAAGATTTTGTTTTTTACCAACCTATCGGTAAATTACTTTGTATTTTGTTGTGAAGAACTACAACTATATGTTAGAATTAAAAATGGATTTGTTACTTAAAATTAATTTTGTTACTTAATATATCTTAAAGGGACCTAGGGTCACTAGTCCAAACTTGGGGTGGAAACAACAAAACCATCTATTTTCACTTCTTAGTGAATGAGAAACCTTTGGTTTGTCCCATATTGGGAAAACCAATGAGGAAGTTTATCCTTATTACTACAAACGTTCTATATAAAGAAAAAGAACTAGTGGATTGTATATGGACTTAGGAAATGGACTAGTGGGAAAATGCACACATAGGCGGTGCTTCGCACCGAAGCACCGCGGGCCGCGGGCTTGCGGAGCTTGCGTGTGCTTTTGCGTGTGCCTTGGCGTGACCATTGGCGTGTGCCTGCGAGTGCATACGTGTACCCATCAAAGATCCAAAAATTAAATCAGGTTTAATAAACAAGATCTTTTAATTAAATATCTCGAATTAAATATGTTGAATTAAATGAATTTTGACCGTTTGAAAAATCAACAGTCTTCTTCTTCTATAAAAGAAAAACAAAAATCATATTTTCACTCACCCCAGTCGCAGCCACTGACCTGACGACTTTTCCCCTCTTCTTGCTTTGTATACGCACTAGTTTATTTTTCATCTTCTTCTACTGTTAAGTTCACAACGGGCCAACGAGTTTTGCTAACTGGGTGGGTATCAGGTGGTTTTATCCTGGATTCGATTTGTCATCTCTAAAGGTATATCAACACTTTTCTAAAGGTGTACCTGATAAATATCGAGTTAAGAGCAGTCTGTTGAACATGCGACTCCATCTATCTGTGCTTGTGTGTTGTCTGAAGTGTGTTATCTGTTCTAACCCTTAACTATTTTCAAGCTTCTGTTTGGTTTGTTCACTATTACAGGAATATTCTCCAACACTATATGTATCTTCTTCATGTGCCAGTACTAAATACTTTTTTTTTACAAGGATCAAAGTAAAACTACCTATTAGGATGTTGTGGGAATGTAAAAGGCAAGAATATGCAGTAGTAACTCTACATTTCTATGCATTTTATTGTATGCTTTACTTAGATATCACTAGTATTTGGCCTTTTATTTAGGTAACTCTTTAGAAAATATCTTTTGACTCATCGTTGATAATTTTTCACTGGAATTTTTATTCACATTTTATACAGGTCAGAATCTGGCCAGACCAACAAGTTGTGCGCAATCAGTCAATGCGATTCAAACTCCATGCTTAATGAGGTAAGTGGTAGCTTATGCTTAACGAGGCCATACTTTGAAAAATGACACAATCTACTACCCATTCTTTTCAATTCCTCCGCAATCAATAATCAAAGTCGCTCTGTCATTCCTTCATTTTGTAGCCATATAAGAGAACAACTTCTTGATATTCTAATTTGCATCTTGCAGGGCCCTCTTGCATTCTACAAAGGGTTCATACCAAATTTGGTCGGCTAGGATCGTGGAATATGATCATGTTTTTGACTTTGGAGCAGGTAAAGTTCAAACCTTCTTCTTTCGTTGTAATACATATCAAGTTTCTGCTATGAACCTCCATTAAACATGGTAGCCATTAAGTTTTAATTTATTTTGGGACAACTTCCTTTTTCTGCATGTCTAGACAAAGACGTTCTTTACCAGAGAAGCTTGAAAATTCGAAATATGAACCCTTCATAGGTTTCATGGATCGCAGTCAATATTTGATGGGGTTTGTTTCAGCAACCCTTAAAATTTGTCTAATTAGGAATAATAACACATTCCGCGTTGATATATAAATGAGAACATTTGAATTTTTTGGATACTCTTATTTGTTTTTAAAGTTCATTTTTTGTTTATTCTTTCCCTGATAACGAATAATTTTCTTTTCATGGTCTGGTATAGAATAGAAGCAAGATGTCTTTCCACCAACAATATTGTTTCTTTGAAATCTTTTGGTACAGTCAGTACTTCAGACCCATAATTTGGGTTCACCCATACAGGGCACGAGTGCAAACAACCCTACTTTTTCATTTGCTTAAATTCAGCTAGCAAATAACATCACTTTTGCTTATTATATATTTCGTTACCTATGTTTTAGATAGTCTTATAGTGTTTGTATGCCTACCTGTGATTTACAAGGGAGTACAATATCAGGAGGTTTGCTATTTCATTCTCGGAAAAATCCATACTGTAATGGAATAATATTAATTTAAATAATTGAATTACGTACAACATTTACAAGTAGCAACAAGCCAATTTACATTTTCACGGCATGTGATAAAATGATGTTTCTGGAAGCATACCCCCTCTAATACCAAAATTTTGTTAATAATTTAAACTTTATCAACCTGTATAAACCTAATTGTATACTTGGTGGGCGCAGATTTGACGGTAATTGGAGTATTGCTGATGCTGCACTCGACAAGCTAGATTATTCTACCTATTTATTTCAATTTGTCTCTCATTGTTTAAGGTACCAAAATAATATATAGATTGTTGAGAATCCCTTTTTTGATTATCAATAAAACTTTTGTTGGAAAAATACTTTCGATAACTGATTTTGGCAGTAAAACTCTTTATCGTAAATATGTTTTTGTTGGATTAGGTTCTTTGTGCCAAAAAAACGCTATATTACACAACCAACAACAAAATTATATGCAGATTGGTAAAAATTTCCATAGCCTCCCTAGACCCGTCACCTTGAAATCAATTTATTTATTATTATCAGTATAAGGTAGAAATCAGTTTAGTTAACTCTAAATTATAATTTTCCTTTGTTTCACTACTGAACAAGATAATGTCAACATAATGTCAACATCTTTTTTCCCAGGATCGTGGATACAGAAAAAGCAGGCAATGGTGGTTTATATGAGATTCTAAATATGAAAGTTGTGCCAATACTAGGTGTTCTTTTAGCAGTAATGGCGGACTGCACCTTGCAATGCAAACTGGTGGAGGCATGATTGAAAAGATTCTCTGGCAGTGAAACTTTTTGTAAAAATTTTTTAGGCATTAGCCACTACCAACCAGATTATGTCTCAGAAAACTAATTTGTGCATTCCGTAAATAAATTTTGATGTATTTTTGTGTATATCACCGGATGTTGTATTTAGCTTTCAGCCAGAGGGATATTTCTCTGTCAACTGAATCAAATCTTTCCTGACCTCTTGGGCCTTCTTTCACCATATATGAGGACCATTTCTCTATTAACTGAATCTAACCTGTCCTAGCTTCTTGGGCCTTCTCTCATCATCCATGAGAACCATTCCACGATATGTGTATTTTCCAGATATATTAAATTGATATAAATATCAAACCTATGTATAAAATAGTTGATTTTACATACCTAATCAAACTTTCATAGCTGATCAATGCTTGGCAAATAATCGAATTGAATTGATACATAAATAATCATTGATTTTTCACACCTAATCAAGCATTCAAACCTTATCACTGCTTGACAAATATTCATTTTCGTGCCGTTACGACACATGTTAAGCTCTAGTGTGTATATAAAACACTGGTTTCAATTCGCTAATGGAGGTGCGAAAAATACTTCTACGTAGTAAAATTGTAGGATTATTGAAAGAAATGAAAAGAATTTTGAACTAAATTAAGTAAAATTGAAGAATTTGGGAATCAATTTTTTTTTTGTTGAATTGAGGCTATTGCACCAGATTGAAGGATTGTTTTCAAAATTGGAGGAAATTATGATGTTATTGTAGGATTATTAAAATAAATGAAAAGAATTTTGAACTAATTTAAGTAAAATTGAAGAAATTGGAGATCCATTTCTTTTTTAATTGAGGCGATTGCACCAAATGGAAGGATTATTGTCAGATTATTAATAAATCAGATAAGACAGAAAATGGTAGATTGAAAGAGAATAATAGGAAAATCCCTGTTAAGAAAGATGGTGTAGTATCTGATGTTATTATTATACCTTGGATACCTCCACTATCTAGTTTTAACATGACTAACTTTGATGCATCTTATTAGAAGAAAAATCAAATAATGGGATGAGGTCTAATTATGCTTAGTGATGTAGGTATCTTTCAAAGAGCCTGGCGTATCCATGCAATAACTGAGGATGGGGAACAGTCTGAGGTTGTAGCTACATCTAAAGCAATTCAATGGGAAAACAACATGCATATCACAAATCTACATCTTGAAGGGGACTACATAAATGTAATTAATGCACTGAATGGTGTAGTAGGATCAGTAAAATTGACAAATAATCATATCATTAAGAATTTTCTAGTACTTTTGAAGTCTTTTAATAAATATATTCTTTCTCATGTACCTAGAGAAACTAAGAGTGTGGCAGATACATTAGCCAAAGAAGCCATTAGTAGGCATTTTCTTGTTATTTTTTGGAAATCTGATTCTCCTGGTTGGTTATTCTCTCATTGCGGAGCAACTTATTGTAATCTTTACTAAATATTAATTGACTTATCTTTCCTGTTTTAAAAAAAAAGATTATTATCAAAATTTAGTACTTCAATGGTAATAAATTGAAAATAATTTGGAGATTTTTGATGAAAATTCAATCGAACTTGATATAATTGTAATGCAAATTGAAAATTAAATTGAAATAGAGGAGAGAGAAAACGTTATGTGGCATTTTACATCTGAGTCACCATACAAAAGGGTCTCCTTTCGATCGGATCAAATATCAGTTATTCTCAACTCCAAATGAATCTTGATCATTTACTTATACGTACCGCTTTGTAGATCTTGACGGTGGATTAGTTTCCACAAACTTGGATCAAAAAAATTGTTACTGGAAGTTCTCCATAATAGATTTTGTTGTTTCCAATGTGTCATAACCCGCAAAATATCCTATTGATCATATGGAAATATTAATTACGAGTATAAAAGTTTCATTTCCAGCCCATAAATTCTTTATTCTCCTCTTCACATATGTGTCAATTTATAATTGATTATTAAAATTATTTATATTAATATAATAATGAATAAGGTTAGAACTATTTTCCACCTCACCTATAACACCCCATATTTTCCATATGATGCATATTCTGGAATGCATTATCGAACTAGATGAGGCATCATCACGAACTTGTGGTGTGTATTCTATGATGAGTCATTGATCATTGATGCATCATCTTGATTTCAAAAAATATATGGAGGCAATATCACCTAATTTCGATGCATCGCTAGAAGAAATACATCATCCTCACTAGTGTTTTTTACTACAGAATGCATCATTTGGACCATGTGGTGCTTACTCGATCTAATATTGCATTCTAAGAAAGTATGAGTTTATGGATGTTAAACTTCTCTCGGATTTTTATATATAAAAGTTTGAATAATACTTATATAAGGAAAGCATGTTAGCTAAAAATACATCTTGGAGAAAATGCATCATTTTTCCTGTGTTGCTTACGCGAGGAAGCATCATGATGCAAATGCATCGTTATGTTGTGTTACTTACCTAAAGATGCATCATTGTTTTTGAATGCATTATTTGACCATTCAAATGGTGCATCATGTAAGTTTATCCCGAGCAAATAATGCATATTTGCAAACTAAGTGGTAATAGTTGGGCTCAATCTTGTGCATCATTGTAGAAGTCCCATGGCCAATAAGAATTTAGGCGTCGCTCGGATCTTAATCTTGTGACACGAGGTAGAAATTTTTAGTAATGCGAATTTCACACACATAAACGTGTCCTCTTGGAGTGATTGGTCGTTATTTTCCGTGTTTGTATTGCCTTTAATTTAGAAAAAATTGCTAGTTTTATTCAAGATGAACTATGGTTGTGCTTGATCCATTCACGATATATAAAAGGGTACTTATGCAGCCATATTGCAGTTTAACACTAAGGTGATTCATGTCATCTGTCTTTGTACTTGAGGAAAAAGGTGATTATCACCATCCAAAGTAACTCATATCATCTGGACTCGGCGTGCAAGTACGAAAAGGCTATTGCTGCTTGTTTCTGATAAGCAAGTAAATGCTAAGTGATATCAATATAGAAGTCCATGGTGTCACATGTTTAAAAAAGAATTAAAAAGTTGTTAAATCCTAATCCAATGAGGAGAAGTGGGGTTTGTCATTTGTTAATTGATGTTGAAAACCAACTAAACACTGGCTACAATATTTGCTGATGCTAAATCGGGTAAGGAATTATGTGGGATATATTTAGTAGTTGTGAATTCGTGGGGATATTAATTACCCAAAGTGGAGAGAAGTGTATGTGGAATCTTGGAATCAAAGTAAGAAACAAATTCAGTTTCTGATTTGGATTCCACGAATTTTACACGTTCTCACGTCATAATGGTTTCCTAATTCGAGGATTAACAAAGGTGGCTATGTAAATCTATATAAAAGAGATTTATTGTAATTATTTATCAAATAATAAGCTACCAATTAATTTATGTATATAAATCTAATTAATGCTAAGAATAGTATAAATGAAGGGTAGAGGAAGTTTTATTTCTTCCTCCTAGACCCTAGAACGTTACACAAGTTGTTGTACAAGTAGAAAATAAAACTCGAGGAGTTAATATATTAGCTATGTGTCATTTCTTACAACAATTATTATTGCCTTTTATAGGGCTACATGCAAGAAAAGTAGTAGTGGTATATGACACGTACAAGATAGGTGTCGTTATTTTATATATTACACAAATTAGATAATGTTGATTATCCTAATCCATGCATGGTTAGTCGGTGTGTTAGACATACAAATTGACCAACTTCTTATAACACTCCCCCTTGGATGACCACCGAACTAAGAACGCTGCCTCGTCAAAGTCTTATCAGAAAAATCCGACTCGCATAAAAACTGATCGAAGAAAAAAGAGTGCAACACTGGTAGATTTAGAATTGTGTTGATCGCCATAAATTTTCTCCCTTCGTCAGAGTTGTGTCAGGAAAACCGCTTGGGGAAAAACCCGAACAATTGAGGCTCAGAAATGAGGTTAGTTACCGTCAAAAAACATTTTCTTCGTCTGAACTGCGCCAAGAAAACCACTTGGGACAAAATCTAAACGCCTGCTTTAGGAAAACCACTTGGGACAAAACCTGAACGCCTAAATCCCATAATAATGTCGACGTCGATTCTCAAGTTGCCTCGTTAAAAACCTCGTCAGGAAAACCACGTGGAACAAAACCTGACCAGAGGAAAAGAGTACAACGGACGTTGCCGATGATGGTGTTGGACACGCATGTGCTGCCTCGTTAAAACCTTGACAAGGAAAACCCAATGGGAAAAAACCTTGACGAAGGAAAAAGAGTTCAGCGCGTTTAAGCCCAGCCGAAGATTCTACGAGTTTACTCCCCCTGAAGTATAACTTTCTTAAAGTGGTTGGTAGTACAAGTGTTATAAAGTTTCAGAAGACTTCTTTAATGGTTGTAGTTTATGGAGGATTGACTGCCAGATCTTTGCGCCGGGTGTACTACCGATATTGTACACTTTTCATTTAGATCCTCCGTTAATTGCACACCAAATTTAGTTTGCCGCTTTAACTTCAGTCATAACAATGAAAGACTTTATGTAAACTCATTTCTACTGTAGAATCAATTTTATCTTTTAATAATATATCTTGCAAAGACACAGTTAGTACAACAAGATAAAGCATGCATTATATTCTTACATGGTACTTATGGACCATAAAGTAATACGTCTACGCGTGTGACAGATAGATCAATCATTTTCCACTCTAAGGGATCACATTAAAATTGTGCTAATTTAGCAGTACAAAATATCATGAGTATCAAAACTAGATACTCTAGTCCATATAGACAGGTTTTATGCTAGCATGTTCTCGAACTTCAGGTCGAGAAATATTTCAGTTTTACCGAGATCTCATAGTTTAGTTCCAGCGTGGATTTTAGTGCTATTCAGGGCTCTTCAAGAAGCCAAATATGATATCATCAATTTATCCGTATTTTTACCTTTTCAAAAAACTTAAAACACACAAAAGGTTGTTCATGAACTTGTCCTCTTCGAAGTGGTAATTATGACCAAATTTCAAGCCTGACGTAATTCACAAGGTCAGATGGCTTCCTGAGTCAGAAACTCACATCCTTCATGGATTCAAATATAATCACCAATCACTAGTCAAAACAAGATGCAATCCGAGTCCTTCAGGGACTACCACGCTAAAGTGCATCAATATTAGGAGAATACTTTTAGTTTTACATAAAAAATCCCGGAGTTCAGCAGGAAACCCTCAATTCGCACTTAAAGCGATTGGATTACTCTCTTTGCGCTTCATCTCAAATACCAACCTATAGTATTCAGGCATCACAATTTTACAGTGTGAGTCGGATCCAAACTTTTACGTTTTTTCGAGATATTCCAATCTCTACCTTATTTTGAGGGGATTGAATTATATTCCTACCAATCACGATGTCAATGTTCCTATGCAGAGGGGTACATAACCACCATTGTAAATAAATAATCGACGATCATAGATCTCACATATTTCTCTAGTGCATGCACATTCAATAAAAGTTTCACAAACTGGTACCAGCGCCACTTCAGGGGCATTGTCATTTCTTTATCTTTAATAAGGAGGTATAAACTTAGAGAATGTGGATCATATCTGATAGTCTCCCACGAGCACAATCTGTAGTCTTTTCAGAACATTACATATTATAAAGGTGATTGGATTTTTTATGAGGCGTAGATAAGGCAGTCGTTCATGCCTTAAGTGTGTCTTAATTCACGACTTGGTCACTGTGAGATGTATGATTTAACCTGCTGAGACAACCTCTCATGTCTACATTCTCAAGCAAGTGACACATAATATTTTCCAAGAGCTACTGCAGTTATGCGACTTGGTCACTGCGAGATGTATGATTTAACCTGCCGAGATAACATCTCGTGTCTACATTCTCAAGCAAGTGACACATAATATTTTCCAAGAGCTACTGCAGTTATGCGACTTGGTCACTCCGAGATGTATGATTTAACCTTCTGAGACAACCTCTCGTGTCTACATTCTCAAGCAAGTGACACCTAATATTTTCCAAGAGATACTGCAGTTATGTGTTTTTATCATGAGCAATCTTCAACACCTCAATTACCCCCAATATATTGGTGGGAGAAAAACGAATGAGATGTTTCACACCAATTCAAGTGGCAACCAAACTTTCTTTGATCAGGATAAAAACTTAATCAGATAACCTATTTAGTTGTCGACATTGCTTACAACGACCTTTTTGGTGGTTTCTTTCATCTCTCTGACTTCAAGAGAGAAGCCTTAAGTTTTTCAATATACATGTGTCATCTTCGGGTGGCAATCTTTACCCCCCATGGCTAAGGCGGGAAAACCTTCTTAAGTTATTATAATTTGCACCAACCTATTCTGGTGATTTTTCTCCCCCCGATTAAAGTTGGAGAACCTCAAAGGTTATCAACCTTACTCACGCCAACTTCTGGTGGCGAGTTGTCATGCCAACTTTAGGTAGCATTTTACCTGATCACAGCGGAAACACTACCATCTCATTTTTGGAAACTTCTGGTTCCGTAATTTTGTCCTATTTTCAAAGACAACTCTACTTATGATGATTTTGGGGTATTAATTAAACCACACATAAGGTATCCCCAAAACAGCTGCAGGATAAACAAAGATGAGACATTTCACGTCGTTCCTGTTACGGCTTACTTCCTCCCCCTAACGGCGGGAATACAGTCTCATCTGTAATAAGACATTACCTATTCAAGGTTTTAAATGTATTATGATGAATCAAAACCAACTACATATATATATTTAGGTGGCGCCATGGACCAAACACATAAATACGAAATGTAAGGTTACTTCCTAAACCAGTATTGATAGTAAAAAGTTGGTCGAGCAATCAACTAAAAATGCTTTACAAAAAACTCAACTATACCATGATGAGTTTGCACATGTGCTTTTAGTGCTCGATATAATACCAACTGAAGGCAAAACATCAAAAGCCTATACGTTTACCATTAAGAAAAATGGACTTAATTGGAGAGTCCATAAAATAGATATGCAACCAAGCAATTTGCACAAATATTTTGGCAAATATTATATTACGTGTTAATAAAATATAAACAAGAGATCACCCAGTGAATGCGTCTATCAATACCTGAAATTATTGAAAATTTTCCATAGAGCAGGGTAAATAAGCCCTACAAATTCCACCATAAATCCTCTATAAGAATATTGGTGATTCAACGAGTTGCCATAGTGCTTATGTTAATGCCAGTTAAAAGGGCAAAATGTCTCAAGGAACAAACAAAAAAATTTACATCCTTCTTTAAAAAAAAAATTCGGTTCTGCAAAGGATGTCCATAAGCATTTTGTATTGTTCTACTTACTTTTGGTAGAACTTAGGTGTCCAGCCAGACATGGCTAAGCATGAATAATTCAAGGTCATTAAATTTCTGGTTAACGGTAAGATTCGACTATTCGAATTCTCATATGGCATACCCATATAAGAGAGCCTTAAGCTTCTTTACAACGTGCTTCTGGCACAAAAATAAATGAAGTAATAAGTAATCCATATGCTCACTTATCGTCTCAAGGTGGTAGTTACTCTAAATATTTTCAAAACTTAACAGATTCTTCTGGAATCCGGGATAATATAAAACGTCAATAAAACTAACTTTTACACCACCAAAACGATACACGCTCTTCGGGAGACGTTTATCATATTGTTTGAACCAGAAATGATATTTCATATTTTCCCAAACCTCCACAAGGTTATAAAATGGTTCAAAAATTTGTGTTTGTTGTTCCATTGTCTTTGAGACAAACATCTTTATCGTCTATTTAATGCTGGATAGATTCCTTCTGGAATCCATATCCTTTGGTAAAGATAAACGAGAGAAAAATAATAAATCTATTAACAAAAACATTTAGCAACCATGGACTCTTCGGAACCCGATAATTTATGACTTATTCCTGGAATCCAATTATTTCCATAGACCGCTATTGGAGTTTATGGATTATTGCTGGAATCCGTAATATTTGGATTACGACAAGAAACCATAGTTTTTATGTTGGACAGATCAACAACATCACATGGATTTCTTCTGGCATTATTTACAAAACAAGTAATTAAAATGAACAAAACTCAAAATTAAGGAAAGATACACACACATATGATACCAACATAATATCAACAAATCTGCATTTTCGTTACCTTCAGGGTCGATGAAATATAAATTTACAAGTGTGCACATGGACATTTCTTTATGGCAAAAATTTCCTCAATATTAGTAACAGGTTACTTCAGGAACCACTAATATAGACCGGCTAGCATTTCGTTACAGGTCACTTCTGGGACCGACCGGCTAGCGGGGCACGCTCCTTGTGCCCATATTATGTCACACAATATTCCAACTTCTGGTGGAATAGTTTCAAATTTTCTAGAGATTATTAAAACAAGAGAAACCAAATTTACGTTATCCTTCAGGGATGCGACAGTTTCTCGCCTTACCGGTGTTAACACTGTTGGTACCATAACAAATAAATAAAATAGAAAATTATTACTAAAGTTTGCGGAGTCGCGATTCTTACCTTTCCCAAACTTACCAAAAAATACGAATTAACGTATATATTCTGCTAATATAGATGTGCCTTAATTACTATAAGGTTCAATAGAAATTGAAACCTTAATCCGTTATGATACCCTAATCACAACAAAAATAATATACGTAAGTACAAGACTAAAATCATAATTAATGGAAACAAAAACAGAAAGACTTAAAGAGAGAGAAAAAATCTCCGTCAATCAACAACTATGTTTTCCACCAATCGATCAAAAAGAATCGACCGTAATACCAGCCTGCCGACACGAGCTATTTGTACTGATAACATATTGTAATTCTTTATCGGAAAAAAAGCTACCAATTAGTTGATATATATAAATCCAACATATTGTAATTCTTTATCGAAAAAAAATCTACCAATTAGTTGATATATATAAATCCAACTAATGCTAAGAATAATATAAATGAAGGGTAGAGGAAGTTTTATTTCTTCCTCCTAGACCCTAGAGCGTTACACAAGTTGTTGTACAAGTATAAAATAAAACTCGGGTAAAAGAGGAGTTAATATTATTAGTTCTGTGTCATTTCTTACAACGTCTGTTATTGTCTTTTATAGGTCTACATGCACGAGAAGTAGAAGAAGTATATGACAAGTACAAGATAGGTGTTGTTAGTTTATATATTACACGAATTAAATAATGTTGATTATCCTAATCCATGCATGGTTAGTCGGTAGGTCAGACATATCCATTGACCAACTTCTTATAACAATTTTTTTAATATTTTTTTAAAGAATAAAGAGTTCGGGATGCACATATGAAGTGGACCTGAATTAGATATTAAGGGTACCGTATTGGTCCAAATCGGTCGACAGTCTTTCTTCTCTTAATATTTTCTTAGGTTTTAGTAGCATCTTGTTAAGGTGACATAAATATTGTACATGTTAATTTATTTTGGGTTTTAAAACAAAGTTCCAGTATTTTCCGTGCTTAAATAGTATTTGAATGTCTCAATTGATGAGTTTTAACTTATAATCCTTTCATGTTTTATTCCATGTATATTTCATAGTTTGATATTAGATAAATCCTTTCTATTGATCCTATTGATTATTGTTTTATGGTTATTCTTTGACTTCTTATGCCATGTATATTTAGTGTTTTGAGTATCTAATTTTAGGTTAAGACCAAATATATATGTTGAAAATTATATGTCATAAGGCATTTGATAAAGTTGAATGGTCCTTCCTTATTGCTTTTTTAAGGAGATTTGGATTCTCTAAGCACTGATATGATTTAATCTTTCAATGTATTAGCACAACTACTATTTCAATTCTTCTTAATGGATTTCCTTATCATGTCTTCAATTTAGAGGTTTGAGACAAGTAGATCCATTATCTTCATATTTTTTCATACTTTGCATGGAATCTTTTTTTAGATATCTCATGCATGTTGAACACTTCTCATATGATTCATGGTATAAAGGTCACTAAGGAGATATTTGCAGATGATTGTCTCATTTTTCACTAAAGAAATTCACACCGAGTCAAGTAATATAATGTCCCTCATTGAAGATTTTAGTTTTATATTTGGTAAAATGATCATTTTTGAGAAGTCTGGATATTTCTTTAGCAAGACTGCACATCCTGACTATTGTGTTTCCCTCATAAGGTCTATGAATGTTAAGAAAATGAAGCTTAACGAAAAACATCTAGGCATCCCATTTTTTATTAACAAAAATACAACTGATTCTTTGACCCATCTTGTCAATCACTTTGACGAAAGAGTTGCTAAATGGAAAGAAAGCATCTAACTAAGGTAGTTAGGTCTGTCTTAGTTAAGCATGTTATCAATTCTTCTTCTAATTACCACATGAATTCCTTTCGGATGTCTGAGTCTACAATTCAAAAAATAGAGGAGTCACAAAGAGACTTCTGGTGGCGTAAGAACTCTCATAAAGGTTTCTATGTTAAACAATGAAAAAATTTTGTTCCCATAAAATGCAAGGTGGTATTGGTTTTAGAAATTTGAAAAAAAAATTCAACTTTGTAGACTAAAACAACTTGGAATCTCATAAACTCTTCTAGTGATCTATGGGTCTCTATTCTTAAGTGCAAGTATTTCAATAGTGACATCCGTTGCATCACAAAAAAGCTACGGATATGTCTTGGGTTTGGTCCAACATCTGCATAGGTCTAAAGATTGTTAAACAAAATGCTTCATGGGATATTAGGAGTAGTAATAGTATTAAGGCTTTTTCTGATAACTGGATTCCTAATGCCTCTGAATCTTTCTGTTTAGCTTATCTTAATCCAAATTATTATGTAAGAGACTTTATAGACCCTGAAACTAAAAACTGGAAAATAGATTCAGTTCAGTCTTTTTTCACAACTGAGAATAGTTAGAAAGTTATAAACATCAGAATTCCACTGTCCGGTGAGGATAAACTCATTTTCCCTCACACTAAATATGGTTTGTTTACTGTTATATCCTCTTATAGATTTTTTTCTAATGAACTACCAATCAACTCTCAATCAAACCTTCTCACCCCTACCTACAAATCCCTATGGAAAGCTTCAATCTTACATAAAGTACACTATTCTTATTGAAATGTGTTGAAAACATTCTCCCAACCAAAAGTAAACTTGCTAAGTATAATCACAACTAGGATGTTGTTTGCAATATGTATAACTCCAATTGTCAAGAAACCACCGAACACATTATTTTTGAAGTGCAGTTTCTCTAAATCTTTATGTTTAGCATTTCTTTTGATCATCTGGTACTACATGATTATAATTCCAACATAAGTATACATGATTGGATTCACAAATGGTTAACCACTAGCCATAATAGTGATCAACTCATTTCCATATTTACTACAACATGGTGTATATGGAGAGATTAGTGTTTTAAAGTCTTCCACGATAAACAACTTTGTCACATGAATACTGCCAGATTTGCTACCAAATTAGTTGAGGCCACTACATCCATCCTCTCTGATGTTTCCAATAGCCATCATATTGAAGATACTTCACGGAATGTTATGAATAATGATGACTTGCCTCTAGTAGTGACACGAGCTGAAGGAATTAAGTGTAATGCTTCTGCGTAATATTCCATTCCAAAAGCATCCACTAGTAACCATGTTTTCAACATCTTCCGTTGCCATGACCGTCTTTTAGATAGGGCGGGATGGTTGACCGCCCTATGCCTCAAAAAGGAAGGGGTCAGAAAAAATATCCCTTTCACTATATATATATATATAAACGCTGTTATGTCGAAGTCCATCTTTTAATAATTGTGAAAATTTGAATTGTTAACATGAGAAAGTAGTATTACTAATATTTTTATTTTTTTTAGGTTTTTGTTACTACTACCAGTACTGGTCTTAGGTTTTTCGTATTACTAACAATAAACATCTTATATGGGTGACATAAGTAACATTTACACAATAAATGTCTCCTAATTTTTTTTTCCTTTTATGTGATTCATGTGTTACTTTTATATTTACAAATATAAAATATATGTGATTCATGTGATATTTTTTACATTTCAAAACGTAAAATATTACGCATATATTGTAATATTATTTTGTTTTTCTAGTTTTTTTTTTAGTTTCTTACTTGGAATCATGATTCAGTTTTTATTGATATAAATATATTAAAAGTTCCACAGTTTTTTATGAATTATTAATTTTTCTTCTTGTCTAAATTATATGCGTATAGATTAAAAAAATATAAAAAAATAGGTCATCATTCTTTGTTACCCCAGGTTTTGTATATATTATGGGTGACCTTGTCCGTTGCCTTATCAATGCAAGAGCTATACTGAAGCTTATTCTTAAAAATCTTTATGTTTAACTTCATACCAGTATGATAATATATTTTTTAAGCATGGTTCCCCGAAAAGCAATGATGTATCTTGGAGCTCCTACCGGATAGTAGTTATTAGACTTGGTTTGAATCCATATATAGTACCAAAGATGGACGAATCGGCGTCATCCTTGACAATTTTCAGTAGCTGAAAATTGAAGAATTCCCGCCATGGTGGTGCGAGAGCTTGACGCCCTTGCCATTTTGTTAGACGGTCATCCTCTAGTACATAATGTAGACGGTGGATTTTTAATCAAAGGATAAAGTAGTAAAATCATCTCTACTCAGCAGTAGAATCAAAGAAATAATAAAAATTTGTATATGCTACTGACCCGACATCAAAAGCATAAAAAATTCATATTTTATATTCCGTAAGAGAGTTGAAATATCGAACACTCACTACATGCATCTCATACTGATCCTGTGCTCTCTCTAAAAATATACATATGGATATTAGAGCCTCACCCGACTGAGCTCTCAATATTCCACATACAACATTAGTACTGTGTAACTCAATGCTTACTTTTCTACAATGATAGGGAAACTCCTAGATGAATTAAACACTAGTATAGAGCATCATTGTCCTCAAAGTATCACTGGTGCTGATTACAATTCTTTCCCAGACGATCTCTCACTATACAGAATAAGCATCCAGAACACCTCTTTGTTCTTGAGTGGATGTTAATGCTCCTAGATAGATTGCCTACTAATACAGATCAACTTAATTCCCCTGTATATTCCCTAGTTGAATATTTAGAGTGGTTTTACATCAATATTCAAACTCTAGTTGAATAACATTGACTGATCATAGCGCATAACAAGCTGCACACAGATGCACTAAGACGAAACACTGCGTGTTCGTAAGTCACTGTTACGTCAAATGCAAAACCCAAAGCTCTGATAATGATTAGTCGATCTTAAATAACATATTTCCAATGTTGGTTGCATCAAAAAATCCCAATATTGTTCGAAATACAACGAAACCTAATTTTGATTAATACCCAATTTCTGACACATCGTGATATCACCTTGCAAAAACATGACAATGGGTGTGAAATGGGGCAAAATGTTCTAAACAACATATATTTTCCTATTTGTCCACTACAACATACTAAAAGGGCATCCTATTCCGAATAACGTTCTAAGAGATATGATTCAAAACCTAGATGAACTACAATTTGAAAACTGTCAGAATTTCATCTGAAGGGTTACTGTTTGTCCCGTTTGACGACGGAAACGAGATCAAAACCTAAATCCTTTTGCGTACGGATGTAGTCAGCAACCTCAGGATTCCGAATTGGGGTAGATCATCAAAAACGGACATCTTATGAAGAATCTACAGCGTTGTTACTGAAGTACGTCATGTCTGAAATTTTCACCTACGGGTATAAATAACAATAATGCTCTTCCAAGTTTCGTCGAAGAGCTTCAGCCGAAGAGCTTCGGTCAAAGAGCTTCGGTCAAAAAGCCTCAGTCGAAGAAGCACAGAAGGGAAAGAATAAAATAGGGATGTGCGGGACCGGTGCCAACCGGCCGGCCCCCTTGGCCGGTCCCACTCCCTATATTCCTAATCCCCAAGCTTCTCTAGTTATTCTCTCCTTGTCGTTCATCCACCATCGCTCATCCACCATCGCTCATCTACCATCGCTCTGTTCATTTACCATTGACTCATTGCCATATTGAGGTTTAATTTAATTGGTTCCGCTACCAATATTTAAAATAACCTCAGTTTTTTCCTACTTTTACGAAACTATATATTTTACAATTTGCTAACACTCACTCGACTTAGTGCCTGCATGACCAAGCGTTCACGTGCTCACACGACCAAGCACTCACGAATTAGTGCTCGCACGACCAAACGCCCACATGACTTGAGGCTCGAACGACAAGCATCATTCGAGTATTATTGCTCTTCAGCTGACATGATGATACGATACAACTACCCGTGTCAACATTAATCAGACTCTCTCCATCCATAATCTATTAAGAATCACTGCTTGTCTCAGCACACAGCTAGTGCTCGTCCATCAATGAGTCAACATACAAGACTCGTCAACATGCTAAGACTGACAGTCTAGCTCGGTCAACGACTGACCAATCGTCTACGAAGTAGACTCAACCATGCTCGAGACATCAGTTATGTCACACGGGGGGATATTCACTAGGGTTTTGATCTGGCAGCCTACAACACATGTGGTGTAATAATACACCCACGACGAGAAAGTATGAAGTCATGTCGGAAGTTGAAGGAGTGAAGGGAATAGTGGTTGCACAACTATCATATCCCACTAACACGATGGAGTTGGTTATCAATACACGATCTCCACTTCTCTACTTCTCCACTATTTCACTTCTATGCAACTTCCACCACTTACGAGATCAATGTGTTAACTTCCAATGCTATAAATAGGTTCTTCAACCTATCGACAAAAGACAAGAGTTTCATCTCACAAGCACTTGAATGATCACAGAAATTGTCTTTACATCAGTTCAAACACATACAACCATCGACACTCAACCTCCACTGATCCCAATAATTTCTCTGCTTCCCTCCCTACAGATCAACCCTTCTCTTTCCCTTGTGACTGAAGCAAAATCGGAACGGTCATTTCTTGATTTAGGCCAATTTCGTATATATTGATCTCTCGAATCTTTACAGTACTTCTACAGTACAAATGTTTGGTGTTTAAGCGTTTCGATATTAACCTATTCGATTACTTTTTCCCATTTTACCCTTCAATCGTTTTTACACACAAACACATAGGCACGTTTAATCAAGCTAGCTATTATAGATCTTCGGTGATGTTCACTTTGCCTTTAAATTACCATGAAACATATAATCAAAATTAATTAAGATGATGCGAGTTTCGTCATAAATCAGAACGATTATGGTGACACCATGTGGTAATTTCAAAAGTCTTTTATTATAGAATAGATATCATTTGTTAAGTTGAAGATACAAATGAAATGACCCAATAAGTATGAATTGTGTACATGTTACCAATCAACCTTAGTTAACTGTGACAGCCCTGAAAGTTCGAAATCATCGTCTTTTTGCTTCGTCGATAGTCCTAAACCTTAATGATTTGGCAACACAAATCAGAATACAACAAAGAGATTTCCCTTCAAACTCCATCCAGATTCATGAATAAAAATTGAAATCGAATATGTGCATGCAACTACTATCAAAATGATTTTAAGATACGTAGTAAGAATTCCTACTAGTAAAGTGGCAAACCTGAGCAAAATCGTGCGAGAGAGTCATACCTGATACTTCATTAGAGCACCCAAAAATTTTTGAAACGAGCTAAAAGCTGTGAATATTGATGCTGAATTTTGAAGCCGTATATATAATGCATGGAACATGTTAGGAAATAGAAGGAGGACGACATGTGTAAGACGATTAAGGAAAGAAGCAGTGGTTCTAAGAAGAACGAGAAGCACACGATAAAAGACGTATGAAATGATCGAATAAAGGACAGATGTGAAAGACTGAATAAATCCCTACATGATTGACACATAAGATCGGGAAAGTAGTATCACACTGATCGAAACAGATAGCATTAAATGCTTATTGAACGGGAAAGTATGAGTAATAATGAACATGGAACGGGAAAGTAAAGGCAATAATTACTTTTATTTACTTTAACCACGTAACTGACACCTATGATCGGGACAAAGATGATTTTCAAAGAACGAAGAGTACATGTCAATTATACAAGGTAACGGAACAAAAAAGTGGAAAGCATGACCTGTCAACCATATAATCATCCCGATATAAAGATAATAAGGAGAACGAAAGAAGGTATCGGGACAAGAGGGACCCTTTAGATAATCTATAAATAGAAGAGATCATTCAACAGAGAGGGGGTCAGAAAATTAGAAGAAGAATAGGCTAAGGAAGAGTAATCTGAGAAGAAAGAGAAGATCATTAGGTATATATTTATCACGTTAGATATTATTTCAAAGTTTCAGGATCATGATTCATCTTCTGTAATTATAAAGATCATGAATTAGATATGGAATAAGGGACTGTAATTTGATCAAATGTTTGATAAGAAATTAAATGGTTAATCAAAACCTTTCTAACTGATTGATTTTAAAGAGTATTCTGTGCATCAAAATGTTCGTTAAAATCTTTCTATTTACTGTATCTTTTCAATTTATTGGTTGTTCATGTCAATGGGAATTTTGGCATAAACAATTTGGCGCTAGAAACAGGGAATGGGTTAAAGGATTTATCCTACCTGTTCAAGAAAAATGGATTTTTCTGTTTTATGTGTATTTCAAAAGTAAAGAAATTTAGTATAAAGAATTTGATAGTTTTATGCAACATTCTGGCTTAATTTAACCTTTGTTAACAAGTGATTTCTTTTGCATAATAACCTTTATGTGGTATGCAAAAGGGAAATTGTATGTCATTGAAATGGAAAAGTTTAAGTTTGAATGGATCTGTTTAAATGTTTGATTTCCTTTTATATGCATTTTAAAAAAAGATTCATGGTAGATGATACAAATTATTTTACTAAAAGTATAGACAGATTTTTAGAAGGTCAGAAAATTAGTGTCTGTCACTTTTTTTGTTAAATAATCTGTTAAGAAATTATATGACTAACTTTTAGAAGATCATTAGAATTCAAGAGAGAAAAGAAACAATCAAGAAACAAAGAATCCAGAAGAAGTATGTCTCAAGAAGCAGGCTCTGGAAATCAGGACAGTAACGACGAACAAAATCACAGACAAGGGGAAGAAGAGAGTGAACCAGAACAACAACAGAGTGATTTGGGAAGTCATATACCTAATCAGGAATTAACACCAAATACCATTGTTCAAAATAAATCGTCATATCATGAGAATTCACGAAATGAAGTAAATCATCTTCAAAATTTGGTGAAAGAAATGAATGAAATAAGAAGAGAACAAAAAGCCAGTAATGATCAAATTGCGTTATTAACTAAAGAAAATCAAGTTTTGAAAAATACGATTCAACGTGAGGAAAAAATAGCAGCACTAGGGTCACGAAGTCAAGAAGCAATTTCTGGAAGGCATGCACCCAGAAATGAAAGGGAAAATCAAGATCAAAGAATGGTATTAGCAGGATCATCATCCCGGGCTAGGAGGCAAAGGGAAAATCAAGAAATTCAACGTGCACAATGGCAAAAATGTATAGAAACTATGGAGCAAATGAAAGAAGAGATAAAAAGTTTAAAAAATAAAGAAGGAGGAAGAATTGAAGAGGTGCTGAAGGAAGCCAAACGAACACCGCTGGCTCAACAGTTGACATGCGTTCCATTGCCAAGAGAATACAGTATCCCTGTATTTGAATGTTATGATGGTACGAAGGACCCGACCTCACACTTAAAATATTATAATCGAGTGATGTCACGATGGGACGGACACGAAGCAATAATGTGCCGATGCTTCCCATCAAGTTTGAAAGGTTCAGCATTGTTATGGTATGACAGATTGCCAGAAAGTTCCATTCAATGTTATTCACAATTAGTGAGGAAATTTCTCGAATCATATATGTACAACAAGCCCGTTGATTCGGGAGTGGACAGACTATATTCCCTTACATCATGGCCAGAAGAGACGATTCGGTCATATACGGCCCGATGGCATACAATTTGCCAAGCAATTCGAGATGTGGATTCAGGTACAACGATCAATCATTATAAATGGGGAATCACTGATCGGAAATGTCAACTTTTTATTGAAATTCATCGTAACAATCCCAAAACTGAGGGAAAGCTCAGGGAAATAATAGAAACATGTGCAGGACTGCAAGATGTGCAAGAACAAGGACCGAGAAGTAATTCACGAAATCAAAGAAACATAAAAATGACAAATTCAATCGAAGTATCACCAGAACAAAAAAAGAAGTTCCCTCATAAATCTGAACCAAGAGAATCAAAGCGCCCACGACAAGGGTTAACAAAAATTTTATTCAGCGAGTGTTCACAAAACTCAATATATCATATTCTGAATTATTCGAAATCATAAAAAATAAACCAGATTTCCAGTGGCCACCATCAAGAGGCAATCAGCCTGATTTCACACAACATTCGAAAGATTATTGTGAGTACCACTGTTATAAAGGGCACAAAACAGACAATTGCAGGAATTTTATTATACTGGTACAAAGAATGATCGATGCAGGAGAGTTGAAAGAATACATTCAAAGGCTCGAACCAATAGCAAGACCAGAAAAAGGCAAGGCAGTGCATATCCCATATAACGAACAAACCATTAATATGATATCATTTTCAGAAGAAAGAGATACAGACATGAAAGCTGCAATCAATAAAAAGTTATGCAAGAGGATTCAGAACCATGAAATATTTAAAGTATCAGAAAGAATAACGGAAGCTTGGGAAGACTGGATGGCATCCCCTTTAACTTTCTCGGCACAGGAAGTAAATCAAGAAATTGAGATGCATAACGATCCTCTGGTTCTTACATTGCTAATGTAAGGATGGAACGTTAGAAAAATTCTTCTAGATGGGGGCATTTCTTTAAATGTGTTATTTCATGACACATTTTGCAAAATGGGACTCAAAAAAGATCAGTTAATCCCGTCCCGGTATGTTATTTATGGGTTCAATGGAATGGCTTCAAGACCCGAAGGAGATATTGATTTACAAGTTCAGCTGGACCAATTAACATCTTGACAAGATTCAGCGTAGTAAATGCTCCATCCCCGTACAATGCAATAATCGGGAGACGATGGGTACACCAGCTGAAAGTTGTAATTTCTCAATTTATCATCAATATTTGCGGTTTCCAACACCGCAAGGAGAAATGGAGATTAAGGGAGATCAAGATGATGCAAAGTTTTGTATAATGGCAGAAGTAAAAATGAATGAAGAACGGGAACAACAACAGCGGGAAAGGAAGAAAGACCGTAAAATCAAAGCAAAAGAAGAAGAGATAAATCAATACTTGAAAAGAAACGTCGAACAAAAAATAAAAAATGAATTAGGAAAAAGCAGTAAGAATCAAGAAAATTCAACAAATCGGCAATTCGAAGGATCCTCATAGCAATTAAAGGGAACTCCAACTTCGATCGGGAATCCTAAACCAATTTTCACTTCCGTAGAAGAAACTAAAATTATAAATATTGGAACTACAGAACTGCCTAAACAAGTGCGAATTGGAACATTGATGAAAGAAGATATGGAGCAAAGTTTGATCAAGCTACTTCGTGATTTTGTAGATATATTTGCATGGAACATGGAAGACATGCCCGGGATAGATCCAAATATTGTACAACATGAATTACAAATACGTCCCGATGCTATACCATTTCGACAACGGATACGTAAGGTTGCACCGGAGTATCACGATCCAGTGGAAAAAGAGTTAGCAAAGCTTTTAAATGCAGGATTCATTCGTGAAGTACGATATCCAACGTGGATTTCTAATATGGTAATCGTTCCAAAAAAGAACGGTGGGGTAAGAATCTGTATAGACTTCACCAATTTAAATAAGGCATGTCCGAAAGATAGTTATCCACTTCCCAATATTGATCAATTGGTAGACGTTGTAGAAGGCCATGAGGCATTATCTTTTATGGATGGTCAGTCGGGATACAACCAAATCGCACTTGCAGAAGCTGATCAAGAACATACGGCATTCTTTACCCCACGGGGGTTGTATTGCTATACCAGGATGCCATTTGGATTACGAAATGCAGGAGCAACATATCAACGACTGGTTGATGCAATATTCAAACCTTGGATCAGACAAATTCTAGAAGTTTATGTGGATGATATGTTGGTAAAAAGTAAATTATCTGTCAATCATCTACAAGAACTCACTGAAATATTTGGTGCATTACGAAAATACAAGATGAAAGTTAATCCGGAGAAGTGTATTTTTGGTGTTACTTCGGGACGTTTTTTGGGGTATTTGGTTACAAAAAATGGAATTGAAGTTGATCCAGCAAAGATTCAAGCAATAACAGATATGCCACACCCAACAACATTAAAAGTGTACAGAAATAAATGGATGTTTGGCCGCTTTAAGCAGATTTATTGCTAGATCATCAGAACGGTGCAAACCCTTTTTTGATATACTGAAAAAGAAAAATAAATTTTATTGGAACGAGCATGTGAACAAGCATTCCAAAACATAAAAATGCATCTGGCTACATTACCAGCATTACAGAAACCAGAACCTGAAGAAATATTAACTTTGTACATACCGGCAACACAAGATGCAATCAGCGCAGTGATGGTACGTACTAATGAGAAAATAGAAACCAATATATTACATCAACAAAACCCTTAATTCAGCAGAAAGAAATTATACTAAAATCGAACAACTCATTTTATCATTGGTCTTTGCCACTCAGAAGTTACGTACCTATTTTCTCATACATTATGTTCGTGTCCCGAGCAAGGCACCGTTACAATCAGTATTAAAGAATACAGGAAAAGTAGGGAGGATCGCAAAGTGGAACGCTCAGCTAGAATAATTCAACATCATTTATGAGTTGCAAACCGCACAAAAGTCTCAAGTTTTAGCTGACTTCCTTGCGGATTTCCCGATTGAAGAAGAATATGAAATTCAAGGTCCGATAGATGGAAAAAAAGAAATTAATTTATTTAAAGCTTTTTCACTAAAATTTTCATCACTTTAATAAATTTTTTTTTTTAAATATCTATGTTAAAGGATTACCAGGATGCGAGGAAGAGGAACCATATGACATTCTGAACTCAACAAATTCTCAAAGGTGGGAAGTCTTTGTTGATGGATCCCGAAATAAGGAAGGAGCAGGAATTGGCATTGTGATTACTGCACCAATGGGAGGACGAATGACACATTCATTTCGTCTTGAGTTTGAAGAACATACAAATAACATAGTAGAATATGAAGCTTTAGTTCATGCTCTAAAACTCATCATCGAGCTAGGAATCAGCAATGTTCGACTGACAAGTGATTCACAATTGGTAATTCGACAAGTCGAATTAAAATATCAAACACTTGATGAAGATTTAGTACAATATAAAAACCTTGTTCAAACCTTAGCAAATCAAATCCCAAACATTATTTTTCGGCATCTGTCCCGAGACAAAAATCGAAACGTTGATGCTTTGGCATTCATTTCCTCCATGGTAAACGATCCTAATATCACAGCTATAAAAGTCAGAAGAATATATGAACCATCTATACAGATAAAAGCACTTAATAACATAAAGAGGGATGTGATAGAAGAAATTAATGATCCCGCAATACAAACTGCCACACCTATACCCCAACAAATAGATGATCAACCAAATGAACCAGATTGGAGGATTCCGATTCATCAATATCTACAAGATAAAATATTGCCTTCAAATTATAAAGAGGCAAGAAAAATTCAACTCAAATCGGATAGTTACCAGCTTCGGGATGGTATTCTGTATCGTAAATCATTCCTGGGGCCATTATTCCGATGCTTATCACAAAAGGAAGGATTACGGATACTCAAATAAATACATTATGGAGATGCGGGAAACCACGGTGGAAGACGTTCACTCGCATTAAAAGCTAAAACCCAAGGTTATTATTGGATATCCATGCTTAAGGACTCAAAAAACATGGTACGAAGGTGTGAAGAATGTCAACGATTCGCAAAGAAAATCAAATCACCTGCCACAGAGCTTAATTCTATACTCAGTCCATGGCCATTTGCGAAATGGGGGGTAGATATTGTTGGACCGTTAGTTGAAGGGACCAAAAAGAGAAAATATTTAATTGTGGCCACCGATTATTTTACCAAGTGGGTAGAAGCTAAAGCATTAGCTCGAATCAAAGATGTCGATGTGTTCACATTTTTATTTGAAGATATCATCTGCAGATTTGGGATTCCAGCAGCCATAGTTTCTGATAATGGAAAGTAATTTCAAGGAAAGAACATTGATATGCTATTTGAAGCATTTAACATTCAGAAACACAAATCCACACCATTCTATCCCCGGAGTAACGGACAAGCTGAATCCACTAATAAAACAATCGCAACAAATTTGAAGAAAACATTGGATGGACATTACAAACAATGGTGTGAACAATTGCATAACACATTATGGGCATATCGTACCACAAGAAAAGAATCCACTGGAGAGTCACCATTTCTTCTTACTTACGAGACAGAACCAGTAATACCAACAAAAATCATTCTACCTACAACAAGAACAAAAGCATGGGAGAAAAATCTAAATTGAGATCTAATGTTACAAAAGTTAGATGATTTAGAAGAAAAAAGAGAAGTGGCACTCCAGAAAATGGAAAATTATCAAAGAAAGTTGGCACGAAATTACCATAAAAAGGTCAAGTCACGAAACTTTGTCCAAGGACAATATGTTTTACGACAAATCACAATACCATCGGGACAAAAGTGCAGTGAAATTTGCACCAACTTGGGATGGTCTGTACATAATACAAGCATCAGCGGGACAAGGATCATACTATCTTCGGAATATGCATGGAGAAATCCTACAACATCCATGGAACGCACAATATTTAAAACTCTATTATCCATGATTAACAATACAACTATGGTGGCCAATACAGGTATACAAATTTTTATTCAATACTTTATCTGATGATAACATTTTTTATGAAGTCATACTTAAAATAACAGTCAATTCCAGGAACAACCTCATTCTGGAAAACGCTACGATTGGCGACATAATAAAAATTCAATTACTCCAGGAACACCTTATTCTGGAAAACGCTACGATTGGCGACATAATCAAAATTCAAATCCAGGAACACCATATTCTGGAAAACGCTTCGATTGGCGACACAATTATGATCCAATTACTCCAGGAACATCATATTCTGGAAAGCGCTTACGATTAGCGATTCAATCGTAATATCAACAAAGAGGTAAATGTCCTTATAGAATTTTAATAATTAAGAGATTCTAATAAAGAAGGAATACCTAATTTATGGTTATCATTTTCAGAGTACGTTCAGGACCAACCCTGTATCTTACCCCTGGCCCGGGTTTGTTTCGTATGTGTGGGATCTCGAATTACATGTTTTGAGGTATATACACTTCGATCCATTGTACTCATGAAACAATATGATTAACCTAAAGATTTCGTAAATGTCATCTCTTATGCAGGGACAATATTAAAAGCATATCCAAGCACAATAGAAGTAAATCACAAAATGATGTTTCCAACTACAGTATGTCAAAATTCAAAATACAAAAGGATCGGGATACAAGAAAAGAATATCAAAAGATGAAGCTATGAGCATTAGAGCAAAGAACAAGTACAACTAGGCTTTGGAATTGGTGCGTCGGGACGGTTGAGAAGGAACTTCCGGGACGGTAGCGCGACCATTCAAAACAGAAGGATCGGCTTGAGCACGATCCAAGGCAGCATTAAATGACATTGCAATTTTTGCCTTGGCATCTTGTCTCACCCAGCTTGTATAAGCACGCCCGTAATCAATTTCTGATTGAAGATCTTTAATTTTTTGCTGATATTTTTCTACTTGATATTTTTCAGCATTTAATTCCTTTAATAGCTCCTCAGATTTTGATTGCACTTTTATAATTTCCTATTCACGAGCTTCGCGTTTAGAAGTTTCAGCATTCAAATGAGATTGCAAATCCTGAAGCTTTATTACACTCAAAGCTACGTTCTTTTCCGAAGTCTTCAACTCTTCAGTAATATTTTTTATTGTGCTATTCGCAACATTGAGTTCGGCTTCTGCTATTGTGACTCGAGCATTAGCTTCGTTGACCTTCTTTTCTAGCCTTGAAAACCAGAATAAGTATCAGATAAACCATAAAATACCCTCAAAAAAACAAGCATATAACTCAAGCATATACCTCTAGCTATAGACTTAAACTCTGCTTCTTTAAGAGTTAAAGTTTTCAGAGCTTCCTGATATTTCGATTCAGCTCTATTGCGTCTCCAAGTATTCAACTCAATACTATCGGACAACTGTGCTGATTTCCCTTTAACCAATTCCATTTCCATATTTACTTCTCTTGCATGATTGTTCAATTGAATCATCCTACGCTCGAAACTAAATATGGATTCCAAGTCTTCCACTGATCCCATGAATGAATTTCAAATTTCAAATTTAAAAAATAAATAAAATAATAAATAAAAATAATAATAAAATAAATAAAATAACAATTATAGGGGTACGAACCCAAAATAGGTACGAACTAAGGGGCAAGGAACAAAATAGGTACGAACTAAGGGGTAAGGAACGAACCTTGATTCTGACTTTAAAGACTTTGATTTTGATCTTCAAAATTTTGAAGTTGTTGTTGTTGCTGTTGTTCTTGTTGTTGCTGTTGTTGTTGTTGAAGATAGTTGTTTTGCTGCTTGAGATTTTCAATTTCTTGCTGCAAATCATCATTTCCGCGCTTCACCCTTACTGCTTCGTTCTTGAACATCAGCTCCATCATTGTGGCCCGGGATTTATAAAACTTATATGCAGCGAATAGGCAACCGGTACGATATTTAAGCTGAGCAAGAGCTTGCTGCGGGAAAGAATATGATGGACCCTCTGCAATAGTCAGAACTTCATTTAAAGAAGAAGGAAGATTAGGTGGGAACGATTGATTGTAACATTCGCTGAACCAAGCGTCCCGAGCCTCATCCAGTGGAACAACACCAAATGAACTCCGCAGCCTAGACATCGAAGAACTATCAGATTTCAATAAATCGTGACACGCGGAAGTATTCATAAATCCTTTATAAAGAAACCACTTGAAAGCTTCGTCCTCATCACCAGCAAGGTTGATTCCTTCATTCATTCCCATATTTAGATCCATTTCAGAGAAGGACCTTTGAGCAAAAGGTTCAGCATCAGGCATGTCAACATCGACCCTATCAGCGTTAGTGGAAGAATGAACCAATGTTCCGATGGGTGCATTTGTCTCATGAATGACTCCAGAAGCATTTCTATCTACAAGGAGGTTCGGGACACTAGGGACATCTGTAACTGAAGAACTAGGAGCTATGTTTTCAACATCCGCTTCTTCAGTAACTTCATTTGTCTTTTCTTCTACGATAACATCAACAACCACATTTTCTTTTTCAATATTTTCTTCAACGGTAACAGCTTCATTCACTTTTTGAATGTTTTCCTCTTCAACAACAATATCATCTGCTTCTTCTTGAGGTAATCCAGTAAAAACTGTAATTGTACCACTATTTGAAGCGTTTGGCTCTATGTCAAAAGTATAAGGAAGGGGAGAAAAGGAATCATAGTAGCCGATAGGAGCAACAGTAGTAGGAACAACTTCAGAAATAGATTGAGCTATTGAAGGCTGGTCCGAAGAGATAATTGGCTCCCCCACGCTAACAGGAACAATATTAATGATGACGCGCTGTCCCGAAAATTCTGCATGGGCCGAACCTTCAACGTTCTGTCCCGCAGCAATGATAAGAGCAGAACTGCTATTCCCTTCAACAAAGGAATCTCTAATTTCCCCTTCTTCTACTTCAAAAAGGTACAACGATTTTTTTGGTTTCTTTTTCTTCTTCTCAGGGAAAACCAATTTTCGTTTCCCTTTAACTTCAATAACTTCTTCCTCAACTATTTGCCTACCTTCAACGATCTGAATACCGAGGCTTGGGCGAGGAGGAGGAACTTCAGTTTGAAGTTCGGAATCGGGTTCAACCTGAAGCACAAACATTTGTCCCGTAAGAAAAAATTCAATGGTAGTTCGGAACAATACTAAAATAAAGAAAAATACGAACCTTATAATCAAACTTGAAGTTATCAAAATTTAACCGCCAAGGACAATAGCTTGGGAAACATCTACGAATCCTTTGAATTTCATCTTTGGAGATGTTACCAAAAACCCAAGGACCTTCAATTATAATTGGAGTGCGATACCATTTATCATCATGATCTTGTCGGATTCTTTCTTTTGTGGGAAAATCAATTTTGGTATGTGGAATAAATTAATTTTTGGATCGTCAACCTCATGTAATAAGGGAAATCCCGTAAGACACTTTCGAACAGGGCTAACGCTCCACTTCATAAAATTCTTGTTACTGACACTATCTCCGTATGTAGAATGAAAATTTTCAACTGTATAATTTTCACGTTCTACAAAATCTGGAACGTAGCAAGTAAGGTTACTTCGCCCTTCACTTCGGAGACTACACTCATCAAGGATACGCCACCAATTTCCATTATATTGAGTAATAGATCGAGCTTGTCCATGAGGAGAATCACCACGAGATGCAAGAACTTCGAATTGAAAAGGATTTTCTTCTTCATATAATGGGAGACGAAGTCCGGCCTCTAAAGCACCAGCTGAAATTAATAACTTATGGGGAGAATAGTTAAAGCTTTGAATTGCTCCTAAAGTCAGTACGTCATTATTTTTGTCATAAAATGAGACTTTAAACCCCTCAAGAGCATGTCTTCTCTTAAAATCATCAATACTCATCGACCAATAACTATAAGTGACATGAGCCCGCTTATTTCTGGGGGCAGGATTAGCAGTTATAGAAGCATCAGGAGCTGGGTTACGAACAGACCGAGACACAACATATCTAGAAGAAGGAACTCTTGAAGGTCTTCCGATTTCTTGGTGATCACCAGCAGCATTAGGATTTCTGGAAGACATAATGTATTTATCTGAAAAGAAAATTTCAAAGGATCAATATATGAAGGAATCATCATAAATCATAAAGAAACAATCATAAAAATCAAAAACAATTATCAGTTCAATCATATCTGTTAAAAGCTAATCAATGCTAAATAGTAAAGTAAGATACAAGAGGTTAAAATCCTCAATATACATGGAGAAAGAAGATAAACAGTTACTTGATCAAAGGTAGAATAAATGTGATTGATGCTAAAAGGCTCCTGAACAGTTGGGAGAACGAAAGTATTTGAAAATTTCAAGGAAGATAAAGAGCAGCAACTTTAAGAGGTAAAGACAGAAGTGGGAAAAACTTCATCTTATTTAAAGAAAAGAATAGAAACCGTCAAAATTTGAAAAGGTGTTAATCAAGGCAAATATTTGATTTCCTCGAAAAAAGGTAACTGACACAAACGTGATAATAGAAGTTACTGCCTGCGAAAAGTTCGCATAACGTGTGAAAAGAAGTAATGGTAAAGCGGAAGGTAATAATTGTTCTTCTACTTTTTACAAAACCTTGGATCGACCGTTAAAAGTTTTTAAAAAATGAAGAAGAAGGGGGCAAGTTGTTAGGAAATAAAAGGAGGACGACACGTGTAAGACGATTAAGGAAAGAAGCAGTGGTTATAAGAAGAACGAGAAGCACACGATAAAAGCCATATGAAAGGATCGAATAAAGGACATATGTGAAAGACTGAATAAATCCCTGCATGATTGACACATAAGATCGGGAAAGTAGTATCACACTGATCGAAACAGATAGCATTAAATGCTTATTGAACGGGAAAGTAAGAGTAATAATGAACATGGAACGGGAAAGTAAAGGCAATAATTACTTTTATTTACTTTAACCACGTAACTGACACCTATGATCGGGACAAAGATGATTTTCAAAGAACGAAGGGTACGTGTCAATTATACAAGGTAACAGACCAAAAGAGTGGAAAGCATGACCTGTCAACCATATAATCATCCCGATATAAAGATAATAAGGAGAACGAAAGAAGGTATCGGGATTAGATAATCTATAAATAGAAGTGATCATTCAACAGAGAGGGGGTCGGAAAATTAGAAGAAGAATAGGCTAAGGAAGAGTAATCTGAGAAGAAAGAGAAGATCATTAGGTATGTATTTATTGCGTTAGATATTATTTCAAAGTTTCAGGATCATGATTCATCTTTTGTAATTATAAAGATCATGAATTAGATATGGAATTAGGGACTGTAATTTGATCAAATGTTTGACAAGAAATTAAATGGTTAATCAAAACCTTTCTAACTGATTCATTTTAAAGAGTATTCTGTGTATCAAAATGTTAGTTAAAATCTTTCTATTTACTGTATCTTTTCAATTTATTGGTTGTTCATGTCAATGAGAATTTTGGCATAAACAGAACATCCGTCGGGTTGGTCGTAAGAGAATCTGTTGTTACACAATATCACATATATTAACTATTAAGTTATCTTTAATTACCTAAAAGAACTATCAAGTTATGTTTAGTCACGTTTTATATTGTAGTATCAGGGTATGATATGATGCATACCGTAACAGCACAGGTTTTAATTTATTGTTGAAAATATCTTGTACACAGGTAGTACCCATAATTTTTTTTTTGTTGATAATATGGTTCCACCGGATAGTTTAGATGGATCATCAATATTTTTTTAAATGTCATAAAATGTTACTTTGTTAACTCATTAGAAATTTCTTATGTAGTATTTTATTTTCTATATAGTGCAGGTGTTATATCTTTCGTAATACTTGTCTATAAATTTTACTCTTTGATTTTATTACAGAAATAAATTGATTTTTTCTTTTTTGTTTTTTGACGTTAACTATAATTGGCTCATTCTTTAAAAAAAAGATTAATTAGCTTATTTGATGGTGCATGTTAGAAATCCAAATTAAGGGAACTGCATTAATATTGGGATTTGTGATTATGTCGGCATAAACTAAAAAAAATAACATCTAATAAGATGATATTGGTTCATAATGAAATTTGCAACATAATGAGAATTTACATAACCCTATGCCGGTCTGGTCCGGTATGGAATGAACTTATATTCACGGAATAAATTTCATCATCAGATTATAAGTTCATAACCCGGCCCATTCCTATTTTAGACGGAAGAGATCTACTAATTCTTTGATTCTAATTAATAAGAGGATCTTGAACTAAGAAATAAACACCAGAAGCTAAAAAAAGTATCATGAGCAACATTTTTTATGATTCTTGAAATGACAACCGTTATTACAGAGTTACCTTTTTCAACTCCAGTAGGTCTTGTTTGGTTTGGTGAATCTAAGTCTTCCGCATTTTGATCAGATGCCTCAAGCCAAGTCGTTCCTGAATCGTCCTCTACCTCCATTCTAATTCGTAACATATATGAAATACAATAATACTTAGAGGCATATCTGTCGCAATTTCTCCAAATTCGACGTTCTTATGGATCTTGCAACCATTAACCAATGCTCCCCATACAGCAGGATCAGGCTTCAGCGGCATATCTCCTATAAACTCAAGAGCCTTATGTAGAAAATCTGCACGATCAAATAAATCTATCATACATGCATAAACTTACCAGCTAAGTTCAGTAACCCATTTCTAATTAGATGTTTGTAATATCCAATGTCGTGGGCTGTTGGTTGGGTGGGAAGTTGGTTAAAGGTGGACATATATTATTTGCTGACTACTGTTCCATTAGTTAAAGTATTTATCAACACTACATGCTATCTGGTTTGCCATTCTTTGTATTGTATGGAAAAGAAAAACTATTTTAAATTTTTTGGGTGGTTTATTAGTTTCTCTATGAAAGCTCTGCTAGTTTGTATATTGCAAATCTCCAGTAGAGGTTGATTTCAAAATTTCACAGTTGTTGTTTATATTGAAAATAATTTAAAAAGACACCCAATAATTATAGATGGTTTAATTTTAGTTGATATCCCAATTAAGCTTTCAATTGTCGTTTTTTAAAAAAAATTTAAACTCTGAAATAAATCCATTATCTGTTATTTTGAATCATTGGAATATCTAAACTTAGTCACCATTTTCACTCATATGGATTTTTTTTTAAAATGTCCAATAATCATCTGTATTAAAGTGTGGTTTTATTCTCTTTTATATCTCCATCAAGTATAAATTTCCAGTTTCTTTTTATTTTGAAACGAACCATTAACAAAATTCGTTATCTATCATTAATCTTTAATAAAACGAAATGTAATGATGTGTACTTAATCGAGCATGAGAACTTCTTCACATATTGATACATGGTACAGTCTTTTAATTACCCAGATAAAGTCATCGGTATATAAGATGGTTTGTTTTTTGACTCTGCAGTATGATGCCTTCACAGTATACATAAAAGCAAGCTCACTCATCCCCCTAGCCAAGTCAATCTCAGTGGTTTATATACCATATGATATGCAGTGTCCTATTTCCCATTTCCTTCTTTTTAAAGTAAATTCAGATATCATCTATTTTTGTAGATTTATATTTAATGTATAAAGAGATCTGGCACAATATTGGTTCCAGTTTTCTAGTATAGTGCGTATGTTGCAAAGGTTCGGAGAGATCCTTTAGTTGCAGATAATGGTGCACGGTGCACCTATATTATGAACTATAAGAATACAACACTTGAAAAGTGGGATTGTTTTTTTTTTTTTTGGGGAATTTCAGTTAATAAACGATCCAATTTAGTCGATTTTATTACATGTGCAGTGGAAACGAAACTGTAGATGCGGAGATCAATCTTTGGCTCTACATTTTATTACATGTGTTCACATTAACTCCTAATGTTTTAACCCAATCCAGCAAATAAAAACTTCTCCCACTGCCGACTCTCTATTGTGCTGATCCAAACAATCCATTGTCTCAGAATCTACCGCCCCCTCAGTTGTTCGCCAAGATAAGACAGTCTCTGCGATGGTGTTATAATCAGTACTGTGGTGAAAAATTCAAATGATATAAGAGAAATTGTTTTTGATATGCTAGGTAACCAATTCTCATTTATATCTTTCCAATAGTTCCGTTTTTAGGCACACCACACTCATATACTGTTTTGCGCTCCGTCTCCCATTGTTGAATATTCTCTGTATAAAAGATCAACATGAGTTTGGTTATATGATATACTTAGCAACCAACTTAAAAATTCATAATGTAGATTACCTGTGATCTAGGTATCACTCTTATAGACATAAGATGCCATGTACTGTATAGTCCTTAATTGATACTCCACACTGCAAACCTGCGAAAATACACCGTTGCTGGTTACAAATGCATAGTAACGGTTCATTGCATCTTCGACTCTATAGATCACAACCGCTAACCTTATATTATCCCTGAAGATGTTTCTTTGTCCTGCTGCAGGTCTACTTGTCTTTTGTTGGTGTAGTGGTTATTCTCAGAAGAAGCGATACCTGCAATGCAAACAGCCTATCTTTGATTTGGAGTTTGTATCAGAACTTATATATAGTAAAGTGAACACTGAATTGTGTTATGTTTTCGAAATTTAAAACACCTGACCAAATATATTTCATTTTCTTTCTCCTAAATGTCATTCATAACATAAACAAAAAACGGATATATTCCCAACAAAAATTAAAGAAAAATCTATTTCATCCAGCAGTGCAATTAGCTGGCCAGTGCCAGAAAATCCAAGGAAACAAATCAGAATCACTAGCAAGCCATGGACCCAAGCATTGGCATATGTCTGAAAATTTGGTGAAATATGCATCCGCCGCTATCGGCCATAGAGTAGCATACACTGGTTATACCGAGTAATTAACATACAATGCAAATATATAGGGATATGATGGATACGGAAAAATTCCATTCAGGCAACTAATTAGGTTCCGATTTGCTTGACAACAAATTGTCCTAAGCTTCTGAGCAAGTCCTAGTTTCCCTATATAAGCGATCTCCCTGCAAAAGTTAACGACTTGCATTAGCAATACAAGTTCTACAGTAAATTTAATATCATTTAAGATACTTAAAGGATTACCTATGCAAGCATTTACGGTGATATGCCCTCAACAACGTCTGCATATTGCAAACCTCAATTCCCGTAGTATACTATCTTCATCTTGTTTACATTCATAGTATTTATGAGTAGGTTAGGTAAATGACCCACTGTCACAATTTTGTTTGAAGTTTTTACTCAACAAATCCACTTCATCCTGCACTTCAAATTCAGTCTAACATCAGAATGACCCAAAAACAAAAAAAAAGTACCTTGAGAATGATTGATCTCCGAAATGAAGATGAATCATACCTCAAATTCAGTTTTTGCATCTTGTCTTTCGCAATTCAATCTCTTCACAGCAGCAATGAGATTTTCATCATCAAAGTGAGCTCTATAAAAAATCCAAATCCACCCTCACCCAAAATACTACTCTCATTAAACTTGTCAGTTGCTGCTTCTAATAATTGATACTCAATCATTGTAACAGATCCCTTTTGTTACCCATCTTCATTGAACCAAACTTACCCAAACTTGGACCTGATAACCCTTTTACACCATCTTCACGTCGAAATTCACAAAATGCAAAAATGTAGTCAGGATCATTAGTAAAAACGTCTTCTTTTTCAAGGTTAGAATGGAAAAGTGAGAAAACCTGTAGAACCCCTTCTGGGTTTCATAGGATCAGAGCAATGGGATTTCTTCTGCCGGTAAATCCACAAACAGAATAAGAATGAGATAATTGCACAAAGTGCAATTGACACATAATCAGTGCTATTTGCATTTTCTTGTTCAATAGATGATCAAGAAAATTCAACTTTGTACTTACTATGGTAGAATTTGGGAGATTAAAAGGTTGGAAAGGATAGTGAGTCAGTGAATAAGTGTGAGTGAGTTTACCTGGAGAGACTGCTCCTGCTGCCATTGTTGATGAAAAAACAGGAGGTGATACAACCACTGGTTGATTTTGAAGAGCCAAAACAGGAGGAGAAACAACAACTGGTTGAATTTGAGGGGACAAAACAGGTCTGGAAGCAGAGAAAGATACATGTCTGGCATCATGATTTCAAATCATTAGTGAATTTCAGTGATTTCAAATATGCAGATGATTTCACCAACCGGAATCAAAGTAAAAAAAAAACCCTAAAAAATCAAGAGATTAGACATTCTGAAAAGAGACTAACCAATTTTCTTTGGACACCATCAGGCTTGATTATGATAAAGGTTTGCTCCATTGTTGATGTTACCGGTGGTATCTGTACTTTCAGAAATCGAATGTCGCAATAATGATTTTGTTTATTGTTTATGTAACCGACGAATGATGGGGGAGAATCGGTGGAAGAAAAACCCTAATTTTTGGTGGTAGTAAAATGGGTTTGTAACAGAAGAGGATGAAGTGATATAGGACTTCCAATTAGGGATGAAAACGTGGGTGAATTGTGAGCCAAGATTTACGTACGAGACAAACCGATAAATGACATCAGTTAATTACTGAAAAAATGAGTTTTTGGACGGTCGGATTAGGCTGAGATCGTTTTTTTTATAAGATAGATTTAGGTATGACCCGTATCGTTACGGTACGGGTTTTGGTTCATCGTTAAAAATATAGATTTTCGGATTTAATTTTAGTTGCACTTTTCATTCTCAACAAATTTGGACCCTTAATACTATGGTTGAAGCTAGAGATACATATTTGTTTAGAATATGTTGAAACATCAAAGTGGAAAACAAAATCAATGTTCGCTTATTATTTTGCACCGAAGCTATGGAGCATAGAAAGAAGCTATAGAGGAAGTCGTGAGTGGTAAAGGGATTGGTTGAACTTGCTAATCTGGGTCCATTTATTGCTAAAAAAGATGAATTGGTTAAAATTTTGAATTTAGCAGAAGAAAGGGATGTAGTTGGTAGGTTGATTGAAGGAGGTGTGGTGGAGATAGTTGTGGAAATTGCGGAGGCTATCCCTGAAGAAACAGTTGCAATATTGGCAACAGTTGGGAAAGTGCAGCTGCAGGGCTTGTATCGGTTTGTAAGAAAGGAGGTACATAGGTGTTGGCACACTTGGTGGCAATGCCTGGAATTGAACGAACAATTTGGGAAGTGATAGGGATGTGAACAATGAGAGCAAGAAGGAAGGGATCTTCATTGCTGAGAATTCTTCGACAGTGGTCTGTCGCAGTATAAGATCAAACCGCGGTTGGATTCTCGACCAACCACGTGAACGCTTTAAGTATAGTTCAAACTTAAAAATCTTCACATATTTTTCTTTGAAGGGTGAATTTTTATCTGTAAATAACTTTTACACATCGAAACTAGAAAGTGTTTCATTTCTAATTTTTTTTTTTTTCTGCTATGATTTTTTGTGAACTGCTTCCCTTTTCTTTTCTTTTCTTTTGTGATAGCTACAAAATGTAAATAAGAAGCAGTTTTAATATAAAGAAGAAGAAAAACTTACATAACGTTTTGTTTCACCTTTCGGTGTATACATATATATTATATACCAATCCTTTTAGTTATATTTGCATACTTAAATTAGCATATGCTTTATCTCGCTACAGCTAAATGTGAAATCTAGACAACATACACCATTCCAACCTCGAGAAGGGATGTTGTCGGAACCCTGAGTACCACGTCTGGTCCTTGGAAGTTTTGCCTGAGGAAATTGAGCGCCACGTTTGGTCCTCGACAGTTTTTTCTGAGGAAATTGTATCCAACACTGATTGATAATCTCTTCAGGTATGATCCGTGTCTTGCCTTTACATATGACTTCCCTAATACGAAAGTAGTTCCATCTTGTTGGGATGCCCAGAACTCTTTAAGATTTTCTAGTATACTGTTATTCGCACCGTCATATGATAAGTTCATATTTTACATGTTTAGAGTGTCAATTTCATGCTAGTATTTGTTAGATTGCTTGTGAATTATTGTATATTACGTTCGTTTTGTATTTTATGTCTTTTATTAGGTGAATCATCCAAAAAGGAGCTACAAAATATTAGATTGTGCATGAAGCGAAGTGCTATATAGGAAGAAGAGCAAAAGACCAAGTGGAACTTTTCCAAATTCAGGATTTATCATCAACATATTGAAGATAACGAAGAAACGAAGCCAACAACGAAAGAATGAGGTCATTCCGACTTCATATGAAGAAGTTATAAGAAAATCAAGTTCAGGATTTTCTCGATGGGTCATCCCATCGAGAAACTGAGCGTGAAAACCTATTTTTGGCATATTTTAGAGTTTTGGGAACTTATTTCGACCGGGATCCGAGTAAGATACACATATATCTCTACATACACTTCTCTCATATCTCTCATATTACATCTTCCACATCAAAACCTAGGGTTTACTCCTTTAGGGGGAAACCACCATTCTTCTTCATCTTAATCTTCTTTGTAATATGAGTAGCTAAACCTTTTGTTAATTAAGGATGAATTCAATGTTCTAAGCGTGAAGCTTTATTAGTAATACAAGTTTATTTGGAGTTTTAATCATTATCTTTTGTTTTCATTATATCTAAGGTTTATGATTGATTTCTAGATTGTTCAAGTGTACAATTGGAATATTCGATTGATCATTCTAAGGCTAGTAGAAAGTTGAGCGATCCGTAATTGTCGATCATCTCCTACACAATTAGAGAACGTGAGACCTTACAGAGGGATTTTTTGGAACAATCGTGTGTGAAGATAATACTAGTAAGCAGTACCTTGCGCTAAGAGTTTTGATGCTAGGATCAACCTAAATTCACAAACTCTAAATCATTCGATTGGGTTACACCTTGAGTGCGCTACTACTTGGTGGCTCAGTTGGATAGAATCTGGTGTTGGAGCGCTTCGGCATTCAGTGATACAAGGATTTTTGGGGATAGCACTACTCTAGATGCTATTCTACGGTTGGTGATGGATGATTCTAACAAAAGATAGATAAGTATACTACTCCAGTCAACGTTTGGTAACGGAGAAGGACTCCCTAATCATTATTTCTTTTCATTATATTTTTATTATATTCTTAGTAATTAAACAACCAATCCCTCTTTGTCTTTTACTTTATTTTAGTTTTGCTAATCCAAATAAAATATCAATTACATAGCTCTCTGTGGGAACGATCCTTAGTATCGCTATACTACTAGTTAATTAGTGAGAAATATATTGAGTAATTTGTTGCACTTACAACACGCATCAAATTTTGGCGCGCTTCCGGGGAGCATTGGTTAATTGATTTATTATTTGTTTTAGTTTGTTTAGTAGTTTAGAACTTTTTACGTTTTTCTAGAGTATTTTTCATATTTTTAGTTTTTCGTGGTGTTAACAACTCGTTGAAGGTGTTCAACTCTCGTCGTGGGAGGCAAATTCTGAAAACATGTCGTAAATATCACTTTTGTTTTTAGATTAGATTTTATCTTTTATTCTTGTGAGTCGTCATGTTTCCTTACGGAAATAACATGTACAATGCACAAGATCAATCATATAATAGTGGTATTCAATACGGTTTTTGATCTCAATGTTATGACAACTACCAACCATACAAAGGGTATAATCAAAACCAATCGTTTGGCTATGATCAATATCCTACGGAACCTTATGGTTATTCTCATAAATGCCAACAACCTTATAGCGGGTATGCAAGTGAACAATCACGAGGATGGGAGGATAGTTATGCTTCTAATAATAGTTCTTCTAGTGTTGAAGAACATATGTGTACCATGATGGAACAACTTTACATTCAAATTGATCAATCACTCGAACCTCAACATCAACATCAAAAAGTCTCTAGTTTTGAATATACTTTCTGTACTATGGTAGAAGAGTGTCAAAGGAACATGGTTCAATATTTTCAGAACAAGGATGAAACGCTCCAAGAAGTCCAAGAGAGCGTGGAAAACTTAAAAAAAAGATATTGATCAACTTAAAATGGAAAAAGATGAGCAACCTTCTGAAAATCCATACAACAATGATAAAATTATTCCAACTCCGGATCATAATAACAATCATTCGCCTATTCAAAAGGATGATCCTTGGTATGACAGAACCATTGTTATAAACGGGGTAACATACTCAAACGCATATCAACGTTATAAAAAATATCCATATTACAATATTTTTTTGGCCAGTTGATTCACAAAAAGAAGGTCCGATTATTTCTTCTGAAGAGACTCATGCAAATGATCCTAGAATTTACACCAATGAATTAGAATTTCTAGGAGAGGATTCTGATTCTGATGATGAGTGTGTTGAAAAGATGGTGATTGAGAATGAAACCAAATTGATTGATTTCGTGGAAGACCCAATTGAGCTTGCCAAGGATATTAATGATGCTGATATTTCGATTGAAGTAGAAACTGACGAAGAATGGCTTTCAAAATGTTTGATAGAGGACCACGACATATATGAGGTAAGTGATTCATTGTATACTCATGATGAGGATCACGTAAAAGGTTTGTCTAATCCTTTGTATTACTATATATCTTTTGATCCTCCCCCTATCGAAATAGTTCCCCAAAAGGTTGTTCCGATTTTTAAGAAGCTAGATCACTTAGGGTTTAGTATATATGCTACAAAAATCCTTAATAATTATTTTGCTTCTAACTATCTACCACTAGACGTGTTTGATTCTAGCACTTTGCAGGTTCACCGAGAGGAACCCAAAGAAGTTCCCAAATTATATGTTCTTTGTACACTTCCAGGTGTAGAAAAGACTCAGTATTGGGGAAACTTCTATAAAGTAGCGGCTTCAATATTTATATCTTATGCTAACGTCTTTGTGAAGATGTTATTAGAACTGCAGATTGTTGTCTGGGTGGATCCCTAGATTTTCAGATTGTTGGTTTACGGACGCTAACCAAACGGTTAGGCTGATGACGTTAAACTAAGCGCTGGATGGGAGGCAACCCATTGGCTTTTATTTTCTATCTTCATCTTTTGATTTTTATTAGTTTTGCATATCATATTAGGAATTTCCCATCTTGATTTTACATTGGAAGAGTCAATTTACATGAGGACAATGTAAAGTTTAAGTGTGGGGGAGTGATTAAGCATATAGATTTTTAGTATTCACTTTTGTAGGTAGAATTTTTGAACTTTTTGTACATATTTGCATGAAAACCTCTAACTTTTATATATTTAAGAGTCACTTTGTATACTTCTAGATAACTCTACATACGGATTTCTCACCGAAATAACTGAACTTAGAAGTATTAGAGAACTATATTCGGGTTTCTTAGTTGTTGAGAGGAAATACCGAAAAAATGGACTCAAACTTCCGGTAGAGAATATAGTATTTGAGAAGCTAATCATTCAATACCCATGAATGAGGCACCAAACCTTCAACTATCCGTTTAGAGTGTTTCATCTGCGCAAATTCTGGGTAGAATGATGAGCTACCCAACCTCGCACCAATTTCATCACTACTTTTTGATCTCTTGGGTTTTATTTCTATTAATCATGAGGGTGCAATCAGAATTGCTAACTCTATCTTGTAGTCTTGTTTGCAGTTGGCACCATTCTCTCGACAACAACAGGTCCATAGAAACAAATTATCATCAACAAGCGGAGCATCGAAAATCATGAGAAAAGTTGAAGACGTTCAAGGTTTACAGGCAACGGTACAAGAAGGAGCAAAATTCATATTCAAGTAAAACAACAATACAATGAGCAAAATTATACACACATGTTGAAGACTTATGTACAAAAGCGAAGAAATCAAAAGATGAGAGTTATTGAAATTTATGATATTGGGACAATACAAGTTGTGAAGAATCAAGTGGTAAAGTACTTATCTCACGACCATAGTAGTTTCATTATTTATTTTATTTTATTTTCAGTTTGAAATATATTTGGATATTAAAAAAACAAAAATTAATAATAAAAAAAATAGTATTAAAAAAAATCGAAAAAAAAAAGACAAGAAAATTTTGTTTTTATTACTTTAATTTGTATTCATTCAATAAGGTCGTGGGGAAGAAGAAGTATATGAAGAAGTTTCAAACAACAAGGAATTGAGAAAAAAAAGTTACAATTGTCAAAGTTCTACGAAGTTCAAGAGTTCATCATCAACAGTTGAAGAACGAAGACGTTTCTATTGGATGCTGTGAGAGTGGTGTTGATTGTGAATCAGGTGAGAAGGTAAGTAAATGTTGCTATCCTTACATAGTGGTTGATTTCCTTTCTTACAGATCACTCGAAAAATAAAAAGGGGTTCTTTTTAGTCCCACGTTTCTATGAGATAACATCTTCATATAATTCAGAGGTTTCCTTTCCTTCGTACCATTCACGTGTGAAGGATTTCTATCTTCACTCCTGCCTGCACACATGTGAGAACCATAAAGTGCGTCTTTTGAGTGTCAATTTCATAAAATCCTATTATCTTATTCGGTCACTCTCGAACCTAAATTCTTTCATATGGTGGTTTTCTCCTAACTCAAGAGTTAAGCATGAGAATAATGTTCAGTGACACTTTAAACTTCTTATTATTACTATGTAGAAACTTTATGTATTCGTAGCTCTTTGGATGCATATGACTTTGGAATATTTGACGTTGGAGTAGGTTTTATGGGTATATCTCTTGTAAACCCTCACGAGACTGTAACTCGTCCACTAAGGACACCTAGGGGTTTAAAGGCTTGTTACGCATGCTAAGTGTAACTGTGTCCTCAATTAAAGGGAGTTGTATTTTAGTTTAGTTTATAATTAGTTTAGTTTAATTTGCTCGAGGACTAGCAAAAGCTGAGTGTGAGGGAATTAGATAAGTTCATATTTTACATGTTTAGAGTGTCAATTTCATGCTAGTATTTGTTAGATTTCTTGTGAATTATTGTATATTACGTTCGTTTTGTAGTTTATGTCTTTTATTAGGTGAATCATCCAAAAAGGAGCTACAAAGTGTTAGATTGTGCATGCAGCGAAGTGCTACAGAGGAAGAAGAGCCAAAGACCAAGTGTAACTTGTCCAAATTCAGGATTTATCATCAACATATTGAAGAGAACGAAGAAACGAAGCCAACAACGAGAGAATGAGATCATTCCGACTTCATACGAAGAAGTTATAAAAAAAAATCAAGTTCAGGATTTTCTCGATGGGTCATCCCATCGAGAAAAGAAAAAATAAGAATTCTCGATGGGTCGAGCCATCGAGAAACTGAGCGTGAAAACCTATTTTTGGCATATTTTGGAGTTTTGGAAACTTATTTCGACCGGGATTTGAGTAAGGGGATTTCTACAACTTGGACACCTATATAAGATACACATATATATCTAGATACATTTCTCTCATATCTCTCATATTACATCTTCCACATCAAAACCTAGGGTTTACCCCTTTAGGGGGAAACCACCAATCTTCTTCATCTTAGTCTTCTTTGTAATATGAGTAGTTAAACCTTTTGTTGATTAAGGATGAATTCAATGTTCTAAGCGTGAAGCTTTATTAGTAATACAAGTTTATTTGGATTTTTAATCATTATCTTTTGTTTTCATTATATCTAAGGTTTATGATTGATTTCTAGATTGTTCAAGTGTACAATTGGAATATTCGATTGATCATTCTAATGCTAGTAGAAAGTTGAGCGATCCGTAATTGTCGATCATCTCCTACACAATTAGAGAACGTGAGACCTTACAGAGGGATTTTTTGGAGCAATCGTGTGTGAAGACAATACTAGTAAGCAATACCTTGCGCTAAGAGTTTTGATGCTAGGATCAACCTAAATTCACAAACCCTAAAGCATTCGGTTGGGTTACACCTTGAGTGCGCTACTACTTGGTGGCTCAGTTGGATAGAATCTGGTGTTCGAGCGCTTCAGCATTCAATGATACAAGGAGTTTTGGGGATAGCACTACGCTAGATGTTATTCTACGGTTGGTGATGGATGATTCTAACAAAAGATAGATAAGTATACTACTCGAGTCAACGTTTGGTAACGGAGAAGGACTCCCTAATCATTATTTCTTTTCATTATCTTTTTATTATATTCTTAATAATTAAACAACCAATCCCTCTTTGTCTTTTACTTTATTTTAGTTTTGCTGATCCAAATAACATATCAATTACACAGCTCTCTGTGTGAACGATCCTTAATATCGCTATATTACTAGTTAATTAGTGATAAATATATTGAGTAATTTGTTGCACTTACGACACGCATCATCACGCCGTCTATTAGATTCGTTGTCAACTGAAAACCTTACCCTTCTCTCAATTCTCTCAATAGAAACAATAATTTCCACATATATCACTTCAGTTATACTCTCGATCGTTTCAAATCCAACTGATACACTACCCAGCTCAACACATTTATCAACCTCATATGCTGGCGGACCCGAAAAATCCACTGTCCCAATTTCTCTCAGTCAACACTTACCAAATCCTAACATTTCAATAGCAAACGAATATGGTCCACGACTATCAACCCAAACTCCATTTCCATGCTTAAAACAAAATTTGACTTTGCAACCATAATATCTAAGATAAATATTGTGAAGTGATCAATCTTTGAGGGAAAGCATAAATAATTATAGTATTCATGAACATTATAAAAATAATGGAAAATTTATTTTCGCAAAGAACAATTGAGTGCAAATTTAAATGCAAGTCTAAGGCAGCAGCATCATTGCTGTAGTGTGAAGGTGATAAAAATAATATCAAAGTTGGATACTTGTACACGGTTCGTACAACTTGCAGGAGTAAAAGAGACTAAAGATCAGTTTATACTAATTTGTGGTTCATAGGATGTCCATATTAATGAAGCAATCAAATTCTTAAAAAAACTTCATATTCGGAAGAGAATACATGAAGACAGGAAATGAAGATGTCTTACTTTTATTTCATTAATTTGCTGAGTGCCTGTATTGGCATAACCAAAAGTGAATGGATGCCATGCTTTCCGGTCAATTTTTGTTTTGGACTCATTCCAGAGTGTGTAGGTCAGCGTTCTTCGTTCAAGTTCTCCTTCAAGATCACTCATCTGAGAAAAATTAACAACAAAAATTTATTGATGAATTATAATAACATGGTGTACAGTAACATTAAAACAGAAAAGGGTAAGAGTACATCTAAAATCCAGTTAATATAAGAATTTAGATAAATTAATGCTTACAATAAATAATGTCTGCACATAGTGCTCATCTGGTATACAGTTGTGCTGCGTCTGAAATTTCTGCATTTGAGGTGTATATTTATCAGCAATTTTGAAACAATATCTGGAAGGAAACAACATCGAATGACAATAAGTTGCAAAGATTTAAGGATTAATTAAGCCAATTAAAAGACAATGAGAGAAAATTGTATTACCTTGCGCATGTTGAGAAGGCATATATGACAACCATGAGAAGTAGCGGTACAACCATGAGAAACAGTAGTGAAATCATGGTACGACAAGATTCTTAATCTTCCTTCGTTATCGACGAAACCCGAGTTTATGTTGATTTCTGAGAAGTAACCTGCTAATCCGTGATGTTTCAAGGTTGTTTTGATGAAAAAATGAATTGCATCACTTAATATTTTCAATTCACACCTGGAAGAAAAAAAAACATAATAAACCCATTATTAAGGACAATAAATACTTCGAAAATTTAAAAGCCAGTGTAGTCCCGAAAAACCACACCCCCACCCTATCCCCGGCGAACCCGATGCTTGAAGGTCAACCTTCCCGTACGGTTCGGAGAGCACTGAATTAGAATGAGATCCACGGAACTCGCTTGGCGCCGCTCACTAAATTCTGTGGTTAATGAGATTTGTAAATCGGTGGTTCCTGTTTGGAGAAGAATCAGAAGAAAATTCGAAGTTAGAAATACTTAAACTTAAAGAAGATAAAGACCTGGAATAAGGTTTGATCCTATTCATGGGGATTCCGTAAATATCCCATTCCAAAAGATAAATTTAGAGATAATTGAGCATGCCATGACGTTGTTAGGATTTCATAGACCCAGCGAAGTGACAGCGCCTCGTCAATTGATGGAATCGGGTGTATTGACCGCATCTTTTGGTATAACTGGTTATTCCTTACCTCGGATCAAAACGAGGGATCACCATCACTAGCACGATTACTATACCATTTTGGCCTGGGCTCATATTGGTCATGTGTTGAGAATGGGAATGGAACTCTATGAGCTCGAATTTCCCATTGTTCCTCAGTAGCTCTCGCTTCCGCTTCGTCCACACCTGCTCGCGCGGGTCGAGAAATTTACCCAAGGGAATAAGTTGATTTAATGGATGAAATGATATTAGGATCCAATGTAGCACCATCTCAAAACATTGGCAATGTCTTCAATTGTCTTTCCCATTTGAGTGAAGCTCTAACATCATCTTATCCTGAAAAAACAATCCCAAATGAATCATCAAAACTCCAGATTCAGAATCTTGAGTTCTGATAGTAAGGTACACAAATCCTTTTACTAAATTACTTTTCACGCAATTATAATGCTAGACCAAGGACCCAGAGTGGTCTTAATACACATGTAAAATCCTCATCAGGTTAGATACTTTATCGATTAACTAACCCAAAAAGAATCTGCAACCAAAGAAACCTAAAGAATTACAGAGATCTGTCTATTGATTGTGGCCACAATTAATTAAACCATGAAACCCATTATAAGACCCATCATCAGGTTAGATACTTTATCAGTTAACTAACTCTACTTTACACAAACTCTTCAAAAAAACCAAAATGTGTCTAAAGTTTAATTAATTAATGATGAGGTTCTTACATGCACTGATAATCAAAACATCAAACAACCTCATATCTTTACACGTAGTAGTACCTTCCTAAAGATAACATTGATCCCTGTCTTTGCACATGTTTCGCCCCCACCTCTTGGGTTTGGCATGTTTGGACTGCAATAGAGTACCCATATGCAAAAGGTATCAGAAGAGGACTAAGAAGGAAGAGTGTGCACATAAATATAATACATCAATAGAATCATGCCACACAAATTCTTACCAAGCAAAAGCAGACTGCAGAAATGGTGATGGTGGCAACTTTGATTTTAGACTATTAACCAATAAACGATCGTTCAATGGCGATGTAAAGGAGTTATATTCAACTGGAATATTTCGAGACTCACCACATACTCTCTTTGAGGACATATCTCTTCGTTCTGACCTACAAGATGATTGTAAACAAAACCTAACATATTTGGATAGAAAAGATAATATCTAAGATCATATATGACTTGGCACCACCCTAAAACTAAAGATAAATCTTAGGTAAGGTCAAACATCTACAAAGCTACACAAAGTAGAAGGCGGAAAAATATAAAACTCATCATCATGTATATAATCTTGAAATTAGGCAACTTCAACAAAATAAGTTAGCAATTACCTATTGCAGTTTCATGCTTGTATATGAAAGGTAGTGGTGGAAATCCTCTATATGAAGTGCTATTATGCGTGGCAATTGAATCTAGGGATGGTATGAGTTCCATTAATAATAGGCGATAAATTTCTGCAGAAAGGGCAGGCCTTGCAACAATTAAAAAGTTGTATATTGAGGATCCGTGCCGTAACGACAACTACTCTTCAAAAAAACCAAAATACTATACAAACATGTATACCATAAATAGCCTTGAAACTTAAACGTAAACAACCATAATGTCATAATCACAGAACCCACTAAACCAGAACTATATCAAATACATTACCACCAACCAATTCAAAACATTTAATGCCACTATACAACAAATCACTGACCATTTAAAACTGACAAAGACAACAATCAGAAACAAATCCATTGTCAAAACCAACTTCGTGATTACCATGTAACATATACCTTAAATCCCATGAATAGTTGCAGAGGTTTTCCAATGAGAAAAATAGAAACTCAAGTATTATGTGGACTGTGAACAACATCAATTTTAAACTAATAAAATATAAGGAAAACGGGAAACAGAAAACATAAATAGAAGAAAAATCACTAACCTGGTCAACCATAGAGGCTTCAAGTTTTTGAGCTTTCTGAAAACTCCTATTATCAAATGAAGCTGTTACATAGACTCGCGATGTAAACTTGTCCCTTTGAAGCACACAAATGAGATTAAAAACGATGATAAAAGATATAAAAAAACAGAAGAAGATAACTTTTCAGCAAAAACAAAACAAAAAAGATGATGGTAGATCCATGAATTTACCTGAACCTAGAATAGTAGACTGATAACAGATAACATTCCAATCTATTGCTGACTAAAGGTTGACTGCACCGGATAAAACTCACTACGAATTGAAACGTTGGTAAAATGATAAAGATGAGATTGAGATTATTAGCAACAAAAACTAAGGAGAATAACCTGTAGTTGAATTAAGAATTCCTAATAAAATGCTTTAAAAAAAGAATTACAATAAAACTTGAACACATTCACTCGAAGAAACAAAACAACATAAAAGTTGAACAATTTCTATTGTACTCATAGAATTGATGAATCCTATCCCTAATCCTAGGATTCACGATTGTGGTTCTTCTGATATTTGGTCTTAAGTAATTCATCCATCTTAATATACAACTTTTCCCACATCTATTAAGTCATGTCAAGATCAAATTTACAACAAAAACACCATCATTCATCAAATATACACAATTTAAAGCATCTGTTTGGACTACTAATTATTTTTTTTGTAATCACAATATGAAAATCGAAAACAAACCAACCTGCTTTAGTTGCAACATATTTCCATTTCCTTAATTATTGCTTCATTTCTATTCGAGAATCAGGGAGGAGAAGATTAAGAAAATTTGCAGATGAGGGTGAAACAACTAAATAAGAAGCCCTAATTTTGATCGAATGAGTTTATAACGAAAGTGTTTTGAGAAGCCTAATTTTGCGGTAAGAAGTTTGTAACAGTAGCGTTATGAATGGGTTTGAAACGTATGGCTCAACAAATCTGGGATGTCAGATAAAGGTATAAAACGTGGGTTAATGTGAGCCACGATTCATGTACGAGACAAACTAAGAAATGACATCCGTTGATCGCTGAAAAAAAAGAGTTTTTGGACAGTTGTATTGCGCTGAGACCGTTTCTTTTTATTGTTGGTGTATAAAAGGAATGAACATAAAATCTATAATCTTATTTAGTTTTAGTTTTTTTTTAGGAAAAATTGGGAATATGTCCCGGATTCACTAATTGAGTTGGGGATCTGTCCTATAATGATGGTTTTGTAAATAGTGGTAAATAATGGTTCGTTCAAGACTTGTGAAGATTTGTTTTTAAATCTAATTTCTAAGACTAAAAATAGCAAAACTCAAATAAAATTGATAACAAAGTTGAGAGAAAACTGAGGCTAGGATTCCACTATTTTCCAATTTTTAAAGTGATTAAATTCAATAATTATAATTTTAAAATTCTACATTTAATTTGATTCTAAAATATAGCAACAAGTAGATTTTTAAAAGAACAATTGTACAACAAAAGCATGGAACATCTAAAACCTAGGAAAAAGCATGTACCATCTAACGAAATCACAATTGCTTAACAAAAATCATTAAATCAATTTTTAACCAAGGCAATTAATCATAAATGAATTGTATAAATTAATTAAATAAATATTACCACATAATCTTTGGAAAATTAGCTTCCTCTGTCGCCTCGGAGATGGGGTTTAGCTCCTCATTGTATTGTAAAAACCCTCAAAAATATATTTCATAGCTCAAAAAGTGCTTACAATGGTGAAATAATAGTAACACAGGAGATTTAATACGCTTATAAGCGTTACAGAGAAGTGTTCTCTGCGTTACAGAAGAAGTAAAAGAAAACAGCAGAAAAGAACGGAATTCAGGTGCTGTTGAAGTAAGAATGCTTCAACAACACCATCAGCGACACTTCTCCGACGCCTTATGTTCTTCATCTTCTCTTTCACCAGCAGAAAAGTATTCTTCCTGGAATTTTTGCTCGGTTCTCTGGCTACTTCCTAAGCTCTCCCAATACTCTCTGATCCCTCTGTGACTTCCCAACACCTCTATTTATACACTACAACATATTAAATCTCCAAAAATCTTCATTTACAGAGAATGATACGCGAGAATATTTTCTCATAAACTTGCGTGATTTTATTTTATCTTCTATCTTGATTTCGTGATCTCCCAATCGTATAAAATCTCCAATGGTAATGGCAAGATAGTATCTTGCTTTATCTCCTTAAAACAACCCGCAAATATTCGCTGAAATCTTCACAGTTACGTGAAGTAATTCTCCCGCCAAAATATTTTGAATTTGAAAATGAATGGGTGCCCATAATCCAAGGTATGTATTCCTTTATAAATTATAGGGGGTGCCTTTAGTATTTTCTGGGTGCCTTTATAACTTTTTGAGCCAATTTTTCCCAAATGTTGGTTTCTTCAAAAATACCTACAAATACAATAAAATGACAATATTAGTACCAAATTGAGTTCCAACACTATAAAGATTGAGAACAATTTAGACACATAAATGTGTCTATCAAATACCCCCAAACTTATCATTTGCTAGTCCTCGAGCAAATCTATAAAAATACATCCTAACTCACTTTCGTAGGCATCGCGATTTCACTTAGCAGTGCAACAATCCTTTAAACCCCTAGGTGTCCCTAGTGGACGAGTTTTGTCTCGTGAGGGTTTACAAAAGGTGTACCCACAAATCCTTTACTCCAAATTCTAGCTACCTGTGAACGATTGAGGATAGACACTAAACAAACTATTTAGTTGGCATACTAAATTCTTCGCCTATAAAAATCATTACCATATATGAGTCCAATTGTTGTACACGAGTTTTCACTCAGCATACTAAAATTCATACAAGAATTCAAAACTCTACTTAAATAGTCGTTCATCCACGATACTCAGAATCTATCAAAGTACAATCACATGGAAAGATTTAGAAGATGGATATAGACAAAATGAAGTTTGCGCGTGTTGACTAAAGTGAACGGTGTTTCCCATATATTTCTGAAGGTCAGTGCCAGGATGAATGGCTTGAGATACGCTCCCACTAGTCTTATTCCTTAAACTAATATCGAATCAGCTGGTGTATACAAAGGTCCCATCGATCGATTTATGGAAAATGTTTTAAACGTATTGACAACATGATTGGATCAAATGAATCCAAGTGCATGCTCCTTATCAGCATCGTACATGATAGTTCTCATGGATCCTGCATTCCACGCTTGCTTAGGCGATGAAGATACAGAAAACACACATATATTGCTATCAAAGTATCAATTTTTTTTTTTGAATAATGGTCTAAATAATACAATAATGGGGCTTGATCTCGAACACTTCATCCTGGCGGTGATAACAATTCGATACTGGTGCCCCACCAAATCACTTAGAGAAACACAAAAATTGCAAAAATAAAAACAGAAGGTGATATTGTCAAGATAGATTCCGAGATATGGTGACACCTATCATGTTATTTCTAACACCTGAGCTAGGCATCCTTTTATGAATAGATCATTTAACTGGGCACACCAATTCATATAGAAAAAGAGCTAAGTTTCCATCTACCTAGAATGGTTAGTATCATGAATTGTTCATAAGTTTCTAAAGTTTGGAGTTTTATTATTTCAACTAAAATTTTCTCCCTTACCCCCAAAATTAAACCTAACATTGTCCTCAATGTTTCAAATTAAAGTGCAATACCAAAAATATAGGTAATTAGAGGAATAAGAGGGTAAGTCAGAAAGATAGTACCTGGGTGAAGCGTAACAATCCTTCTTTGGAGAATAAGACAGAAAAATAAAAACAAAAACTTACAAAAACTTACTAATGTACAACAACATCTTTGATGGTCAATCAAGGTAAGCAGGGTCCTCCAGAGGGACCTCCTCAATATCACCTGCAGGAAAAGGTTCTATAAAGGGTTTCAATCTCTGACCGCTAACCTTTAAAGAACTACTACCATCCAGTGTCTCAATCTCAATAGCACCATGAGGATAAACAGTACGGACTGTAAAATGACCCGTCCACCGAGAGCGTAACTTCCCGGGGAATAGATGCAAACGGGTATCATACAGAAGAACTTTTTGACCTGGAGAAAATGACTTTGTTAAAATATTTCTACCATGCACAAGTTTCATTTTGTTCTTATACTCCTTAGCACTATCGTATGCATCTTTACGAATCTCGTCCAACTCATTGAGCTGGAGCTTCCTATGAGCTCCCGCCTTGTCAAGCGAAAAATTAAGTTGCTTTACAACCCAATATGCTCTATGCTCTATCTCGACAGGTAGGTGACCTGCCTTTCCAAAAACTAGACGATAAGGTGACATTCCAATAGGGGTCTTAAACGCATTACGATAATCCCATAAAGCATCAGTAAGCCTCAATGACCAGTCTTTCCGATTAGGATTAACTGTTTTCTCTAAAATACGTTTTATCTCCCTGTTGGAACCTCTACTTGAACACTAGTCTGTGGGTGATATGGGGTATCTACTTTGTGGGTAATATCATATTTCTTCATCAAAAGCCTAAATGGTCGATTACAAAAGTGCGACCCTCCATCACTAATTATAACCCACGGTGTACCAAAACGTGCAAATATGTTACCATTCAAAAACTGGACCACAACCTTGAGGTCATTTGTTCTACCCGAAACCGCCTCAACCCAATTAGAAACATAGTCTACAGCGACAAGGATGTAGAAATAACCAAAAGAATTAGGAAAAGGACCCATAAAATCAATGCCCCACACATCAAAGACTTTAATAACTAGAATAGGGTTCAAAGGCATCATATTTCTACGGGAAATGGTTCCTAAATTCTGGCAACGCTCACAAGTAACACAGTAATGATGGGTGTCTTTAAACAACGAAGGCCAATAGAATCCACACTGCAATATCTTAGCAGCGGTTTTCTTAGTACTAAAATGACCCCCACAAGCATGATCATGACAAAAGGAAATAATACTGGATTGGTTATTCTCAGGTATACATCTCCTAATAATCTGGTCTAGACAATACTTAAATAGATAAGGATCATCCCAAAATAAAATGCTTAACCTCGGCTAAAAACCTAGAACGATCTTGTTTACCCCAATATTGGGGAATTCGGCCAGTAATAAGATAGTTCACTATATTCGCATACCAAGGTAATTGGGAAACAAGAAAAAGTTGTTCATTACGGAAATTATCCCTTACAGGAGGGGAATCATCGGGGAAATCAAAGACAAGCCTAGACAAGTGGTCCGCTACTACATTTTCTGCACCCTTTTTATCTCTAATTTCTAGAGAAAATTCTTGTAACAAATGGATCCATCTAATCAATCTAGGTTTAGTATCCTTCTTGGACAGAAGATACTTCAAAACAACATGATCAGTAAAGACTATGACCTTAAAACCTAAGAGATAGGATCTAAACTTGTCTAAGGCAAAAACAATGGCTAACAATTCCTTTTCTGTAGTGGTGTAGTTCATTTGGGCATAATTCAGAGTTTTGCTATCATAGTAAATCACATGAAGTAATTTGTTTTTTCGTTGACCTAGCACAACACCAATAGCATAATATGAAGCATCACACATGATTTCAAAGGGTAGGTTCCAGTTAGGTGCCTGGACTATGGGGGCGGTAGTGAGTAAAGTCTTAAGCTTATCAAAAGCCTCCAAACAAGAATCATCAAAGACAAACTTAACATCTTTTGCAAGCAAATTGCAAAGAGGTATAGAAATCAAGCTAAAATCCTTAATGAATCGACTATAAAAACCTGCATGCCCTAAGAATGACCTAATATCTCTTACGATATTGGGAACCTGTAAACTCTTAATAGGGTCAATTTTGGCTTTGTCTACCTTTATACCCTTAGAAGATAGGATATGCCCTAACACAATTCCTGATCGAACCATAAAATGACATTTCTCCCAATTAAGCACTAAATTCTTTTCCTTACATCTAGTCAACTCTAATGTCAAATAATGCAAGCACTCATCAAACGACGAACCAAACACAGAAAAATCATCCATAAAGACCTCTAAAAACCGTTCTACCATGTCAGAAAATATACTCATCATGCAAATCTGAAAAGTAGCGGGTGCATTACACAACCCGAAAGGCATGCGTCTATACGCAAAGGTACCAAAGGGACAGGTAAAAGTAGTTTTCTCTTGGTCTTCTGGGGAAATAACAATCTGATTATAACCAGAGTAGCCATTTAACAAGCAATAATGACTATGTCCATATAATCGCTCTAGCATTTGGTCGATGAAAGGAAGGGGAAAGTGGTCCTTCCTTGTGACCTTGTTCAATTTTCTATAGTCAATACAAACATGCTATCTGTGGTCACTCGGGTTAGGATTAACTCATTGTTTTCGTTTTGGACTACAATGACACCTGATTTTTTGGGAACAACCTGAACGGGGCTAGCCCACTTATTGTCTGAAATGGGGTATATAATACCCGCATCTAACAACTTAAGCACCTCAGTTCGAACTACTTCTTTCATGTTAGGGTTCAGTCGACATTGCATCTCCCTAGAAGGTTTGGTGTCATCCAATAAATGAATCTGATGCATACAAACAGTATAACTTATACCCTTAATGTCTGCTAAGGTCCACCCTAAAGCTTCCTTGTTGTCTTGAAGTACTGTCACTAGGAGTTGTGTTGTTCTGGATAATTGAACTCACATGACTAGCTATAAAGGTTTTTTTCTGTACACTAAGCTTTCGCTTTCACGTACAAAGATCCTTAAGGAACTTGGCATAAGTAAAAATCTTCCTAATTGCATCTAATAAAGGAAGATTAATGTTAACTTGCTTAAAAATATCCAATATATCATTAAAGTTGGATTTATTCCTAGTTGGTACTAGAAGTTGTGGGAATGGTGCTTTGGGCATAAAATCGGGCTCAGCGGAAGCCACATTGGACTCTTTAGAGACTTTATCAGTCTCTTCAACTATAGTCTCAGAAGGGTGAACTACATCATGTTCACTATCAGGTAAGGTTACCTTATTGTCTACCACTCTACCACTCCTAAGGGTTTTAATTGAATTCACATGGTCAGAAAATAACTCATGAACTCCTCTAGGGTTGTGTTGTGGTTGACTAAGGAACTTGCCTTTTTATCTTTCTCTCAAAGACTCAGCGATTTGACCAACCTGGTTTTCTAAATTGGAAATTGCCTGACTGTTAGCCTGAACAATCTTTTGATTTTCTCGTAAACTTTGATTGACAAATTGCTGAAAATCTTTAGTGTTCTGCTGAAGATCTATAGTGCTCTGAGTTAACAAGGTGAGAGACTCTTCTAAACTCATGATCTTCTTATCTGAAGGACTCTGAAATTGTGTTGGACCAGAAGAATTCTTATTATAACCAAAACCTGGTGGAACCTGAGGGTTACTAGACTGACCTTGATTTTTGCCCTTAGACCAAGAAAAATTTGGATGGTTTCTCCAACCAGGGTTATAGGTTTCTGAATATGGGTCAAACTTCTGACGGTTATCATATCTAGTGTTATTGTAAAGAGCAGGGGCTTAATCTTCAACAGTCTGTCCTTCCCAATATGAATTGGGTTCTATTCCACAACTAGATTGACTTAATTCTAAGGCTTCTAACCTTTTTGCTATAGCTGCAATTTTGGCATCTGATTCAAGGATTCCACCTACCCTATTGACATTACCTATGCACAGTACCATTTTTCTCTGGGATTCCTTACTACATTCCCATTGATGGGCCTTTTCGGTAATTTCATTCAAAAATGTCATTGCCTCATCAACAGTTTTACTCTCAAAACTCCTTGTACACAATGACTCAACCATGGTCGTTGTTGGATAATCTAGCCCTTCGTAAAGGATCTGGACTATTCTAAGCTTTTCTAAACCGTGTTGGGGACATTGTGCTACTAAATCGTTGAACCTTTCCAAATACCTATACAAAGATTCTCCCTGTCGCTGCACAAATATGGAAATCTCTTGCCTAATAGATGATATTTTGTGCCTAGGGAAAATTTTAGATAAAAAGGAAGTGGTAAGTTGTTCATATGTCTTGATGGATTCAGATGGCAAACTATATAACCAAGATTTGGCCTTGTTTCTTCAAAACCCCTAATGTGAAAGTAATGATTTTCATTTTCTTTTCCTAAGAAGAGTGTGAGCATCTGTATGGTCCCAGGTTTCAATTCATAGTTTGCTTGAGTTTCAGCTAACTTGATACATGATGGACGAGAAGTCCTAGTAGGATTCAACAAATCTTTCAAGGTTGCCATTTCTGGCACAACTGGAAAATTAGGAATATCTTCCTCACTAATAGACAAATTCTCAAAACTAAAGTTTCCAAAAATCGGGCTCTCAAAAGAAGGGTTTCCTAAATTCTCAATTTCAAAAAAAGAGTTTCTATTCTCGTCACTGATCAAACGACCAATAGAATCTCTTCTCCAGGCACGCTCACTGGGCATGCAATAACTCATAATCAGAAGGAATTCTAAACAAACACAAACAAGGCCGACTCAACCAAATCAAACCTATTGAATCTAACAAACAAAAAACATGATGGCTCCACTTAGATTGTTTTTAGACCATCTTCTATTCTTCCAAAAGGAAACTAGTTACAGTTTTAGCGAATCTCTCAGAAGGATCCGAATTAGATTAAGTCGAATAGACACAGGATAAGCTCTAAGGAGCTTTGATAACCCTGCCTCTTTGGAAACTTTTCCCTGAGTTACAAGAAGGCTCTAATCAACTTAAAATAATCTTCCTGAACTTTAAGTTAAGCTAACAAAGTAACCAATACAATCCTTTTGAATGATTTTCCAATAAGCTCGATACCATATCGATCTTCTTTCTAATCAAATTTTTAGGATTAGGTTCGCGTTAGGTAACGTGTTCCTAAGGCGGGCAAGAAGGAAACGGTGATGAAATCCGAGTCCTTATCTTATATGGCCAATCCTTGCCCTTTACTAGAAAATAAATCCGTATTCAATTCCTCAACATATATGCATACGAAGGAATACAATAAACCCACTTGCAGGGGATTCGTGGGTTGATCGAGTCTTACCTCCCGTACCAGACGGGGGATGAATCGGTTGTAGTCGACTCGGGCCACCAACTCCTGTGTCAGTGTACGAACCCGAGAGGCCGAGACAATATCGTAATTGTTGTCCTTCCCTGTTGTAGTTTATATTTAAATACCCTTCCGTAGGGTTTAAAAATTAATAATAAAGTTCAAAAGTTCAAAGTCCAAAGTCCAAAAATAAGAAAAGATATAAAAATACCTAAAATAATTACAAAAATAATAAGAATTTCCTAATACAGTTTTCTAAAAATAAAATAAAAAAACCTTCAAAAAAAAAATTAACTAAAAAGAATATTGTATTGTTTTTCCGTTCTTTCCGCTTTGTCTTTGATTCCAAATCTTTTTAATCAATCAATATAATTTTTAGCTCCAATTTCTTTTTGATCCAAAATTTGTAATCAAAGAAAAATACCCCAAAACGTAAAATAAAACAAATAAAAATAAAAAATAAAAATCTAACTAAACTAATTAATCTAAAAACAATTCTAAAAACAGTTCTGCGTCGGAGGTGCCAAAAATTGATGGTTTTGTAAATAGTGGTAAATAATGGTTCGTTCAAGACTTGTGAAGATTTGTTTTTAAATCTAATTTCTAAGACTAAAAATAGCAAAACTCAAATAAAATTGATAACAAAGTTGAAAGAAAACTGAGGCTAGGATTCCACTATTTTCCAATTTTTAAAGTGATTAAATTCAATAATTATAATTATGCATTTCTACATTTATTTTGATTCTAAAATATAGCAACAAGTAGATTTTCAAAAGAACAATTGTATAACAAAAGCATGGAACATCTAAAACCTAGGCCAAAGCATGTACCATCTAACGAAATCACAATTGCTTAACAAAAATCATTAAATCAATTTTTAACCATAGTAATTAATCATAAATGAATTGCATAAATTAATTAAATAAATATTACCACATAATCTTTGGAAAATCAGCTTCCCCCGTCGCCTCAGAGATGGGGTTTAGCTCCTCATTGTATTGTAAAAACCATCAAAAATATATTTCATAGCTCAAAAGGTGCTTACAATGGTGAAATAATAGTAACAAAGGAGATTTGATACGCTTATAAGCGTTACAGAGAAGTGTTCTCTGCGTTACAGAAGAAGGAAAAAAAACAGCATAAAAGAACGGACTTCAGATGTTGTTGAAGTAAGACTGCTTCAACAACACTATCAACGACACTTCTTTGACGCCTTATGTTCTTCCTCTTCTCTTTCACCAGCAGAAAGTTTTCTTCCTGGAATTTTTGCTCGAATCTCTGGCTAGTTCCGAAGCTCTCCTAATACTCTTTGATCCCTCTGTGACTTCCCAGCACCTCTATTTATATACTACAACACATTAAATCTCCAAAAATCTTCATTTACAGAGAATGATACGCGAGAATATTTTCTCATAAACTTGCGTGATTTGATTTTCTCTTTTGTCTTGATTTCGTGATCTCCCAATCGTATAAAATCTCCCCATGGTAACGGCAAGATAGTATCTTGCTTTATCTCCTCAAAACAAGCCGCAAATATTCGTTGAAATCTTCACAGTTATGTGAAGTAATTCTCCCGCCAAAATATTTTGAATTTGAAAATGAATGGGTGCCCATAATCCAAGGTATGTATTCCTTTATAAATTATTGGGGGTGCCTTTAGTATTTTTCTGGGTGCCTTTATAACTTTTTGAGACAATTTTTCCCAAATGTTGGTTTCTTCAAAAATACCTACAAATACAATAAAATGACAATATTAGTACAAAATTGAGTTGCAACACTATAAAGATTGAGAACAGTTTAGACACATAAATGTGTCTATCACATAACGGAAAATATTAAGGAATATATCCCGGAGAGAGAAAAAAATGTTAAATATTAACTGCCCGCATGTGTAAGTTTACACTGTGCTTAATTTTACACTTATATCCTTAGAATTTAACAAAGTGACACGTGTTCATTAAATCCTACAATTAGATTTTTTTTCATTATGATTTGATCTGGAAACACGTGTTAACTGATCCATAGAGATCAAACACGTTTGGTTGGCACTTGTTAATACAATAGTAAACCCTAATAGTGTGGAAATGATATTATTTCCCTTTAAAATTTCAAAAAATTGCAAAAAAAAAAAATGACAGTTAAAAACACTTTTTTTCTTCCTTCAAACTGTCTGAAATGTTGCAAATGAAAGAAAACTAAGAAAGAACAATCGTCTTAACAAAAAAATAATAATTAAAAGAATAATATTGTTGCAAAAGAAAACAAAGAAAATTATAGTTCATAATTCATAAAACACCAAGATTACAGATCAAAATGAACTTTAAACTTCCTTTGCCTTTTAGATCCACCACTATAGTTGAAATTGTTAATGGTCTGCTGGACAGGGCCCTTGTTGTTGTTGTTGATAGACACAGTCACCTCACATTTGGTTGTCTTAGGCTTGGCTTGTGTCCCTTTTGGCTTAGTAGTTCCAGATGATGGAGTATCAGTCTTTGGCTTAGTAGTTGCCCTGCCCCTCCTGATCTTGGTTCTAGTGGGCATCTTTTTGGTGTTGATTTAGTAGTAGCAAAAGAACTGCCACTCATCTTCCTCATCACATTTCCACACATCAAAAAAATCACATCCATCACATATTATGTCGCAGTTGGAGAACAGTTCAATCTTGAAATCAAAGACAAATGCAACCTATCCCTTATAATGTCTGTAAACTTATCATAACTGATATCATTTGCAACAACATTCAAGACATAAAAAACTTTACCAGCCTCAATACCAGCAATCTGATTGAGAATAGTTAACAGTAAAACTTTACTATCCATCATATATTATACCAGTAATTTCCTGAAATAACATTTAACAGTAATTCAATTCAATTCAATTACTAAACACCATTTAAATAAGTTTACTAATTCAATTATTGATCCATACTCAATCATTTAAAAAAAAACACCAAATTTAACATACGACTTTCAACTAGTAACTAAACACCATAACTAACAGTAATACATATTTTTTAACCAACAAATTTCATGTTTCAAACAAAATTCCCAATTCAAAAAACCTTAAAATCAATTTTACATAAACCCTAAATTTATAGTTGTGATTAAACGAAAATTAAACACCATAGATGTGATATAACCAGTAAATAAACACTACCCAACAGTAATACATGTCATTTAATCAACAAATTTCATGTTTCAAACGAAATCCCCAAATCAGAAAACCCTAAAATCAATTTCACATAAACCCTAAATTTAAAGTGGCTATTAAACAAAAATTGAACACAATGGATGTGAGATACAACGAAAAAAAGAAATGGGTTTGATGAAATAATCTGTTTTCAGTCATCATAATCTTGATTTGAGAAACTTTGATGATGATAAAAACAAAATGTGGATGAAAATCGAGTTCTTCTTGCTTTAATAATACACCAACAATATATAAGAAAGCTTGATTTCACGATATCCCTTCACTTAATGATAAACAGATTTTTGTGTCTAATTTGTCCGTAATTATCTATTTTGTTAGTGTTCAACTTGTACTTATTGTGTCATTTTATGTGTTTGTAGGTATTTTTGAGAAATAAAAATTTGTGGAAAAATGGGCTTAAAAGTGATAAAGGCACCCCACTTCTGGATAAGGGCACCTCCCTTCTATGTTTCAAAAGGATAAAAATGGCGGGAAAAGAACCTTACATGTGAAAGTTTCTGAATTGATTTGGGAGCGAGATTTTTGGGGTTTAAAGACTGTTTGACTATACCAATTTGAAGAAACAACTTAGACAGGTCGAAACACGTCATTCAGAAGTGTTTGATGTCGTAAAAATAAGTTCAAAATCCTATTTGCAACCGGAAAAAGAGTTTCACCCTGATTCGGATTTACAAGAATTATAGTTTGTTTTGGATTGATCTTTGAGTCCTGATCGATTAAGGATGAGTTGTTATGGTTTGTGGAACCTACAAATAGCAAAGAGGAGGTAGAAAAATCAGGAGGGAAGGCTCGGGAAGAAAAACAGGAGAAAAAAAAAGAAAGTTCTGTTGCTAGTGAAGAACAGGGATACGACGACGATTTCTTCAACCCATCAACAACATTTATCTTCGTCTTTGCAACGTTTATCTTCAGCTACAACAGTGTCTTCAACCCATCAGTTTATCTTCGCTTTACAACATTTATCTTCAAGCTCCACTGCAACAGACAATCTGTAACGCCTATAAACGTTGCAGATTTCCTGTTTTTATTATTTTTAGCTTCTTTTATTCTTCTCAAGAATTTTTGAGCCCTTACCAATCTTTTGAGAGTGTTTTGAGCATGATGAGATAAACCCAACCACTGGGACAATGGAGGAAGCCATATTTCATGAATAAATGGTAACTATTTTTGATTCTTAATGACTTTTGCATTGATTTATGATTTTTCTTAATTAGTTGTGATTTTGTTTGATGGTGTATGCTGGGAATTAAGAGCTTTTGATGCGCCATGCTTGTGATTTACAATTAATGTTTTAGAAATCTACTTTTGGCAAAGAAGCATGGTCAATAAAAGAGCTATAATTGTTAAAGAATCATTGTAAAAATCATCAGAAGTGATTTTGGTGGAATCCTGAGTTCCAGTTCTTCCCAATATTATTAAAATCTTTTAATTATTTTTTAGTTTCAATCAAAATTAGGTCTAAAACGGATCACGAGTCTCAGCGAACGAACTATTTTTACCACTTTTCTGAAACGATCAAGTTTTTGGCGTCGCTGCCGGAGACTTGTTTTTAGATTTTTTTGCTTAGGTTAGTTAGTTTAATTATATTTTTATTTTTATTTGTTCTATTTTACGTGTTTGGGTATTCTTCTTTGTACGACAGGTTTTGGATCAAAAATAAATTTGGGCCAAAGATTATATTGATTGATTAAAGACTTGGAGTCAAAGATAAATAGAAAAGAACGGAAAAAGAAAACAAGAATTTTTTTCTTTAGTTAATTTTTTTAGGGTTTTATTTATTTTTATAGGGTTATATTATGTTAGCTTTAGGTATGGGATCATATCGAGCTGCTTTATTTCATTTGATCACCCATGCCTATTCAAAAGCATCCCTAATGTGGAAAGGCGGCATGTAGAACCTAAAAGGAAAAGATAATAGAATGACTAGTTTTAGAATTGAGTTGTCCCGGAATCATCAAAGATTTGATCTTTTCGAATTCTGTCTGTAACTCACTAGAGGCCCAGGAAACAAAGAGAAGATGTGTACGAACGAGATATCCAGCAACAAGAAGAAGGAAATGGATTGAATAAAGGAACTCCCGAGCATTTGGTGATCTCAGATGTATCCATATCAATGGAACCGGTGACTCATTATTTCGATGAATCATTTCTTCGGATCATTCGCGAGAAATAAGAAAAAAAAGAAAAAGGAAGACCATTCCCTTTCGACAAAAGAATCACAGGAGTACGCCATGCTAATGTGCCTTGGATGATCCACATCTCCGGGTCAGGCGTTGATGAGCACATTGAACTATCCATGTGGCTGAGAGCCCTCACAGCCCAAGAGCAAATGCCTGAACCAAAATATGTCATTGCTATGGGAGCCTGCACTATTACATGAGGGATGTTCAGTACTGATTCTTATAGTACTGTTCGAGGAGTTGATAAGCTAATTCCTGTGACGAAACAATGGCTGGCACAATAGCTGCTTCAGCGGCTGCAATAGCTATAACAAAAATAGAAAAAATGTCCCCTTTTAATTGGCGACTATCAAATAAATCAGTACTGGTGGCTGCCTTAGTCGCGTTAGCGTAATCCAGCAGGTCGCACACCGTTGGAACCTTTGCTACGGATGGAAAACCTCTGAAATGATTTCAATATTGAACCTTGGACATATAATAGTTCCGAATCAAATCCCTTTAGAAAGAAGATCTTTTGTCTCATGGTAGCCTGCTCCAGTCCCCTTACGAAACTTTCGTTATTGGGTTAGCCATACACTTCACATGTTTCTAGCGATTCACATGGCATCATCAGAAGGTGGATTCAACAGGCAGTGAGATGAAAACAAAGTCATGTTGGTAGTAATTCCGTTGCCAAAGTCCTTGAAGTCATAGTTTTTTTTAGAAAATTGTATTAGGAAATCCTTTATTATTTTTGTAATTTTTCTTTTATTTTTGGACTTTTTCTTTGGACTTTAGACTTTATTATTTTTTTTAAAACCCTACGGAAGGGTAACTAAATATAAACTGCAACAGGGAAGGACGAAAATTACGATATTGTCTCAGCCCCTCAGGTTCGTACACTGACATAGGAGTCGGTGGCCTGAGTCGAATTCAACGGTTTATCGCCCGTCTAGTACGGGAGGTTAGACTCTAACCACCCACGAATCCATTGTCAGCGGGTTTTCGGAACTCCTTCGTGTGCATATATGCTGAGGACCGGAATACGAATTTACTTTTCTAGTAAAGGGAAAGAACTGGCCATACAAGATAAGGACTGGATTTCATCACTGTTTCCGTGTTGCCCGCTTTAGGAACACGTTACCAAACGCGAACCTAAGCCTTAAAACTTGACTAGAAAGAGACCGATCTGGTAACGAGCTTATTGGAAAATCATTCAAAAGGATTGTATTGGTTACTCTGTTAGCCTAACTCAAAGTTCAGGAAGATTATTTTAAGTAGTTTCGAGCCTCCTTGTAACCCAAGGAAACGTTGCCAAAGAGACATGGTTATAAAAGTCCTTAGAGCTTATCCTGTTTCTATTAGACTTAATCTAATTCAGATCGTTCTAAGAGATTTGCTAAAACTGTAACTAGTTGCCTTTTGAAAGAATAGAAGCTGGTCTAGAAACAATGTAAGTTGAACCATCATACTTTTTGTTTACTAGATTCAATAGGTTTGATTTGGTTGAGTCAGCCTTGCTTGTGATTTTTTAGAATTCCCTTCCAATTAGGATTTTTTTTTTTAGTTTTTTTTAGTGTGTGCCAAGACCGCTCGAAATCATTACTGAGCGAGCTTGGAAAAAAGATACTCTAGGTCGTTTGATTAGTGAAAAACCTAGTAATTCTGTCCCTGGAAACGAGGACCTTGAAGACTTTTCTTTTGAGGGCCCTGTTTTTGGAAATTTCAATTTTGAGAACTTGACACTGTGTGAAAAAGTTACTCCTTTCCTTTGATAACGCCAACAATGAAAACTTTAATCCATCATGTATCAAATTAGTTGAAACTGAAGCAAACTATGATTTAAAACTTGGGACCGTATAGATGCTCCCAATCTTCTTAGGAAAAGAAAATGAAAACCCCTATTTCCATGTTAGGGATTTTGAGGAAATATGTAGTACCATCAGGATTAAGGACCTAGATGACGAAGTATTGAAACTTAGATTGTTTCCTTTTTCACTAAGAGACAAAGACAAATCTTGGCTATATTGTTTAACTTATGAGTCCATTGAAACCTATTAAACAACTTACATCTGCCTTTTTTCAGAAGTTTTTCCCTAGGCACAAAACATCATCTATTATGCAGCAGATTTGCACATTTGCTCAACAAGAGGGAGAATCTTTATATAGGTATTTGGAAAGGTTCAATGACTTATTATCACAATGAAAATGTAAGGCTAGTTCAGATCCTCTACGAGGGTTTAGATTATTCGACAACAACCACGGTTGAGTCTTTATGCACAGGTGGGTTTAAAAATAAAACTGTGGTGCGATGACATTTTTGAATGAAATCACCGAAAAAACCCAGTAATGGGAAAATAGTAGGGAGCCCCAGAAAACAATTCTTCTAAGTAGAGGAAATGTCAATAGGGTAGAAGGATCTTTCGAATCAAATGCCAAAATAACAGATATATTAAAAAGATTATAAGCTTTAAAATTGAGTCAATCTAGTTGTGGAATTGAACCCAAGACATTTTGGGAAGGACAGACTGTTGAAGAGAACGCCCATGCTCTTTATAATAACACTAGATTTGATAATCATCGGAAGTTTGACCCTTATTCAGAAACCTATAACCCTGGTTGGAGAAACCATCCTAACCTTTCTTGGTCTAAGGGCCAGAGTCAAGGTCAGTCTAGTAATTCTAAGGTTTCCACATGTTTTGGATATACTAAGAATCCTTCAGGACCGACACAATTTCAGAATCCGATAGATAAGACGATCATGAGTTTAACAAAGTCTCTCGCCTTATTAACACAGGACAGTAAAGATTTTCGGCAGTCAGTCAACCAAAGTTTACAAGAAAATCAAAAGATTGTTCAGGCTAACAGTCGGGCTATTTCCAATTTAGAAACCCAGATTGGTCAAATCGCTGAATTTTTGAGAGAAATAGAAAACGTTAAGTTTCCTAGTCAGACCCAACCCAATCCTAGAGGAGTTCATGAAGTATCTTCTGGTGAGAAATCATTAAATCAAGTGAATGCAATTAGAACCCCCAGGAATGGTAAAGCGGTAGACAACAAGGTAACCATGCCTGATAGTGAACATACTATAGTTCACCCTTCTGAGCCAATAGCTGAAGAGACTGATGAAGTCTCTAAAGAGCCCGATGCAATTCCTTATAAGCTAGATTTTGTGCGCAAAGCCCCGTTCCCACAACTGTTAGCACCAACAAAGAAGGAATCCAACTTTAACGACATATTAGAGGTTTTTAAGCAAGTCACTATCAACCTTCCATTATTAGATGCAATTAGGAAGATTCCTACTTATGCCAAGTTTCTTAAGGATGTGTGTACACGAAAGCGGAAGATTAGTGTACCAAAGAAAGCCTTTTTAGCTAGTCATATGAGTCCAATTATCCAGAACAATACAACTCCTAAATACAAAGACCCAGGGTCCCCAACCATTTCTTTCACAATAGGTAACTACCATGTTGAGAAAGCGTTACTTGACTTAGGAGCCAGTGTGAACTTACTTCCATACCATGTGTACCTCCAGCTAGGACTTGGTGATTTGAAACCTACTCAGATAACACTGCAATTAGATGATAGGTCTGTGAAAATTCCTCGTGGTGTCATAAAGGATGCTCTTATTGAGATCGATAAGTTTATTTATCCAGTGGATTTTGTTGTCCTTAATACCTGTCCCTGACCCAGAGAATCAGATACTTGTGATATTCGGTCGCCCATTTTTAGCTATATCTAATGCGATCATTAACTGTCGAAATGGTATTATGAACTTATCTTTTGGTAATATGACTATTGAGTTGAATATTTTTAATATTAGTAACCAACCACCTGAGCTAGATGACACGTGCATTGAAGAGGTGAACATGATAAGAACATTAGTTCAGGAGTCATTACCAAACACTTTGTTAGAAGATCCATTAGAGAAATACCTAGCCCACTTTGGGTCTGATGTTGACGATGCTAGTGCTATTAATGAGGTGAATACTTTGTTAGATTATGTACCTTTGATGAACACTTATAATATATGGAAAACTAAGTTTGAACTTCTACCAGTTTATAAGTCCACCTTATTTCCTTCTATAGAGGAAGATGAGTGTAGTTCTGACCTTAAGGACTCTAGAATCCAACCAATAGTTTTTAGTCTATCTGAGAGTAATGTCACCCTAAGTTTGGGGGTACCGATGATTCTTGTGATTTTCAAGTATCCCTGCTTAAAGTCCCTAACTTGGGACTTGACATATGCACCTCTACCATTTTACAAGATTATCTTAAAACTACCTTTCCTGAGCCTGGTGATGTCCATAAAGAAGTTCAGTTGTTAGAAACCCATCCTCTGGTCGATGTGGTTTACCTAGGCGATAATACCAAGATTGAATTTGTTTTCGCATCAAAATATTTTCTTCCATATGTGAGAACGTTTGAATTTCAAATGTGTCAGTTATTAAGTTTTAAGACTAAACCAAATTACTTTAGAAAATTAGAATTGACACATTTTCTTAAGAATGACCACCTTCATAGTAGTCAACTGTGTGAGTCAAATATGATTAACTTTGAGGATCCACAATTATTCAGGTTATTATTATGTGCTTTTAAGTTCTTGGTTGAGTTTTTCAAAAAAAAAAAAAAAAAACTCTATAACCTGATCCTATTGATCCTGCCTACGAGGAAATTCAGCCCACGAAAGTATTTAATCTAGACCCTTTTATAGAGCCTGAACCTAAACAACAACTAGATCTAGTTGTCTTAAACATAAAACTATATAAGGGTGTGCTCGGTTTGTTCATTTTCTTGGCTGTTGCAGTTTCCTTTTATTTGTGATAACACTATTTGATTCAGATGACCCACAGTTGTTCCGGCTATTGTTTTATGATTTTATAAGGTGGTTAATTCTTTCTTAGTCTGGCTGAATAATTCAAACTTATCACTTCTTGGGAGGTAAACCATGCTCATGCGACACGGTAATATCTTTCCTTAACTCCTTTTCTTGAAGTGGTAACAGTTTCTCCTTGTTCATGCTTTTAATCATTCATCTTTAGAACATTGAGGACAATGCTAGATTTAAGTTTGGGGGTAAGGGGGAAACTTTTAGGTTGAAATATGAAACTCCAAAGTCTAGAATATTGTGAACAATTCAGAATGACACTAACCATTCTAGGTAGATAGAAACTTAGCTATTTTTCTATAGGAATTGGTGTGCCCAGCTAAATGGTGTATTCATAAAAGGATGCCTAGCTCAGGTGTTAGAAATAACATGATAGTTTTCACCATATCTCGGAATCTATCTTGACCATATCACTTTCTGTTTTTATTTTTGTAATTTTTTATGTTTCTCTAAGTGATTTGGTGGGGGCACCAATATCGAATTGTTATCGCCGCAAAGATGGAGTAGAGTGTTTGAGATTCTTAGACTGTTATTCGATTCTCAAATAAAAAATCGAATATTGACACTTTGATATCAATATGTGTGTGTTCTCCCTGTCTTCGTCGCCTAAGAAAGCTAGAACGCAGGATCCATGAGAACTATCATGTAAGATGCTGATAAGGAGCATGCTATTGGATTCATTTGATCCAATCATGTTGTCAGTACATTTAATAATTTAAAGATAGTTGTTTGATTTTCAATAAATTGATCGTTGGGATTCATCCTGGCACTGACCTTCAGACATATATGGGAAACACCGTTCACCTTAGTCAACTGATTGGATTTGGAAACCCTATTATAATAATCACAATTGCACGAGGTCTAACTAGTAGACAACGACAAATACGGGTCGAACCCACAGGGAGCGGAGACAATACTGTAATCAATATTCTTAATAAACTAACCAGAACAATATTTTTTGGATTTTCAGAAATGCTAATGAACGAGAAAATAATAAAATAAACTAGCTAAAATTACAATGTGATCAAATAGAGAGCACTAGGGTTTTCAGTTTTCACCAATTTATATAGAACTCACATTTAATCTCCAAAATTATCGTTTCACCATTGTAATTTTCTTCGCTCCAAGTTGACATTTCTAAAGAATTTCTTATCAATCGAAAAGTATATCCCATCAAAAGTTACTAAGGATGGCATATCAATTTAAAAGCATAAACAATCAGTAGAACTATCTAACCAATATATAGTTTCAAAGAATCAAATATCAATTTGTGAGCATACACCGTCAAAGAATCTAATCCCATAACGACATATCAAACGGAAAGCATATATGATCAATTCCACTATTTATGCAATAATGAATCAAGATAACAATGAAGATAAATTACTAAACATTAAAACAATTTATTTATGAGTTTTCCATAATCAAAATTGGTTTTTACCCAAAATCCTAGTCACAAAATCTAGCAAAACATGGAGATGGGTTTCTCAAAACCCATAAAAAATAAATTAACAAAATAGAGATGGAGAAGATTAAAAAAAACTTCTGATACAGTACGCAGCCGTAACTTCCCTTCTCCAGAACCAATCCCCTCTTATACCCCAGACGTCCGCCTCCTTTCTTTCCACTGTTTAGATCTGTCAGGACTTCCAACCCAAGAAAACAGAACCTGTCTCCTCTCTCTAGCCCCTCCTCGGTACCTTCAACTCCTCATCCGTCACACCCAATCTCTCACCACTTCTCCCTCCTACTTCTTCCCCTAGGTATTCTTTCTCACCTAACTCTCTCTCCGTCTGACAGCCCCCAATCAATCCTCTCTCCCTCAATCCGTCATTTTCCTCTCACCCAGTCTCTCTCACGTCGCCCCCCTCCAATCAGTCCTTCTCTTTCATAGCCCTCACCATAATCTACACCTCTCTCCCATTTTCGCCTCTCTGGAACACCCCCTCCCCCCTCCCCCCCACCCCCCCCCCCCACACAAAAAAAAAAAAAAATCCCCTGGAACTGAACCCATTAATTCCTCTTTATAGTCAGCTTTTCTTTATTTTTCTTTGTTTTCATGTCCACCCTAACTCTTTCTACCACGTCATTTTTTTCTAATATTTCATCCACGTCACCTCTTGACCCAACTTCTTCTTTGTGTACATCAATCAGCGTACCAACAGTCCGACCCCACCTAACTCTCTATCACGTTCACACCTACTTCCATATTATTTACGCCCAACAGCTTAGCCAAGTAGCTACCTCCACCTCTCTGATCTTTTATTTATGGACTTTACTCCGGTAAAAGAACGCCTACCAAAGACTAAAGAAAGTTTAGACCCTACTCTCTCTCAATGCTCTTCCATACCACTTTTCTAACCTCTTCTGCCAACCAATCACATCCCAATCAATGCAACCAGTGACAACCAACTGACAGAACTCCCTACACCAACCTAATGATGTATTCCATTTTAAAGAAGTATGAGCCCTTTTTGTATGTCCACGTCCCAACCTTCAGTCAGTACCAACGAAAGCAAATCCCCACCGAAACTTCAATTTCTCAATCTTCATTTCTCTGGACACGTCTCAATTCTAGCCCTTTTTAACTGTGTTTAGCATGTAACTCTGGTTTTATGTGAATCACCTATTAAAACAATAAAATGGTAAAATTGGTACAATTACAAATACTAGCAAATATAAATTAGGCGATAAATATGTATTAATTACGCTCTTATCATCAACATGCGCAAACTTCATCATCTCCATATCCATCTTTTAAATCTTTTCATGTGATTGAACTTTGATAGATTCTGAGTATCGTGGTTGAACGACTATCTAAGTAGTATGCTGAGTGCAAACTCGTTTACAGCAATTGGAACTCATATAGGGTAATGATTCTCATAGCCGAAGAATTTAGTATACCAACTAAATAGCTTGTTTAGTGTTTACCCTCAATCGTTCACATGTATCTAGGGTTTGGAGTAAAAGGTTTTGTGGGTATACCTCTTGTAAACCCTCACAAGACTACAACTCGTCCGATAGGGACACCTATGGGTTTAAAGGCTTATTACATATGCTAAATGTAGTCGCGATTCCTGCGAAAGTGAGTTAGGAATGTTATTTTATTTTTAGATTAGATTTGCTCGAGGACTAGCAAATAATAAATTTGGGGGTATTTGATAGACACATTTGTGTGTCTAATTTGTCCATGATTATTTATTTTGTTAGTGCTCAATTTGTACTTATTATGTCATTTTATGTGTTTGTAGGCATTTTTGAGAAATAAACATTTGTGGAAAAATGGGCTTTAAAAAGTGATAAAGGCACCCCACTTCTGGATAGGGGCACATCCCTTCTATGTTTCAAAAAAAATAAAAATGGCGGAAAAAGAAGCTTACATGTGAAAGTTTCTGAATTGATTTGGGAGCGAGATTTTTGGGGTTTAAAGAGTGTTTGACTATACCAATTTGAAGAAACAACTTAGACAGGTCGAAACACGTCACTCAGAAGTGTTTACTGTCGTAAAAACAAGTTCAAAATCCCATCTGCAGCCGGAAAAAAAAAATCACCCTGATTCGGATTTACAAGAATAAGTGTTTGTTTTGGATTGATCTTTGAGTCCTGATCGATTAAGGATGAGTTGTTATGGTTTGTAGAACCTATAAATAGCAAAGAAGAGGAAGAAAATCAGAAAGGGAGGATCGGGAAGAAAAACAGGAGAAAAAAAAGAAAGTTCTGTTGCTAGTGAAGAACATGTGCGACATTTATCTCAGTTGTAACGGTTTCTTCAACCCATCAACGTTTATCTTCGCTTTGCAACATTTATCTTCAAGCTCCACAGTAAAAAATTATATGTAACGCCTATAAACGTTGTAGATTTCCTGTTTTTATTATTTTTAGCTTCTTCCCTTCTTCTCAGGCACTTTTGAGCCATGTACCAATCTTTTGAGAGTGTTTTGAGCATGATGAGCTAAACCCTACCACTGGGACAATGGAGGAAGCCATATTTCATGAATAAATGGTAACTATTTTTGATTCTTAATGACTTTTGCGTTGATTTTTAATTGATTTATGATTTGTCTTAATTAGTTGTGATTTTGTTTGATGGTGTATGCTGGGATTTAAGAGCTTTTGATGCGCCATGCTTGTCATTTACAATTAATATTTTAGAAATCTACTTTTGGCAAAGAAACATGGTCAATAAAAGAGCTATAATTGTTAAAGAATCATTGTAGAAATCATTCATAAGTGATTTTGGTGGAATCCCGAGTTCTAGTTCTTCTCAATATTATTAGAATATTTTATTTATTTTCTAGTTTAAATCAAAATTAGGTCTAAAACGAATCTTCACAAGTCTCAGCGAACGAACTATTTTTACCACTTTTCTAAAACAGTCACTTAATAATCTCCAACAACACATGCATAAAAAATCTATTTCTCTCATTTCTTTTCTATCTCTCGTCTTCTCTCTATGTTTTTTTCTCTCTCTCTTTCGATTGTCTTCTTTATAGAGGAGAAGCGTAATGTGATCTCGACTTGTCCGCACTTCTAATCTGACCGTAGGATCTAGCTAAGGGTAGAAGTATAAAATTAAGCACACATGTAAACGCACACATGTGGGTATTAATAAGTTAACGTTTTTTTCCTCTCTCCGGGATAGATTCCTTAATATTTTCCATTATGGAACAGATCCCCAACTCAATTAGTGAATCCGGGACATATTCCCATTTTTTCCTTTTCTTTTATCTTATTTTTAGATTTTGCTTGATAAAACTGAATCTAACATTAAACCTTATTTCTAACACCCATGATTCGCTGGAGCAACGAGAATGAAAACTCTCAGCCAAGAATTCCCATTCCCCATTCTTAACCACTACCCTAACGTCAAGGGAGGAGGCAAAAAAATTTCTATGGAGAGGTAAAAATGTTTGAGGGTAGATAAAAAGGTAAAAAACAGGCTTGGAATTGTAAGAAATGGGCAAAAATAGGTTTTAGGAGGCATCCCAGCAGGGCAGGCAGTTTGCCATGGACTGGCTCCGCCCCTGCTTAACGTTTTTTTTTCTTCAAAATACCCGTTATAGATTTACTACGGGTTTAATTCCACTGCTTGTCTGAATTTCACAGGAAGTGGTTCCCCAACCCGTGGATTAGTAGGGATGGGTTTTCGGGTGTGTGGGTACTTTCTTAGTGAAAGATGAGACAGATTGTGGGACCCAGAGTCAGTTTAGCATTTTCGTATTTAAAATTCGGATTCCATTGTGTAACATCTACTATTTTTTTTCATTTTTTTAAATGTTTTTTCTTCTTCTATCTTAAAACACACAGTCAGTTATATTTTTTCCATAGTGGCTTGGGTATCCTATTAGGACAAGTCCTATGCACCTCTCAAAATATCAAGTTTGGTCAAAACACCCAATATGCATATACCAAACGATGAAATTGACCTCTCAAAAGTTCAAATTTGAACAAATGCACATGTCGACATAGTCTTTGTCGCTGGCGGTCGAGTCTTTGTCGCTCGACCAATACTATGACGCTTATCGCTTATTGCATCCAACGGTACTGGCTGGAACTCTTATAAATACCCAATTTCAAACTCAATTCAACTCACACCTTATCTACACCTCAATCTTTCACATGCATTTGTGTTAATCTAAATCAAAACTCTCCTCATTTTAATATATAGAAAAAATCCCTCTCTCAATTTTTTTCCGTAAAATGGCTGCTAGTGGTAAAAAAGTTCGTGGTACAAGTTTTACCTTAGCCGAAGATGAAAGCATTTGCAGAAATTATGTTTGTCGCACAGAAAATAACATCAATGGTTGTTCTCAATCAGGCACCACCTTGTGGACCAGCATATTTCAGGGGTTCAAAGAGGAAACCATGAACATCCATTCACGTGATCCAGAGTCTTTGTATTCTCGGTTCACTAAAATGAGTAAAAAATTGAACCTCTATGTTGCTCATGTTCAACAATGTGCTCGTAATCCACCACCGAGTGGTGAATCACCAATGAATATGGAAAAAAGGTATCGGAGGGAATGGCACATAAAACATTGTTCCATGTTTGAACTCGAATCTTGTTATGATATGGTAAAGGATTTTCCTAAATTTAATTATGTTGTATTAGCAAATATGTAGAAAGTTCCTATAAGGTCACCATACGACGTTGGTGGTTCCTCTACACCAACTTCAAGTCCTGGTTCACCATTGTCTTCATCGAGTGGTCCACCGCCACTCCCTAATTTTGATCTCAATGTAGCTAATACCGAGAAACGAAAAGGTTTGAGAAGAGCAGCAACAAAAAAAACTAGACTAATAGCCAAAGAAGGAAAAGGGTCTGAAAATTTTAACATGACCGAGTTTATGACTCACCAACGGACAGCTGAGAAAAAGAGATCCGTTGACCGAAAGGTCACGAATAGGGAGTTAAAAAAAACCGTTTTTCTCAAGAGCATTTTGTTAGCCAATATGACAAGAATAAGCTTCTTTCTATGGACATCTCATTAATGAATGAGGATCAAAAAAATTTATGGCAGCTGGATTATAACAGGTTAAAAAGGAATGTATTAGAAGAACAAAATCAACCTCAGATCCCAATTGAGGAAGAAGAAGATGATGAAGACGTTTACGAAGATGATGTTGAGATTCATCCCCTTGATTAATGTAATAGTTACTTAGTTAGTTTAATAATTAAGATGCACTTTTTTAATTGTTTTGTGTAAGATGTAGTAGTTAGTTATTATTTGAAATAAAATAGCTAGTTAGTTTAATGAAGTTATCTTTTTTCCAGTACTTGAAATATGCATTACATAAAGGAAGTGGAAACAATGCAAACAACTTAACAGTGCATACAAAACAATAATTCAAACGGTAATGAAGAACTCCTTAAGGATATGGAACCAAGCTTCGTATTTCAAATTCTTTTCTTTCCATCTTCGCCATTCACTGAAAGCTCTCGCACCAATCTCATTACCGGTTTCCCCCTAAGGCGATATCGATTGACAATCCGAACTAAAGCTAAAAATCTACTACTCGCCGCTTTATTTTTTGAAATCTTACAAAAAATTGAGGTACATTACGGTTATAAGGATTACCGGTGTCAGCGTAAAAGTTATCATGAATTCTTGCCCAATAACTAAAGCTAGAAATACCATTTTGTCGTCGTTCTGCACCTCTGGCCGGATAACATACTACATAGTTTCTGGAAAGTGATAAATCTTCTTCCTGAGTGAACTTAGCTTGAGCCATATGTCAAGAAATCAGAGTGAGATTAGAGAGGAGATGAGATTAATAGTGAGTGTGAGAAAGAGAATATGTATAAAATTTTTGTGAGAGGTTTGATTTATCTTTGGGAAGGATAGATATATATAGGAGAGGAGATGAGTTGAGTGGGCAACGACTATAATTTGCCAACGGTTACAAAAATAGTCGTTGCATACTCCACGTCAACCATACTGCCAACGGTTCAAAAAAAAGAGCCATTGCACTCCATCCACGTCATTCAAATAAATATTACTCGGAAAATCAAAATTTATAATAAATTACTTGAAAATAAAAACTAGAACATAAACTAAAAACTTAAAATAACAAATGAACTTGTAAATAAACTACCAATTGAAACTAGTACATACGGCCGCCCGCTCTGCCAAACTCGGCCCAAAGATTCGCCGTCAGGTCTTGTCTTAACATGTTGTACAAAATTTGCATCTTGAATGTGAGTTTCCATTTGATTGTAGTTCCTTGCAGGTACCCCATGACCTGGTATAACCTTAGGCCTCAAACCTTCATCAGGGTGGTTAGTCCAATTCTTATCACGCCGAGTTTCTTGAATGACCATGTTATGCAGAATGATGTACATAAGCATAATCTTATGCATTTCACGGGGGCTTAAACCACGGTAGGCTCCACAAACTATAGCGAACTTCCGCTTAAGAATTCCAAAAGCCCGTTCCACATCATTTCTCAAAGCCATTTTCTTCGTGTTGAAATACCTAATTGCACGATCATTTTCGCCTGGGGGGGGGGGGGGGGTTGCCTGTATGCTCAAACTAAGGTAGACGATTTAGGATGGATTCCATCCGCTAGATAATACCCGTGAGTGTATTGGTGCCCATTGATATTGAACCTTACATCAGGGAAAATTCCATACTTGAGGTCTTCAAACAGAGGCAACTTGTGCAGAACATTTATGTCATTTTGTGAACCCGACAGACCAAAAAAAGCATGCCATATCCAGTAATCATAAGAAGCGGCAACTTCCAAAATAACAGTTGGTTTTTGGTAATGACCCTTATATTGACCTTGCCAATACATAGGACATCCCTGCCACGTCCAATGCATGCATTCAAGACTCCCTAGCATTCTTGGAAAGCCCATATCCTCGTTTTTGGCTTAATATTTCAAGAACATATGCATCTGTTGGTTTTCGTAAATACATTGGACAAAAATGATTAATAATTACTTCGCAAAACAGTGAAAGATACTTGTATGAAGTTGTTTTTCCTATACGAATATACTCATCGTTAGCATCCACTGGACGACCGTAACCTAGAATCTTTAGGGCCGAGGTAGCCTTTTGTTCCGGACTATGACCTCTAATATTCAATCCATCAAATTGATAATTAAATTCATGGCATACTCGACAAAGCTCTTTAATAATCTTTACCGTCAAGTGTCGGGGCATGCGAAATCGACGTTGGAAATCTTGGTCAGATAAAGTGAAACCAATATTGAAATAATTGTGCATCAGCTTCAGGTGCCACTCTTCCCGCCCACGATACGCATATCTTCCTGTGAACACCTCTTTTGGCTCAGGAGATCTTGGTATCTGCCCCGATGAGTTTGCTGCTAGCATAATGTTGGTAATTTCTTTGTCTTCATCAGACTCAGCTTCTATTTGTTGCAACACCCGAACATAAGTTCCTTGCTGTATTTTAAACTGACTCATAATAATTTTAGCTTCATCATCAGAATAATCCATCGACTGTGAGTTAAAAGTTAGATAGTTTAAGAAATTTGTGAATTAATTTTAGAAATAGATAAAGAATGGTGAGAGTTAAAAGAAATTATTTGGGTATATGTATAGAAGAAGGAAATTTGACCGTTTTTGCCTGAATCTGGTCGTTGCCTGAAAGTAGCCGTTAGCGGCTAGCTATTTGTCGAGCGAAAAGGAGTTAGTAGCCAACGGCTAAGGATTTATCGTTGGCGATCAATTCTCTATCGCTCGACAAAAAGCTATCCGCTTATAACTTTTCCCATAGTAACGCACCATGTTTGTCCAACCAGGTGGCTGGACAAACTAACCCATTTGAAAGGGTGCATAGGATCTGGCCTTAGCTCATTTCTAGAAAATTAGCAATTGTTAACTTCTATTGTCTCATAAAAAAAGGGTCTTTCATTTTTTTATTTTACTTTTCTTTAGACAAAAATTCCGGTGAGATGGACGGTGTTTAACCTCATCTGGGTGACGATGGTGACTTTTATCAACTCTTTTATACACATAATCTATAAATTTAAGTTGAATTGACTTTGAATTCTTCCAAGTTATCATTATGATTTAGTTTCTTATGGTTGTGCCTTAAATTTAGTACCTTTAATCCTTCACATTATACGCAGAAATTTATCAATACAAGATAAACGATATCGTCGGATTTCGTGTCAACAAATTTCAACATGTCTGTAAACCTGCTATCAGCGGTAGTGCCATTGTTAATTCTCATCTCCTTTACCATGATAGGATTAATTCTTGCGCACCCATCTATGAAATGGTTCCAAGAGCAACATTTAAGCTTTTCAGCAAAAGTAGAAGGTTTTTGACTTCCTGTCCAGCCCTCCTGACTTTGAAGCTGGGAAGTTAGATACAATACTATATGGTGAGAAGCTCGCTAGCAAATACGTAGCAGGGTCGATAAGGGATCAAATACGTTGAGGTAGATTTAAGGAGCTCCATTCAACCATGTCCATCTTTATATGGCGTTCTCGAGATGTAGTACAACTAGAAGAATCCAGTTGTTCCTTGAAAACAGCAACACGAATCAGAATATTAATGCAGTTTAAAGAATAGGTTAAGCAGATGATAAGTTATTGCGGTAATATTAAGAACATTTATTACTCTTCAAAGTTGTTAAAGTTAACACCTGTTACCTTGGACTGCTCTTTCGCAGATACAAACAATGATGTACATGCAACTATAATGCTAAGTGAGGCCCAAGGGATTACTTCCAGGTGATATATGACCAAAAAAAATTACGATTATAAATTGTCAACACAGTTTACAATATTATAAACTATTCGAAGTATATAAGTAAATTCACAATGCCGCGTGGATGACTGCATTTTATTTTTGGGTTGGTTTAGGTGATTTACTCTTTTGGCTATTGGATACTTAGTGTAATTATTCAATTTTGATCATATTATTATTTTGCTATGCACTAACCCCGGACATGGCTGAACAGACCTGATAAGTGAACTATGGTGTTATGCATATTACATCGCATAAGATGATAAATTTAGATTGAACTTGATATAATATTTCACAAAGATTACATAGTTTTGATTCTTTTGAACTCAGTATACTAACTTTAGTTGTGGTTTACATTCAGTCACATCTGACAGAAAGTTTGTTGCATTTTTTATGTCAGATAATTGCTCACACTTCTGAGTTCTAGCGGATGGAAAACGAACGTGGTGTTCCTATTATTGCACATGGTAGTATGTGATAGATGGGATGAAACCACCAAAATGGTTAGCAGAAATGAACGGTGGTTCAGAGATACATGACACGATTGAAGTCATGTTGTTTTCTTGGTGTTCTATTGTCTTTTTTCTTTTCAGTCTTTAAGTTTTTTGACTAGATTACAGGAAATATTTTCATGGAATAAATTTTGGTTTTCAATGCTTAAATAGTGAAACCATCCTCTATGTTTTATTTTTTTACCAGGTCGTAGAACATTGAGATCATTGAGGCTAATATATATCTTTGATTTTCATTAAATAATCACAGATCAATCTGATTTATTTTTGTTCTGTATATTTTTGTTACACTCTAGCAGTTACATTTTGGATGTTAATACACCAACTGTCCTATTCATTATCCTTTTATGGAACATATTTTTTGGTAATGGATTAAATTATGGAAGCATATTAGGGAAAACAGCTGCAGATGTTCCATAGTTGGCAATAATTTTGAGGTATTAAACATTAGATTCACTGGTACTTAACCCAGTGACTTACCGGCGCTCCATGTTAGCCTATTTTGGGGTTTAAATAATTAATATTTGGATTAATACCAGTATGATATGTCCAGAGTACTTCAGAGTGCAAAGTTTACATAATATAGTTCTTATTACAATATCGATACATTTGAACGTATTCAGAAGCTTTAAGAGGGATTCACTTGGATAATGTGATAAACAACTGGGGTAATATTTTTCGTTGTTAATCTGTTCGGTTTGTAAGGTGATTTTTGGTTATAGGGTCGTGAGGCTTAAGCTTTGCTAATCCTTCTATGTATTTTGGGTTACTTCCTGTAAGCTTCATTTATATTGTATAATTCATATCTTTGTCGAGGAAATAAAAATGTATGAATTGGTGTTAGTCTTTCATTCAAATGAAATAACAAAAAAGCTAATCTTTTAGCTACAATGAGGAATATAATAGGTTTACAGTCAGATTATGTGAATAATTTATATTCTATAAGGTGAATAGGGCAGAGCAAAGCAAAAATGTAACTACCCGGTGCGTAGCACGGATTTCTTCCTAAATACATCTAACTTGACTAAAAATTCATGGGGTTGGATTCTTTTAAAAAATTAATGATATACAAGGATCGGGATTTGATTGGAACAAATAGCATGTCCCGTGTCGTTACGGTACTATGATACCAGAGCAGGTTCTGAATCACTAGTGATTGTGAGTTGGACTCATCAGTGTTTGTTTTGTAACATGACTAAATGTATTTCCTTGGTAATGGGGAGAAATAATAAGATAAGGTAGAACATTAGGTCAACTGTCGTGTGCAAAGAAAATTCATAAATGTCGTGGTAGTTTCTTTGTAAATAGTTTTGGACTCCCCCAAGTACTATGAGTTTGCCAGGCCTTAATTGGCGACCCACCACATCGTTAGCAATCCGGAGGACCGTTATGGGAACAATGGGATGGTATCAAACTACCCCTGACATTGTGGCTGATCATTTCTTATCCATATGGAACAGTGTGTGTTGTCAGGTCAACTAGCATCACACCACATCTGTGGCAACCCGGTATTTTGAGGTGAAAATAAATGTACCGTAAAACGACTTAGATTCCAGAGATCACGTCGTAAAAGACTATCCTAAACCAAGAAATGTTCGTTCATGTATTGCTTCAATCGAAAAGGAGGAGAATGGGTTGCTTTTAGGGAGGGAAGCATAAAAAATATTGAAATCAAAGTGTAAGACTCTTTGTGGTATGATTGATGCGTATTACTATATGTGAAGATTATTATGTATATGACCGAGAGAAGGATTCTACGAAATCAGGTTTCTAAACTTATACGTAAATTTGTCTGTATATTTCTTCTGATTTGTGAATAGGTTGGATAACCTATTTATAATAATTGATGTACACGCTGACCTCGTAGGAATTGGAAGTCGTGAAGTAGTGGAGAAGTTGAGATAGTGAAGAGTGTGATAAAGTCGTGCCCGTTTTATCAAGGAAGACTGGACATTTGCACACTCACTAGTCCTCTACTTTGATAATCGTTCGCACGTCTTGTCACTTCTCGTAATAGGTGTATTGCTACCGCATGATGTAGACCACCAGACCAAAAACCTAAAGTATATCCCCTCATTTGTGACATGCTTGATATCCCGTGTAACTTTAACAGAGTTAAGTACTACTTTTATGATATCATGCGTGACTTGCTTAGTCAGTCAGTTGACTTGCGGCTTGTCATGCCTGACAAGACATGACTGATGAGTCTTGGTAAGCCTGTCAAGACTAGCGAGAATTGATGAGCCTGGTAACACTGGTGAGACTTGCATAGCATAGGTGTACTAAAATAAATACTTAATTATTTTTACCTTATGGCAAGTCTCTGAGAAGCTTAGATGAGCACTGAGAGCCCAGGTGTGTCAATCAGTTGACACGCCTTAGTGAATGAATGATGTTAGACATTTTTATTGAGTGAGACATATACTACGCATCATGACATCAACGTGAGGTGATAAATGGTCATGAAGGACTAAGGAAGAAATTATATGAATGCTGAAGTGATACAACATATGTACAGTTGCATCTGTTTGAAAGCATGTGATACAACAAGTATGGGCGACATGAAAGCACGGACCAATACAAGTACGTGCGCTTGGACGGGAATAAAAATTGGTCTAGACACGTAAAAAATGGTCAGACACAAAAAGTTGATCAGACTTGTGCGAAACGTAAATAATCAACTTTTATATAGTAAGCCACGCATGTCCAACTGTATTGGATAAGTTAACATGTTAAGGTGCTAGTGGCTTGTCACATGTACAAAGTTTTATCTTGTCGTAAATTATAAATCATTTGTATGTAAAATAAGACTATACATGTAAGCCATTTTGTAACTACCCCATAAAACCGTTGTTTATGTCATAGTAATATGACATGTAATAAACCACATAAAAATAAGCTACGACCATGTTTTTTTAACGACAGTTGGCTAAAGGTGACGTGAATTAACGACAATTAGTTAAAAACCACATAAAATTAACGACACTTAGTTGATGGCCAAGTGAGTTTAACGACACTTTGCTGATGGCCAAACAAATTTAGCCACAATTTGTTGATGGCCAAGTAAATATAGCGACAGTTGGGCACATATATCAAACAGTCGTTCATGGCTATGAGAGTTGGAGATGGTTGGGCACATGCATCAAACAGTCGTTTATGGCTAAAAATTAGGGTTTTTGTGTATTTCACCTTTCATCGATATTTTGACGCAACTAACTTAGGAGATGCGTGCTCCAAGATCAACCAACACTAGGGATTGATCAATTAGAACTTTAACTTTGTATTTGGCACGACTTAACCTGGTATATATACACAACTCTGCTGTTTCACAGATATACATATATAGACGGTCATATGTATGAGTACCTATTAGCATATATTTTTATTCTCTTGCGGAATAAAAAATACACAAGTCTATATTTCTGCTACGTGACAGAAATATATATACAAAATTCTATAATTCTACTATGGAACAAAATTATATACAAAATCTTATATTTCTGTTACGAGACAGAAATAAATATAAAATTTTAGGGCTTTCGCCTCTGCAAAAATCCACCATCAACACCTAAAAGACTGTTCTGGGAACGGTGGATGGCATCCGACTACCCTGGCATGAAAGATTGGTCCACACTGTAGAAAATGAGAATCGCTTGTCATATTTAATGACCCTTTTGAAATTAATTACTATAGCGTTGATAATCTTTTTGAGATTCATGAGTGTTATGGTATGGGACATATGCTTAGAGATTCTAATCGATGAAGCATGTTTATAATTTATTTATTTTTGAATTTCGGGAAAAAATTATTTAAAGGGGGTAACGGTGTAACACCACATATTTTGCATATGACGCGTACTCTGGGATGCTTCAATGTAGGATATGAAGAATAATCTCTAACTTGTGGTGTGTACTCTATGATGCATCATTGATAATTGATGCATCATCTTGGTATTTTCAAGAAATGTATGAAGACAATAACAGAAACTCTTAATGCGTCGCTAGAAGAAACGCATCATCCCCACCAGTGTTGCATACCTGAGGAATCATATTGATGTTTGTCCCTTACTCAGAGATGCGACATTGACCAATGTTGCTTACCCAAGGAAGCATCATGATGCTAATGCATCATTATGCTTATCCCTTACTTAGAGATGCGATATTTACATGTGCTCCTTACTCTAGGATGCATCATATGGATCTTGTGATGCTTACTTGGTTTAATGTTGCATTCTAAGAAAGTGGGAGTTGGTGAATGTCAAATTTTTTCTGAAATTCTATTTGCAGAAATGACGTATATAGCGAGGGGATGTTCGCTAAAAATGTATCTTGGGGTAAAATGCATCACTTTTCCTATGGTGGTAACCCGATGAAGCATCATGATGCGAGTGCATCATTGTGATATATTGCTTACCTAAGGATGTATCATTGTTGTTGAATGCACCATTCGACCACTCAAATGGTACATCATGTAAGTTTGTCCTGAGAAAGAGAATGCATATTTGCAAACTAAGTGACAATAGTTGGGCCCAATCTTATGCATCATTGTACAAGTCCCATGGCCTATAATAATTTAAGCATCGCTCGGCTCTTGGTCTTGTGATAGAAGTTAAAAATTATTGGTAATGTGAATTTCACACGCATAAGCGTTTCCTCTTGGATTAATTGGTTGTTGTTGTCCGTGTTTTATTTTCCTTTAATCTGGCTAGCGTTGCTAGCTCTATTCAAGATGAACTACTGTTGTGGTTGATCCCTTCACAGTACGGAGGAGGGCGCGTAAGCAGCCGCATTGTGGTTCATCAATAAGGTGATTCATGTTATTTGTATTTACGTATAAGACAAGACATTATTTTCACCATCTAAGGTAACTCATATCATCTGGACTCAGTGTGCGATCTAAGATATAATTTTTATCGCACTTAGTTGTTCATATTATCTACTGAGAGATGATTGTAACCATTAGTGGCAGCCCATGACGTCAATGAGGTAGTTGCAGTTTATTCATTCGATGTTCACACTACCTGCATATGTCAATTGCAAATTAGGCATGGCTATCATGAGAGAAACAACCATATTGCAAATTGGTGGAACTTGCATAAGTGATGAGTGTGTAAACAAGTCATTGTTTACATCATAATTAATATTTATCAGTTCTCTTTTTTGTACAAATTTGATAGTTTTATTTAGTTTTGCAGTTTTTATGAAATATAGCTCGATGGACTAAAATATGGAAATTTGTCTGTAAAATAGACAGAAATTTGAACGTTCGATGTAATTGTTATTGTACCAGTTTTTCTTTTCGAAATATGGATGTTTGTGAAGAATTGAAGTAGTGGGCCAATAATATATCATGCATATGACTAGGACAAGATGGGATTGGAATTAGTGTCCAACTACTTAAACAAAGTTTGAAGACGCAAATCTTGTGGGTATCTACTATTGCCGACATCATGTGAATGATTACCATCTATAACCAAGGATCGCAAGATATAAATTGGGGTTAATTGACGTTTGGTACTCACATTTTGTCAAACCTTAGTGTTTGGTCTAACTTTTGCCTAGCTTAGGGTTTGGTACTTAGAAATGACGTTGACTGTTATTAATTAGATTTTAATTAATATTATACAATAAATTATATGAGTTTACAATTATATCCCTAATATGACTTCATATCTAACAACTCTGATATAACATTGAACCTACAGTAATGATTCAATCCTCTTGACTTAAATTTTCTACCATATCCTCTTCCGCCTCCACTTCAGTCTCCACACTGCATATGAAAAAAAAATACATTAATGAATACATTCAAAGTCTTCTACCACTTTTGTATTTTTCGTTTTTCTTCCCAAAAGAGATTTTCTTGAAGAATCAAAGTCTTTCATTCCATTTGAAAATATTTATATAGATCCCCAATCTTTTCCATCGTTGAGTTGACTCACACAATCCCTGATCATCTCTCTGCTTTTTATCCATTTAATCGGATTTACATTCTTTTGGGGGAGGGTTTTCTCACACGAGTCATACAGATAAGAATTTTCATGAAAGCGGGTTAACTTAACAAGAGGCAACAACAGAATTCGAGAAGTTTCTTGTGGATTTTCAACGACTGAATTCACAAAAACTATTAGTTGGTTGAATTTCATTGTCGTTTTAAAAGAAATAGGAAATCTCTTGACGTTTGGTGCTTGGGTTTTGTCAAATATTAGTGTTTGGTCTAACTTTTGTCCAACTTAGGGTTTGGTACCTGGAAAAGACGTTGACCCGCGTTGACTAAGTTGAATCTTGACCTTTATTTAGTAATTATTATTAAAAAAAATAACGCCGTTAACGGCGCCGTTAGCACGTGAGTTACTTAAAAACTCACATGCCTTCCACATTTGTATCTAAGGTCCTAATTGAAAATATCCAACAGTCTGATTTTTTTCTAGATTAAAAAAAATGATTGTTGGGCTATTGTTGTAAAAGCACACCTTCATTGATTTTCTATCACATGCACCTCCAATTTCAGGTTGTCCTTCCAATCACACATTGCAAGAGCATGTGCTTGTTTTTATTTTATTTTTGAAATTGGAGTGCAGGTGATATAAAATTAATGAAGAGTTGTTTTTATAATAATAGCCCAACAGTCATATTATTTTAAATAAAAAAAAATTGTTGGATATTTTCAATTAGGACCTTAGATACAAATGTTGGAAGGCATGTGAGTTTTTAAGTAACTCACGTGCTAACGGCGTCGTTAACGATGTTAAGATTTTTTTAATAATTGCTAAATAAACGTTAAAAATTAACATAGTCAGCGCGGGTCAATGTCAATTCCAAGTATCAAACCCTAAGTTAGAGAAAGTTAGACCAAACACTAACATTGGACAAAATGTAAGTACCAAACGTCATTTAACCCAATTAAGATGTGTGCGTCCCAGATAATGTGACAAGATCTACGCTTGACAGTCCAATCGGTCAATCAAATCCTGAAACAAACCATCAAAAAAAGTATTTGATCAATCAAAACCCAATTAGTCATATAAAAACTGATTATATTCATCTTTAATTTCTACTAAGATAGCTAGCTAATGAGAAAATCACTTTTGTTGGAATGTGGGATTATTCTGATAATACTCCCTTTGTTTCTAAATGATAGCTTGTTTTGTTTAGGAAAAAAAATAAGAAAACCAATCATTTGAACTACATCTTTATGTTTTTTACTTATTTGTTGGAAAAGAAGTGGTCCTTTTATGTTTAGATAATAAAAATATGAGAGAGAAGTGGTCCCCATTGGGAAAACTAGTAGTCTTAAAACATATGACTTTCCATTTATGGAAAAAAGCCTATCTTTTTGACATACCCAAGTATAGTAACCTTGCCTATCATTTTGAAACAGAAGGAGTAGTAAGCTTTTGAAATCAGAACAACAATTATTTTTTTCAAGACTGGTCAATCTGAGTAAGTTTAGACTTGAAAGTAAGTCATCAAGTGGTTCTATGGAAAATTTAGTTAGGGTTTATCTTAGTTTTAATAGTGTGAGAAAATATAGAAATATTCGTAGAAGTATTAGAATACTAAGGATCTCAGTATTGATCAAGTTCAGTATGCTACTGTAGAGGCTCATGCTTCATTCGAGATTGGAATAAAAATTGGAGCATGGAAGTTTAAAAACTGTGATTCTTGTTATTTCTGGTGAAAATGTGGTTTGGGTGATAATAAGGTGAGGTTGGACTAATTTTAATGGTTCTTATTTGCTTTTTTTTTTTCATGGCGGCGCATATTGTGATTAATGAAAGAAAAGTAATTTTAGGTTATTATGTAAATATTAATAAAGTGAAGGGTACAATAATAAATTTGTTAATATTTAATTTTTATTTAATTTTTATTTAATTTTTATTTGATTTTTTAATAAAATATTAAACAAAAGTCAAGACTTAACTTAGTCAATGCGGTCAACGTTTTTTCCAGGTACCAAACCCTAAGTTGGACAAAATTTAGACCAAATACTAAAGTTGGACAAAATGTGAGTATCAAACGGTAATTAACCCTATAAATTGCGGAAAAGGAAGATCAGCGTGAAAATACATGAAAGGAAGGAAATTTATATGTTGGATTAATTGGCGTTAAATTAAGCAATTGACGACACCAAATTGAATTATTTTGGGTCCACTGACACTTCCTTACTTTTTTTTTTGAAGCATGAAATTTATTAAACTACGAAAAGCTATTACATAAGGGGATGTGATACCCAAAGATTCATCAGTTACATTTGGATCGGTAATTCTAGAATCTTCAAAAACTTGATGGTGGATCGAATATGAACAGCAGCTCCGGATCAAAAGTGCATCGGGGGAGGATGTTGAAATTGGCGATGTGGATATGGTTTAGGGTTTCGAGGGTCGGTAGGCCCTCGTTCAATGCTTTCCACAAGAAAAGTTGTATAGTTGGTGGACACGGTTGTGCCCAAAGGAACTTGGTTGTTGATAGTGGGTTTCGATGCAATTGATCCAAGGTGCTATTGAGACATTTAAGTCCGGTTGCTGAGGTGTAATGCTCGTACGCTACCTGGATATCTTCTTTTTCCCCTTCTTGATCCATAGTGAAGTCTTTGATCTGAGGCTCTGGATGAGTTCTTTCTGAATCCGAAGCAGAGTGAGGAAGAAACGACATTCTAAATTAACTATTACAATTAAACTTCCTAAATTATCTACTATAATATTAAGACTATATTGATCTAGACCAGGACTAAGAACTATAATACTTAATTAGAATAAGATCTAATTAAGTTTACAAATATAGTTAACTAAAATACAAAAGATCTCTAAATAGACAACTAGAAGCTACCTAGATAGAGTTAGACAGGTACAATTATAACAGTAAACAAAGCAATATGGAAAAGAACCTAAACTATTACACTCCTAAGATAACTATTACAAATTGGTAGGAACTAAACCAAGAAACAGACAGAAAGAACCTAAACTATTACACCTGCAAAATAAGAAAGTTATAAAAGAAAAGTGATATCCACCGGCCCAAAAGATGTATCATGATGTAAAGAGGTTGTATTCTTGGTTGTGGTATTTATAACTTGGGATCTGCAATACAGTTCTCAGTGATCTGGTCTTTAACGTTGATGTTGCTGGGAATGCTGGTTATTGCTACCATAAATGAGACTTATATCCACTGATATCTTCAAAATCCCCAGATTGTTCAAAGTTTAAGTCACGATAAGAATGTTCAAAGTCATTATGTTAATGACCATGTCATAAATAATCTTCCCTGGTTCCTTTAGCTGCATCATTAAGAATCACTCATAATAGCTCAGGCCTCTTGCAATGGACTCTAGTTAATTCTGGTAAAGCTCAAACCTAATAAAAAATTTGATATCCTTATCTTCTAGCAGACAACCCTCCTCTAGTCTCCATACAATTAACTTTTAAACAACAATCAAGGCGTAATTGATCTTGAAAGGGATTATATAAGAAGAATCAATGAACCCACCAACTAAACAATTTTTCCCTAAAGTAGGTGCAGAACCCACACTGATTGGTGAGCTATTTGGAAGAAACAAGCGCCTTACAGGATTTAGATACATGGTAAATCAAGGTAAAAATTGAGTTAAATATGTAGAACATCATTCCAGAAGGGGCATGGTGTTCAGATATTGAGACAAAGGCTTGATAATTTTTTTCACATAACTTGAGAAAATCAAAGAAGAAGTTAACAAAGCAAGAGAAAAAGGTAAATAAGACAAAGGCATAGTTTAGGGTTTACAAATTTTTGAGGTTCCAATTGGTTACAGATGCAGCAGGTCCCAAAGATTGAATTGAGGTAACATATGAACAAAGGGGTTATTGAATCAGATCAGGGAGAGAAGATTTGCAACATGGGTTTATAAAGTAACAATCTTTAAATAACTAACAGAGGAAATCCTGACTAAAGATCAAAGTGAATCCAACGGCAGCAACATGAGCATGACAAAAGATCAAATTAGAGCAATTTACGGCTTGTAAGGGAGATGTGAAGTCACCAATTAGCATCACCCTCATCATCAAACTCGAATGAACATGTGAGAATGAAAATCCAAAGAACTTGACATTACCAGCAGCGTCGAAGATGATCCGAAATTGTAGACCATCGATATAACTAAACCACAATAGAATAAATTAAAATATATTATATCTTTGTAAGGGCCGGTGGATAGAAGATCTAGCCTAGAAAAAGGAAAAAATTATTCGGAAAAGAAGATTAGGATTTGTAGGGAAAAAACCCATAAAATATTTGGTTTATCAGTGGAAAAGCGAAATAAGTTTTTCTCTCTCTTTACTCATTTGACTTCACATATTAAATATTATATATAATTAAGTGGTAATTCTGATAATGGAAGGAATATAATATGGCAGATTGACTTTATGAAATGGTGAGATTTTCTTTCATTTCCTTGTAAAGGAAAAGAAGAATTAGTCAAACACCTGAATGGAAAAATGCAGGTCATGAAGCCTACATAAGTTGAGGCATGAACAGACTTGAGGGGAGACGGAGTTGGAAGGGTGTGAAGAAGTCTTCATTTAATTAATTGTTTATTCTTCCTTATTCCATTGGAGTTAGAAGAATAATATTGGGAGTGTGAGATTGTTTTTTTGTCTTTTCGTATTTGGCACCTGAGCTAGTGAAAATTTAGTGGAGCTGTGAAGCAACACTATCCGTCGGAGAACAAAAGTATAACGATTTTGTACCGTGTAAGTCCATGAATTAAATAAATAAAATGTTTTATCCAATTTTCTTTCATAATTCCATTATCATCAATAGTTAAATTTTCTTCTAGGATTAGATAGGAAACCAATTATGTATGGTAAATAATCATAATCATTTTTTATAATAATCTTTATATTGGTCTTTATGTTTTTTTGGTAACGAGAATACTCTTCCTGCCACAATTGCCCCTGACTTAGAGTCTGATCAGGAAAGTAAACTAGTTAGTGTTTTCCAAGAATACAAGACTGCACTTGGGTGGACTATAGAAGATCTGAAAGGTACTAGTCCTGCTGATTTTATGCGTTGAATCTACCTAGAGGAAAGTGTCAAAACCTCAAGAGAAATGCGGCGACGATTGAATCCCAACATGAAAGATGTTGTCTGCACGAGTATCATATACCCCATCTCTGATAGTATGTGGGTCAGCCTTGTCCAGGATGTCTCAAAGAAGTATGGGATTATAGTAGTTGGGAATGAGAACAATGAATTGATGCCGACCCATGTTACTACTAGGTGGAGAGTATGTATAGACTACCGTAAGTTGAACTTAGTCACTAGGAAATACCATTTTCCTCTACCATTCATCGACCAAATGTTAGAAAGATTAACCGGTCATATCTATTATTGTTTTCTAGATGGATACTTTAGGTATAACCAAATGCCAATAGCAAACAACCTTCACATGTCCATTTGGTATTTTTTATTACAGGCGTATGCCTTTCGGGTTGTGTAATGCACCCGTAACATTCCAAAGTTGCATGCTAAGTATCTTCTTGGACATGATTGAATGTTTTCTCGAGGTCTTTATGGATAATATTTTGGTTTTTGGTTCTTCTTTCGATGAATTCTTGCACCACCTTACACTAGTTTTAAAACGTTGCAAAGAAAAGAACTTAGTCCATAACTGGGAAAAGTGTCATCTTATGGTTTAATCTGGACTAATGTTAGGACATGTGGTGCCCCCTAAGGGAATAGAAGTTTATAAAGCCAAGGTTGACTTAATTTCAAAATTATGACCACCTAAGAATGTAACAGATATCGGACCTTTCCTTGGCCATGTTGGATTTTATCGTCGTTTCATCAAAGACTTTATCGAATTTACATTACCGCTGCCGAACCCACTTTCTAAAGATATTGCCATTGTATTTGATAAAGCCCGTGTTTAAATATTTTGATAAACTTAAAACTTTATTTACTTCCTCCCCTATCATCCAACCACCTGATTGGAACGTCACATTTGAACTCACGTGTGATGCGTCTGATTATGCGTTTGGTGCTATCCTTGCCAACAATATGACAAAGCACCTTCTGTGATTTATTATGCCAATAAGACCCTAAGCGATACCCAGTTGAACTACACAACCAATGAAAAGGAATTGTTAGCCCTTGTTTTTTGCGCTTGATAAGTTTAAATCATATCTCCTTAGGTCGAAGGTTATAGTCTACTCTAATCATGATGCACTCAAGTATCTTCTTTCTGAAAAGGACTCAAAGCCTCAGCTGATTAGATAGGTTTTACCGTTACAAGAATTTACTCTAGAAATTTATGATAAAAAGTGTTCTGAAAATATAGTAGTTGACCACTTATCCTGTATTCTTGTCAAGTCTAGAGATGATTAGTCACCAGTCTTTAATACATTTGTTGATGGACAATTGTTTTCTTTCTCTCGGTTACTTTGGTTTGCTGACATTGTTAATTATTTGGTAACTGGCCAAATGCATGAGCATTGGTCTAAACAGGATAGAGCTAAGTTCTTGTCTGAGGTCAAATACTTTTTCTGAGATGATCCATACTTATTCAAATATTATTCTGATCAGATCATCCGTCGTTGTATTCCTTTGTATTTCTGACAATGAAATCTCCATTGTGCTCATATTCTGTCAGTCTGGAACTTGTGGGGGTCATTTTGGTTCAAAGAAAACAACGGCTAAGGTCTTGCGATTTGGTTTTTACTGGCCATATTTATTCAAAGATTCCCTACGAATTTTGTCAAAATTGTGAAAGATGTCAAAAATTAGGAACGTTGACCCGCCGTAATATGATGCTACTAAATCGTATATTAATAATATAAATATTTGGTATATGGGGCATAGATTTTATAGGTCCCTTTGTAACTATTTTGGCTTTACATTTTTCTAGCTGTTGACTATGTATCCAAGTGGGTAGAAGCTATAGATACCAAGACGAATGATCGCCGCGTTGTGATTAAGTTTGTCAGAGAGAACATTTTCTCCCGTTTTGGTATGCCTAAAGAAATTATTAGTGATGGTGGTTCCCATTTTTGTAATCGGTCTTTTGATGCCCTCACTAAGAAATACTCCATTAACCATAAGATTTTTACACCGTATCACCCACAGACTTGTGGCCAAGTACAAGTGTCTAATAGGCAAATAAAACAAATCTTGGAAAAGACCGTAAACCCCACCCGGAAATATTAGTCTTTAAAATTATTAGATGTTTTGTGGGCTTTCCAAACTGCTTCTAAGACTCCATTAGGGATGTTTCCATACAGACTTGTCTTCGGTAAAGACTGCCATTTGCTTGTTAAGTTAGAACACCGTGCTTATTGGGCCATCAAACAGCTGAACTTGGACATGTCCACTGTTAGAGCCAACCATAGACTACAACTCAATGAGTTAGAAGAAATTCTTAATGATTCTTATCAAAGTGCGAAAAGTTTACAAGGAGAAAACCAAAGTTTTTCACGATAAATTGATTCTTCGAAAGACGTCTACGCCAGGTCAGAAAGTTCTCTTACATAACTCTCGTCTTCATCTCTTTCCTGATAATCTTAGATCTCGTTGGACTGGCCCTTTCTATGTCAAGACCGTATATCCACATGGTGCTATTGAGATTATAAACCATGCAAATTAAGAGACTTCGAAAGTCAACGATCAGCGGTTGAAACCATTTAACAAATTGACCAATCCCGAAGTAGAAAACATAGATTTATAGGAACCCGTTTATCAAGACTAATTCTTTGGAGGTATAGTATTGTCTGAATGAAGACATTAAACTTAACGCTCTATGGGAGGCAACCCATATATTTTCGGTACACGGTGCTGGTAATATCATTTTATATCTCTTTGTTCAACATTCTCCTTCATGCATTCATATAATTATATCTTGAACATCGAGAATTATGTTCAATTTAGGTTTGGGGGTAAGGGAGAAAAATTTTAGTTGTACCCAATGTAGTCAATATCGGATTTCGGTTTGTCTCGGTCGGGACAGAGGCATTGGTACAACTTTGTACTAGGGAGATTATCATTGAAATATCGGTGAAATCTCGGTTCCAAATTTTATACTTATAATTATTATATCAAACGTCTTTCACACACTACACTTATTAAGATATAAAACTAGTACTCAATTTTCTAAAATACTACGAATTTTAGAAAATAAAACTAGTACTCATTATCAAATACCATCATTTTATAGTAAAATTACTAATCTACCTCCACACAAGTGCTAAATTTCCTAGACCACCCAAATATTGACTAACTTGGCTAACACCATCTCGGTCGAATACTGTATCGACGATATAGCGTGTCTTGTCTCGGGTGAGTGCCGAAACTGGTATTATCGGCGATATCTCGTCTATCTCGGCCGAGATTGACTACATTGGTTGTACCAAAATCTCCAACATTTAGAGTCACATAGTATTTTTTTTATCTAAGTTTACATATTGTTTCTCATCAAAAAGATGGAAACTATAATTGCTGGGGAAATCTACATCTGTGTTCTCAACCTTTGAGAGTGTAATCATGATGGATACAACCATTCATGATGGAGATAATTAGGCCAAAATGAAATGCCAAAAAGATAGAACTAACCAATCATCAGTGGAAACTACCCTTTTGAGTGAGGCAATAAACCTTCAATTGTCCTCTTAGAGTGTTTCATCTGCATAAACTCCAAGTAGAATGATGAGCTACTCAACCTCGCACCACTTCAGCACTTTTCGATCCCTTGAGTGCTAATTCTTATCAACATGAGGGTGGCATTAGAAATCTTCATCTTGTAATCATAGTTACAGGATTGCGACTCTCTCTTAATAAAAATTCATCATCATTATCATCAACAAGCGAAACAATATCAATTCATGGAGAACTTGAAGACGTTCAAGGTTTATAAGAAACAAATGAAAATAACATTACACCAGATGTAAATTTTTGAATATTTGTGTTAACAATTGTGAAGAATCAAGTGCAAAAGTCCTTCTCCAATGGCAAGTAAAGTTTCACGTTTTTGATCTTTTCTTTTTGTTACATGTTTTATATAAAAAAAAGTGTAATGATTTCATTAGGGAAAGCCATGAAGACGAAGAAATCCAAAAGGAAGTTTTAAAACAACAAGTGATCGAAGAAAAAGAGTAAAGTTCTACAAGTTCCAAGGGTTTATCATCAAGGGTTAATGCCGGAGACAGAATTTTTTCTATTGAACACTATGAGAGAGTTGTGATTCCAAGACTAGAAGGCGAGTGGATGTTCTCATCCTCATATATGGTCGGTTTCCTAAGAAATCATAAGATTACTTTTCCTTTGAGATCGTCAGAAAAATAAACAAAAATAAGCGTTACCATCAATATTGTGTAAGTATTCTCTCTTCAATCCTGCTTACAGTGGCTAATCTGTTAGGCAGAGTCGAGGCGAAATGCGTATTCGGTTGCTCTGTAAGTTTTCTTTCCATATGGGAAAATACATCTTTGGCACTGGTTCAACTCATCACACCTACTCTCTCACCGCTGTTGAGTTGATATACTAGCATGTATTTTCTCTTGCACTTCAAATTACTTGGCATCAGGAGGAGAAACTTTATATCCTTATAGCTCTTTGGATACTTGTGACTAATTAGAATTTGGAGTAAAGGTTTGTGGGTATATCTTTTGTAAACCCTCACGAGACAAAAACTTGTCAGTTAAGGCCAATTAGGGGTTTAAAGGCTTGTTACACATGCTACGTGTAGTCGTGATTCTGATAAGAGCCTAAAATACATAATTTATGTATCAATTTCTTATGTTCTTCTTTATTAGTTTTCTTGTTTTAGTGTATATTATGCTTTGTTTTCTATTTTGCAGGTGTTTTGCAGTCATTTGGAGTAAAAGAAGAAGAATTACCTAAAAGGGTAAAATCGTTAATTCACATGCAATTGCTATCAACAACTCGGACAAAGATAAGGGCTTCTATCAATTGGGAATGAAAATTATTAAGAGGCACCTCTCTCTGTGGAGCCCGTATCCACTTACTGGTGCCTAAACAAATTATCCAATTGCATTTTAACCTAAAAAGCTAAGTTTGGTCGCGACTAAAAGATCGGGTACTGTTCTTTTGCGAACAATTTCAGCTGAATGAGAAACTGCTGCGACCAGTTCACTTCATTCCTGGTTTTGAGATGTCGCCGGCTAGACCATGGGTTCAAGTGGCGAGAGTCTGAGATGGGTTACTGCCAGTCGAGAAGGAAGAAGAGTAGGAAACAGAAAAGAGAAGAAGAGAGAATTGAAGAACTCAGGGAAGAAAATGGTGATGCTGTTGAATTAAACCAAAGAGAATCAGATAGACAATGGAGTTTTGGTGATTATGTCACTGCCGAGAAGAAATTAGGGTTTGATTCAGATGGGTTTTGGTGGATTGAGAAGTCAGAGATGGCTAGAACACAGTCGCGATTGAAGGAATCAGCGAGAAGAAATGTAGAAGGGAAGTGATTCAAGCTCGCTGCCGTACTCTGATGATTTAGTGAAGAGATTTAAGAAATGGGTCTTCATCTGTTTCGAAGTTGGAAAGAGTTCTCATGGGTTTCGAGTGCTTGGGTCTGATTTGGTTTCAATGCAAGAAAATGAAGAAGATATTGGCAGATGGTGGTCGTTTGAGGTTCTGTTAGTAATATAATTCGAGTTTAGGGAATTAGAGCTTGAGTCAGAAGCTGAGAATGAATTGAGCTCGATAAAGATAGAAGATGGGTTTTAGTTGAGCAAGAAGAAAACAGGGAGAAGTGTGCTCGCTGTAGAGAAGAAGAAAACTGAATTGTGCTCGCTGTTGATGCTCTTTAATGATTACGAAGAATTGGTTTTCAAGAATTGATAGCTTGACATTGTTTTGAAACAATAAAATCAAAGACAAGCTGAAGCCAAAATGGTTCGCTGCAGACAAGGAAGAGAAAGAAGAAACAACAAGAACTGTGTTGTTGTCATGGGTTTTATGTCTGCAATAAATGGATGGGTTTATTGAATGGAATTGAATTAAATATGCAGGGAAGGAGTTGATCTGTGTTGTTCAATAAGCAACCAGTATCTAGCCTTGGCCAGTTTGCGAGATGTACATTTAGTGCTTGATAAAATGTTTGAACCACTAGGTCTTGTCTATCTCAATTGAACTACCACCAGCGAGAAGATAGGGAGGTATTCAGGTGTGAATGGATGGTATTCAGTGATGTATTAGAGTTCGTTTATAATCAGGAATATTGGGTTAGCCTTGAATTAGAAATTGAGTCGGTTTTGTGAAGAGTTTCTAAGCAATAAAACATCCAAGACCCGTGAAGTTTCAGCTGAAGAAATTGTGTTGTTGCCGTTAAACTATGAGATGAATGGTTGAGATTGTGGACAGGATTTACAGGCGAAAAGAAATAGGAGTTGAGTCCTAATCCGATTAGAAATTTCAGGGATTGAAATCTATAAAAGAAGAAAAGCTACAGAACCCTAAAATCATCCTTTGTTCGGGTATTGTTCACAAAAACAAAGAGGAGCTCTTGCTCCTCTCCAACCTGTTCATCACCATCTCATGCTACAACTCCTCACGTCACCACCACCCCATCAGTAGCTTGTTCACCTGACTTGCAACACAGTCTCTCATCCACCTTGTCTTGTCTGTCCGTACAACAATAGCAGCGGGCTTGAGTTCGATTCCACCAACAGCCCACTACACAATTGGGCCTGGTTCATTGTTGGGTTTGAGTCCTTAAGTCTTAGTTTGTTTTATTGTTTCTTTATATTGCCATGAAATCTATTCTGTCTAGCTAATTTTTATATGGATTACGGATAATTTCTATGTTCCGAGCGTAAAATTTAATTATTTATCAATCTATTTAGAGTTTTAATTATTTATCGATTGTCTTTACTTTATCTAATGTTTATGGATTTTTAGATTGTTTGGGATATGTTGATGGTGAATTTTTGACAAGGGAGAAAATTGTAATACTGTTTTTGCCCAGCTGTAGAAGCATGAAATAAATATGTATAAAATTCTGACCTGACATCAGAATTATGGATACATACTGCTATCTTACATTCTGGAAAGAGAGTTGAAAATGCGTATTCAGCTCATGGTTACATTAGCCTTGTAGCTCTTTTATATATGTATGCACTTCCAAAATTTCAGGGCTTTACCCGACTAAACCCTCGTTATTTCATGTGCATCCATGCAAACTATCTGTATTAATCAGAACACGTTGATTAAACAGAATTGTAAATATTCGGAACGGATGTTATGCCATCTCTGAACAAAAACGCTAATTAAATGCATACTATCTAAATGCAGAGTCGCATCGAACATCCCCTCAAGTCGCAAACTTCCACGGCTGAATTCCTTGAGTATGTTATGTATGCACGGCATAAAATCCAAGCATAATGCTAACATTAAATCTCATGCGATTGAGAAGCCCTAAGCAGACCATAGTTATGGCCACGACATTAGAAAATGTCAATGCTAGCAACGCATAGGTAATAGTCACAGCACTAGCAAACACCAGCACTAGTAAGCCCTAGTCGTGCCCCAACACACTAGCACCAACGCCAACCTACCAGCATAACTAGCGCTAGCGCTAGCAACAATGTCAACATTGGCGCTACTAGCAACAACGCTAACACCAGCGCCAACGTTGGCGTTGCTAGCAACAGCGCCAACGTTGGCGTTGCTAGCAACAGCGCCAACGGCCCTGCTAGCAACTGCGCTATCCCCCATCCTTACCTCTCTGCAGAGCCATCCTTGCATGTTCTTCCGCTCCATTCTCGTCTGTCCGTGCAGTGTCGTCCTTCATTGCTAGCGCCATCACCTAGGCCAAATCCATGACATTAGTATGTGCTAACAACACCTCAAACGCGCCTATAATACTCAAGTGCGCCATTATTGCTAGCACAAGTCGCATGTTGCAAATATGCCATTGACATGCTAAGTTGGTATAAAACTTATTGGTAGCACTATTATTCACGTGGTTTGAGTCCATGACTCAATTAACTCTTACAAGAAATCAAAACAATTACATGGGGGATTCTTTATGGGTATTGGTTTGGTGGTTTACAACAACATGCGGTGTGGCAACACCCCATGATGAGAAAGTTACAAAGTAGTGGTGCCGGTTATAGAAGTTAAGAGATAATGGAGTAATAGTTTCCAGAAACTTCTCAAACATAATGGGTGGTTATACCATTATCCCCATTATCCCCATCTCTCCATCTCCTCACTACCTCTACTACTTACAAGGAAAGACATGTGTATTTCCAACTATTATAAATAGGATACTTAGCCCATTCAGAAAACAGAACAAACTTACCATTCTCTCACAAGCTATGTTAGTCTCTATAGTTCAACACCTATACACACAATTCATCACACTCATTTCCTTCAACTTTATTTGATTCCCTCCCCTAAGATCAACCCATTTTCTCTCCTTGTGACCGAAGCAAGACGGAAGGGTACTTTCGTGGTTTAGGCCTGTCTTATACGATTTTGATTTCCGAATCTAAAGAAAGTACTTGAACAGTACATTGTTTTTCATAGGAGTAATTTTTAGGTACTAACATGATGGATACTAAATTAATCTCTGGATTATTCTATCGCTAGTAGAAGTTGTGAGAGAAGTGTAATAGTCTCCTAATTCTCTACACAAGTAGAAATCGCAATACCTTGCAGAGGGATTTTGTGGAGCAATTTTGAGCGAAGACAACACCAACAAGTGGATCTTGAGCTAAGATTTTAACTATTGGGATCAACCTAAATTCACAAAACCTAAAACGTTCAATTGAGTTACACCTTGAGTGAGTTACTACTTGGTGGCTCAGACGAATAGAGTCTGGTAGTCGAGAGCTTCTGTATTCAGTGATAAAAGGAGTTTTGGGATAACACTGAGTGCTGCTATTCTACGGTTGATGATAATTGATTCTAACGAAAGATAGATAAGTATACTAATTCAGTCAACGTTTGGTGATGACGAATGATCCTCTAATCATCTTTTCTTCTTATTCTCTTTTTATTATTATTCTTTTTAATTAATTCACAAAACCCCTCTTTTCAGTATTTATTCTAGTTTTGCTAATCTAAATAACCTATCAATTACACAACTCTTTGTGAGAACGATCCTTACTACCGCTACATTACTGGTTAATTAGTGAGAAATATATTGATTAATTTGTTGTACTTACGATACGCATCAGATTCTTGCAAAGTGAGTCTAGGATTTTTATTTCATTTTTAGATTAGTTTTTAGTTTTGCTCGAGGACTAGTAAAATATAAGTTTCGGGATATTTGATGAGTGTGTAAACAAAAAAATTTTTACATCTTAATTTATATTTATTATTTCTCTATTTTGCACATACTTCATAGTTTTATTTAGTTTTACAGTTTTTAGAAAATAAAACTCGATGGTCTAAAATATGAAAATATGTCCATAAAATAGATGGAAATTTGAAAGTTCGCCGTTATTGTTACTGTATTGGTTATTTTTGAAATATGGATGTTTTTAAAGAATTAAATTAGTCGGCCAGTAGTCTATCATGCATATTACCGGCATCATGGGATTGGAATTAGTGTCAACTACTTAAACAAAGTTTAAAGACATAAATTTGGTGGATATTTACTATTACCGGCATCATGTGAGCGGTTAGCATCTATAACCAAGGATCGTATATAACCAACATTCGCAAGATATAAATTTCGGGAAGGGAAGATCAGCGTAAAAATACATAAAAAAAAAGAAGATTTTATATGTTGAAGCAATTAGCCTTAAATTAAGTAAATGACGACACGGAATTAAATTATTTTGGGTCCACTAATATTGCCCTACTCATTTGACTTAAAATACAATATATTAATATATTATATGTTAAGCGGTAATTTTGATGATGGGAGGAATATAATATGGGAGATTGACTTGTATGAAATGGTGAGATTTTCTTTCATTTCCTTGTAAAGAAAAAGAAAAACTAGTCAACCACTTGGATGGAAAGAAGCAGGTCATGTAAAAGTTGAAGCGTGAACAGACTTGAGGGGAGACAGAATTGGAAGGGTCTGAAAAAGTCTTCGTTTAATCAACTGTTTATTCTTCCTTATTCCATTGGAGTAAGAAGAATAAGATTGGGAGGGTGAGATTGTTTTTGGTCTTTTTGTATATGGCACTTGAGCTAGTGAAAGTTTAGTGGAGCTGTGAAGCAACACTATCCATCGGAGAAAAAAAGTGTAGCGATTTTTCACCATGTAAGTCTGTGAATTAAAATAATAAAATATTTTATCCAATTTTATTTTATAATTCCGTTATCATGAATAGCTAAATTTTCTTCTAGGGTTAGAGAGGAAACCGATTATGTATGCTAGATAATCATAATCATTTTTCATAATAATCTTCATATTAGTCCTTATATTTTTGTTGCGTAACGATAATAATTGATCTTTATATGTCTTAATGTTTGATTCACGATTTATATGTCTATTTGTGAGACCAGCATTTAAGTGGAGAAAATTATTAATATTTTAAAAATAAATAAATTGATTGGTTAAAAAGTTGTATTTTCTGAGACGTAGAAACTGTCCTAAATCGTTAATGAAGATTATTATAGGGAATTGTTACAAGAATCTAGTATACATGGTTGATGTGAAATCTTGACGTCCTAGGATTTCCTTTATTTGAATTCAAATCATCTTTATTTATTTTTTTAAAATTATGTTTTAGATAAATCATCATCTCAATCTATTGGTCGGCACTCATTAGAATTTTATTTGCTTAAAGTTAGATATTACAGTTTTAAAATCACAGTGGAACAAATCATATCGTATATTATCTCATCGACAGAAGTACACTCGCTGCATTTAAATAAAATCACATACGTAACCCCATTTTCATCACAAGAAGGTGATGCACTACATGGATGGGATTCTGACTGGCCGTTGCATCCTTGGCACGAGCATGATTATCGTATTTAATGAAATGGGTTTTCATACTAGAACCACGGTATATCGTTCGAAAAATTCAATTACTCTTGCAAAGAAATCGATGTTCAAAAGAACACGAGTAAATCCAGCTCCTGGATGGAGCAAGGGCGCAAAAATAAGTCTATGATGACCAACGTATTAATCTAAGGCATGACCAAAGCCTGGATAGTACTTACAAGATTGTGACACATGAAAAATGTGTCACCATCATCGGTTATTAGGTTAAGCAAGACGTGGAGTGCATGGGGAAAAGTTGACTAATGATTGGAAGAACTTAATAGCTTATTTCCATTATAGGATCAATATTCCAAAAAAAGAATGAGTATCATGGACTTGAAAAGTATAGCACATGTCAATGCAAGTATAACTCTTTAGGGACGGTTCTGAGTCAGTTAATTATGACTTTGCACGCTTAGCAAAATAAACAGATAAGTGATAACAATATTGAGTTACGTTTAAAAGTATCATGCTCGTAAAACATGTTTGGAAAGGCAAATCGTGGAACATTAGATTGGATAGAACAAACTTTTCACGGAATTTTAGAGCCCGGTTACTCAAGCAATTATCGCAACAAGAAGTCAGAACTTTCCAACTGGGCATTGAGAGTGAAAATATTCTGGTTTGTCACATCATCTCATATTAATGGGTTTAAGATAGTTTTTTATGAGAATAGTCGTGTATCATATATGGCATAAAAAAATTTGTATTCAATTTTGTTTTATAAGAAAGTTCATTCATTCAGAAAACAGAATTACAACGGTCGGTTTCATTACAGAGTTCAAGTGAGCAATAATAGTATACAAAGATAACATAAAAATTTAGACAAAGTTTGAAATAATCAATCTAACATATCTAGGATCGCAAGAGAAGATTACACCAATCAATTACACCCTTTAAATCCTTTCCTGGTAAGGGATAGATGTCATTGTTTGGAAATAACTAATTTTTTTCCAAACATAATAACATTCTTTCACAAGACATGAGAGTTAAGATCATATAATGATCTATCCATCTCTCGAGGTTTTGTTCAAAAAGAACTATCATGGGATTGAAATAATCTTTTTGAAAGAACTAATTCATTCGAAACCGAATAACAATCCTGCATAAAACATGAAAGTTACGATCATAGAATGATTCATCCATCTCCCAAGGTAACAAAGAAGCCGAAAGATCAAATTCGGGCGAAATTTTGATGATAGAATCTTGTTATTGTTCTCTTTAAGCCTGTTGTTGTGCATGTTGATCTTGATATTTTATTTTATGGTTTTTGTTTTAGTTGTTGCCTTAGCTATTTTCAAAACTATTGATTTTGTTGCTATTGTTCCTGTTGTAAGTGTTGGTGATGAAGAGGTAGCTGAATCCAGAGAAGCTAAATCTGTTGATGAACCAAAAGATAGTACAGTATGGTTGAAACATAGAAACTTGAGAGATTTTCCGTAAAAACAAAGAAAATCTAACATCCCCATGAATCAAAGCCACAAAACAAAATGGAAAAACCAAGCAAAACCCAAGCTTTTGAAGATCTAAGCCAAAACATGAAATTCAGAACCTAATACACATTAAACAAATAAGATTTATTCAATAAGGAAGGTAGAAGAAGAGAAAAAGGAATGATGTGAGATGGTCTTTTATGAGAAGACGACGCTTAAGGTTTTCTGATCTAACTTATCAATTAAAAAGAGAAATTTAGAGTGTTTAATCTTTATATATTATATTTAAAACCAAATACTCTCACCACATTCATTATGACCCCACTTTTTGATGATGTGGAGAGTTGTATTGTGAGTATTATAAAATAGATATCTCTCATTAGTTGTGGCCCATATCAATTAAAAAATAATAATTTACACCTTACCCACGTCTATTTCTTATTGTCCAACTCCCCCACCTTTATTTTTATCCGCAAACTAACAAAATCCAACTTTATTCCCATTCACAACTGCTTCAAAAGTATTCTTTATTCACATACCTCCACGAAACTTTTATTCCAAAAATATGTGTTCTCCAATCTCATCAAGATTAAAATAAATATGTTCTTCAACTATCTCATCAGAAATGTGTATTTGAAATTATTGGATAACCTGAAGGTAACCAGATCAAACTTGGATACTTTCAGTTGTTCTTGATCGTATAATTAGGTCGACCGAAGGGAGACCTTTGTATGGAGAGTAGAGAGTTTTCTGTCAGAAGCATTTTAATGGTAACTTTTTTCATCTTTAATTTTTTTTTCAATCCGATCAAATTTGATAGATTTTAAAACAAATTTCACCAATTTTAATTGTAATTGATACTGAATTGTTCTGGTAGCTACAAATTTCTTCCCAATTATTCAAAACAAAGAACAACAACTGATAATTTGATTGAATTCAAGAATGAAAGATGGATCATAATTTTAAAAAATAAATTGAATTGATCAATTATACTTGATTACAAGCAATTCATACCCAATTTCTATACAATAATGATTTAAATCATACCCAATTCACTAATTTTATCTATTACACGTACCAATTACAAGAAAAACATTGATTGATTAATCTAATCAAAAAATAAAATAAAATAAGGATGTTCTTCATCTATTCGGGTAGAGAAGATGGGTGTTGAATCGGGTAAAAAAAAACCTGACCCATAAATCATACCTGAGTCCAGATTCGCCTACCGTTTCAGATCAACCAAGTAACCAAAAGAGAAGAGGAAGTTATTTCCACCCAACCCTTACAAGCGCCCTGGGTTTCTTCTATATCCGCTACTCAATCAAAACTGAAAATCAATTTCTTTAGATTTTTTTAAAAAAATTGAGTTTCAATTTTGAACAGACCCATCAAAATGAGCTACTCAAATTGAACTATTCAATCACTATGAGAAGACATTGAATTGAACCACTGACTACTTTATTTTCTTCCGTAAATATTTGTCAAATACATCAAACATAAGTTCCCAATTTCTAATAAATTCCATCTTTGAGCAAATTCGATTTATTACAACAACGAAATTCTTATAGCACCTAATAATCGAAATAGGGAAGAACAACCAAATTGCTTGAATAAATGAACAGTAGAAGATGAGAATTACTGACATCCTAACCTTCAGATCAACAATAAACCTTTTTATCTAATCTTAATCTTTTATATTGAACAAAGTATAGTGGAAGTTTATCTAACATAAAAAAAAGAGACGAAGAGGAAGAGAGGTGGAGGAGAAAGTTTAGGTTTAGTTGTTTATTTTCCTTTTTCATCTGTAAAAAAATTTAACTTATCTGAATTGCCACACTAACGTTATTTTTGTTAATGAAAATCTTGCACTTGTATGATCCATCGTAAGTTTTCAGCGACACGTGGGACTAAATAAATAGCTTGTACTTGAATTTAATGTCTTATACTTACGGCGTATCAAATTTAAGCATAAATCAGGTTATGGTGGAAGTAGAACATGGATAAATATGAATTAGACTAACCCCTTATACCATCGGTTCTATTATCATTCATCATCCAATAGTATACAAATAGTTATAAGCTATAACAAAATTCATGGAACCATTTACTACAAGGAAAGTAACATTTTCCTTATAGAAAGACAAATGCGCACTTATGTTGCACTTCCACCACCACCAGTACAATAGTCATCGCCACCACAAAAATATCCAGTCAAAATTATAATTTTTTTTAATAACAATACTGTATCATTATAGCACGAGTTATCCATTAATAGATATTAAAGTAAAGTACTATATTACCCTTATATGCATTTAAAAATCTTATTTACATCACACCAGTTAACTTAAAAAAACAAAAAACAAAAAACAAAAAAATCACATATTTATTATGTATGTATTTTGTGACACGTTAAACAAAGTACTTAAAAGTTAAAAGTTAAAACTACATCAAATTTTTGATATTGTATAACACAATAAATTTAGAGAAACCAAATTTACGGTATAACATGATTGCAACGGTATAACATGATTGCATATGAATTTGTCTAACCTCTCATTTTAGTTTTATTAATAAATAATTATAACCCATTAAAATATATAATATATTTATAAATTTTTGACCGTGCTAATCAGTTAATCAATGGTGCAGCATATTTCAAGAGACACCGGCTAACACTTTTTAGCTAGTCATTGGTTCTTTATATTTTGTGTTTTGTCCATTCTTTTGTGTTATTCTTGCTATGTTGGTTTTTAGTCGTGTTTTTTCGT